>OZ020614.1:61183448-61697795 GCA_963971575.1 Liopterus haemorrhoidalis
CTAAGGACATAACCCTCCTGGATATCGAGACCAAAACAGATGTTTGTGATCGAATTCTTAAGTCCAGCTGAGAAGAAATATCTCTCTCAAGGAGGAGGAAAAAGAGGTCGTCTTGTCCGAGCTTAGAAATCTGTACCCAGGTTATAAAGTAAAGCTTGTAGTCCTGATAGTTGGTGTTTTGGGTGGTATGAGAGCCTCCCATAGAAGGGAAAATCGAGTCCATTCTCGCCTGCAGATCTTCTGCCACCTCCTTGATCTGCAGGATGCAGAAAGCTGTGTTCCTCGGGTCACTCCGCATTGTGCGGGCATTGGATCTGGTAATTTCCGCGTCTGCATATTGGCAGGATTTGGGATGCAGTCGTGTGTATTTAATTCCACTAGTCTCTAGTATGACGCGGCTCAAAAGGTTGCAATTAGTGGACGCTTGTCAAGACCGGACAAACCCCAAATAATAATAATAATTTCTGTTTTGTTTAGAATTTATACCCACAAAATGCTTTTTACATTTTTTATAAATTAATTCAAGTTATTGGAGGCATATTACTATCTGTTCACTTTACGACAAACAACATAGGGTATATTGTTTTATATTTTAAGGTAAAAGTTTAAATATTTTTCTATCCATAGTTTCATATTAATTTTGCTATTCTTTTTATGTTAATTATCGGATTATAAATGAAGTAGAGAGAAGTCACTTAAAATAAATTGTTTTTCCGATTATAAAGAGTCAGTAATCTTCTACATTTACTTCCTGAGTAATTTTTAAAACTTCGCCTTGGGATAAGCCTAAAAAAATCTCTAGGGTTCAACACAAAACCCTAACGATTTTTTAACTTTAATCTCGTAAGCTTAAGTTTATTTCGGCAATTAATAAAAATTAATGGTGTTCTAAATAAATTTCAGTTTACTTTCAGAAAGATATTCACTTAAATATAAATCATAATTAGGAAACACTAATGTTCATTTCTAATTAATGTTCATTAATACCGTAATTATCAATCGTCAGTCCGGACAATTTCCAGCAGTTTAATGGTGACAGGTCACCGTAACGGCGCCGCCGTTACCGTAACGTTACGGTAACACTTTGGGCCGTTACAGCTAAAGAGTATGATTGCTGTTCCATGTCATCAGGCTAGTCCATTATCAGATATGCTTTATATATTTACTTCTAAATAAAAAGAACATTTTCTACTTATTAATGCACGACAATTTTACGGCGGATTTTAAAAATTCAGTATACTTTATTTCATTCGCTTCTACACTTATTTGTTTCCATCAATTTTTTTCTTGCATTACTTCTTTTCATTTGAAATATTAATTTTCAAAGTTTTAAATGAATTCATAGTTTTATGAAGGGGAAGTAACGCACAATTTTGGCTACTTTATTTTGCAAACGGCTCGAGTTTATATCCCGATTCGAGTATGGATGCAGTTTGTACAAAATTATTAATTGTAGCAAAAATAGAACTAAGTAAAAATGACAATAAAAAAAATCTGGCAAATTGCAAATGAAGCATTGAATAAAAATACGAAAAAGAAAGTCAATATAAGTAAAATACAAATTAACGATAAAACAATCACAAACATTAAATCTATAGCCAATGAATGTAACAAATATTTTTGGAAATTTTTTTGAGTTTTAAGTAATTTACTAACTCCAGGACTAAAAAACGTAAAAAATTAACCATTGGTTGATCCCAAAAACGTATTTTTTCCACCTTTACATATTACATTGGGCTTAATGAAGAATTTTGTTAAAGCAATGGATCGAAACGGAAGAGCGTTTTTGTATTTAAAACAAAAGTTTCCGAGAATTAGTGAAGAAAAATTAAAGAGGGCATATTTGTGAGCCCACAAATAAGAGAAATAATGAAAGATGATGTATTTGGCAGTATGCTAAACGAAGCTGAAATAAGAGCTTGGAGAGCTTTTAAAACAGTTGCTTAATTTTTTTTTTGCAAATTTGAGGGCTGAAAATTGCAGATATATCGTGAATGAACTACTTGATGCCTACAAAGAAATGGGATGTAGGATGTCTTTAAAAATTCACTTTCTGGACTCATATCTAGTTTTCATCCCAGATCTGGGTGCAGTCAGTGATGGACGTAGGGAACGGTTCCACCCAGACATTTCCGCCATGGAAAAGCGATATCAAGGTAAATTGAGCCCAAATTTGCTTGCTGGACATTAATAAGGGATGCCTCAGAAAAAAAATATCGATGTAAAACATCATAAACAACATTTTGAGGCAAGTTAAAATTAATAATAATACGTCTATCGCTATATTTCAATAGAAACCAACAATACCTCATAGCAAAAAAATGATGGGCGATAGGAAAAATCTGAAGTCATTGGCGTTTAAGTCAAATTTTACGTGGGATACACCATGTTTTGTCCATGTCACAAAAAATAAGTTCTTTTTGTTTACCAGTGAACATAAAGTCGAAGAAATTAAAATGCGGTGCATCAATGTTTTTGCGCGCAACCAAAGGACTGTTTTGCGGCAGAAATTCGAAAACTTGTGGACTAGTTGAAAAAGGATACTTTTGATATAATTTTGTATCGCTTTTGTAATTTAAATAAATTAATTGTTCTTGATGATTTCCAAGTACAAAGATGTTAAACATTATTTGTTTCTTACCCCGTTATTGAAAAGTAAAAAATGTTATCTTTAAATCACCTTTTTTAAATATATTTGCATTTCTAAATATTTTAAAATAATCTCTTTAAAGATCTTATCAATTTTAACCTAATTTTGTTCTTGGCCCTTCGCAAATATAAAAATATGTAATCAGCCTTTTTCTAAAAAAGTGTAGTTTTTTTTTTAACCGCGATTAAAAACCGAATATAAATTACATTTAATCTGACATCAGCTTACATCTTTCACTTGATTACTAAAGTTTTGTACTTCTCTGAATAAATTAACCTTATTCGAATTACAGTTACGAATTTACGTGTATGACAAAAGTTTTAATTTCAATTCTGGTGAAACTAGTCATTTTAATCATTGTTTCACATGCGAGATATAATTTTGTTATTTTTTTAAGGAAGGCAAGCTTAAGATTAAGGTAAAGTTTACTTCTTACCATGTCACACTCTGACCTAAATTTTTAATTTAGATCAGATTAATTCAATTTATTTTTCAACATAGTCTCCATTTAGAACTATACACTTCGTCCAACGATTCTCCATTTTTTCGATGCCCTCTAAATAATATGATTTCTCGAAGCCCTCAGAATAGGCCTCTGTTTCAACGATGACCTCTTCATTCGAACCAAATCTCTTACCACCGAGTCAATTCTTCAAGTTTGGAAAGAAATAATAGTCGCACGGGGGCAAATCTGGCGAATATGGTGCGTATTCGTAGTGCAATTCATGGAGTTTCACCATTGCGTGGTGGAACTGCACTTTTTTCTTCGCCATTTGCGCACGTTTTCGCTTCAAATCGGTGTCGAATCGTTCCAACAGCTCTGTATAATATACGCCCGTGATCGTTTTGCTCTTTTTCCAAGTAGCCGATATAATTGATACAGTGCGCATCCCAAAAAACCGTGGCCATGACTTTTTCGGCAGACAGACCCACCTTGGTTTTCTTCGGCTTCGATTCGCCAGGAGCAGTCTACTGTGTCGACTGTACCTTGGTCTCTGGTGTGTTGTGATGGATCCATGTTTCGTCTACGGTTACAAAACGGTGCAAAAAAGTCATCTTATCGACGTTGAACATCGCTAAACATTCCTTGGTCAAATGATCGCGTTTGTTGTCGATTGAAAGCAAATGCGGCATCCATCTGGCAGTTCCTCATTCCCAAATATCCATGCAAAATATTGAGCACCCGTTCGGTTGAGATGCCCGCAGCTTCAGCTATCTCGCGCTTAGTCATTCGTCGATCGTCGATTATTATATATACATATATTTAATTTTTATATATATACATATATTTCCGTGGATTTTATCGACCATTTCTGGCGTGGTGACCTCTTTTGGACGGCCTGAACGCTCATCATCAAAAATGTTCTCCCGACTGCATTTAAATTCAGCTATCCAATATTTTAATTGTTGATATCGAAGGTGCAGAGTCCAAACAGAGTATAAACATCTTTCAATTCGGTGTTGATCTCATCGTTCGTTTTATTTTTCCAAAACAAGTATCTAATCACTGCACGATATTCGACTTTATTCATTTTTGTAAAAATTCAAAAGTTGATTGCTTTCAATGACTGTCAAGCATAAACTAAATGACGCAGCTGGTAACAAAATTTTACAGTAGTCATTTGAAAGTTAGGATTTACGAAAAACAACATTGGTTTGATATTGGTGACGCCATCTCTTGCCTAGGCCGATTACTTTTCAACCACCCCTCGTATATCATGGTATAAACTGTCAAAAGCTTTAATTAAATTTAAAAATTAAGAAGAAATACACTAAAATGAGGCAAGACGAACTGAGAAAATGTGAATCTGTCACTACATATGCTTCGGTACAGAGCCGCAGTAAAGAGGGGGCGACGGCCCCTAGCGCACTAAGGAAAAGGGCGCCGACGAGCTTGACTAAGGGGCGCAACATTGCGAAGGTGAGGATCTTTTTTTTTTCTCATCACTTGGATTTTGCGAGGTGAGGACCTTTTTTTTTGCTCATCATTTAGATTTTGGGAGGTGAGAACCTTGTTTTTGCTTATTACTTACATTTATTTGCCAAGGGCGCCAAAACACAGTTTTGCCCCTAGCGCAAGTTTTCCTTACTGCGGATCTGTCTGCGGTACAAGTCTATTACGCAGGCATATTGAATGAAATTATCTATTTGCTTTGGTCGCTTGTACACAAAATCAACTGTACAGGTTGTCTTAGATATGTTCCAGTATACCTTAGGGATGCACTAGAACCGGTGTATTGCACAGTACCATTGCAATGAAATTGTAAACAAGAAAGTAGGACTTTACAGCTGGGGACAATATTTTGTTTTCATCGCGTTTATAGAAATTTTTAACCAGTTTAAATTAGGTCTCTCTTGTATCATTTATAATATAAGCACATCTAACAAATGCAATCTAGATTAGTTTTGTATATTTTATTGTGGTTTTATCTTACTGGAACGAATAAATTTATTAAATAAATGGGTAAACGTTGTTATTTTGAGTAAATGTTGTTGTTATCACATGTTTCTACCAGTTACAGTACGTATTCTTTCCTTTTTGTCGCCTGTTGCTTCGTAAATTTTGCTGTCATGTATTCCTACGGGATAAACTTTGTTCGCACCCCTTTCTAACTTTTAAGCCAATATGTTTAGAATATAAAAGTATGTGGTTCATATATAAATCATGGAATTTTAGATGTTTCTCTGACCATTCTATTTCAAGTGTATTAGTAAGAGCCAATTGACAATCATTTGTGAATAAACTTTTTACTATTGAACTAGTAATTATAGCTTCGTTTGCAGATGAAGGTTGAAGAGCTTTCATGCAAAAAGAACATCTCCATCGTCAGCTAAGATTTAGTTTTCAACAGATTTGTCCTCTTCAGTATGGTTTCTTTCCATGGAATGCTTCAAAATCTGAAATTCACGAAAAATTATGACAAATTTGCCATCTAAACACGACGGGTTCAATCAATAGCATACATCTCCAATTAAATGCCTGTTAAAGAAGACACTGAACAAAATAAAACATATCCTAGTGTAATTTATAAGGCAACGTAAGGTTTGCTCTCAAACAGGGACCTGAAGCTGAAATTATTTAAGTTCAGGTTCGGATTCAGGTTCATTATATTAATTTCGGTAATTTAAAATAAAGTATTTCAAATAGCTACTTTAAAAAAATGCTTATGTTATTTTGATTTGCAAATACCTACTCCGTAGTATTTGTTGTCTGAAAATATCAGTATTTTAAATACTTTAGAAGTATTTGAAATATTTTTGAAGTAAATATTTCAAATATTTCTTAATATTTCAAATATTTCCCTAGTATTTAAAATATGCCTCTATTATTTCAAATATTTCCCTAGTACATATTTCCTAACGTTTTAAATATTTGCCTAGTATTTCAAATATGCCTCTATTATTTCAAATATTTCCCTAGTACACATTTCAAATATTTCCTAGTATTTAAAATATTTCCCAAGTATTTCAAAAATGCCTCTATTATATCAAATATTTCCTAGTATTTCAAATATTTCACTAGTATTTCAAATATTTCCCTTCGTACACATTTTAAATATTTTCTAGTATTTAAAATATTTCCCTAGTATTTCAAATATGCCACTATTATTCCAAATATTTCCCTAGTGCATATTTTAAATATTTCCTACTATTTCAAATATTTCATTAGTATTTCAAAAACTTCTAATATTTCAAATAAATTTAAAATATTTGAAATACATTATTTAAAATAATTTTTAAAAGTAAAACAATATTTCCTAGTATTTCAAATATAGTCCCTATTATTTTAAATATTTCCTAATATTTCAAATATTTCCATATTAATTCAAATATTTTCGTAGTATATCAAATATTTCCCTAGCATTTCAAATATTCCTCTATTATTTCAAATATTTCCCTAGTATTTAAAATATGTCTCTATTATTTCAAATATTTTCTAGTATTTAAAATATTTCATTAGTATTTCAAAAACTTCTAATATTTCAAATAAATTTAAAATATTTGAAATACATTATTTCAAATAATTTTTAAAAGTAAAACAATATTTCCTAGTATTTCAAATATAGTCCCTATTATTTTAAATATTTCCTAATATTTCAAATATTTCCATATTAATTCAAATATTTCGTTCGTAAATATTTAAAATATTTCACTAGTATTTCAGTTATTCCACTATTATTTCAAATATTTCCTAGTATTTCAAATACCAAATATTTTAAATACATTTTTTCAAATACTTTAAATAAAAGTTTTTGATATTTAAAATAATTTTTATCAATGATGACTAATGGTATTTTTAATTTCAAATACTTTGATCAGTATTTGGTATTTGAAATACTGTACTGAGTATTGGGCACAGCTTTGTTTGTAAACCACTGATCGAAAAAATAAATAGTTTCGCTCACTGATATTCTTTTAAAAGTAATTGTTGTCTTATTTAACCAACATCGTAGCTATTATAGTTTTCGAGATAGCAATAGTGGACAAATTAAAATGAACATCTGTACAGCACTTAACAGAGAGAAGATTTATATATGAAAGTAAAAAACAGACAGAAATGGTAATAAATGAAACTGTCAATCACTGAAACTGAAATTGATGTAATTTAGTTCGGATAAAGAGTTCCGGATCATTAGTTGCGGATAATCAGTGATATACCTGCATCTATTTGTTAATCATTTTTTGTTTCTATTATTTTTGTGCCTGTCGTTCCTAACTAAACTAATGAAGTTAGATTTTTATTTCCTTGTTTATCCTTTTAGTATTTTCTTTGATCTAAATATCTTGTATATATCTCAATTTCCGTTATTCTTATATATAGTCGATTTTGTAAAACACACGTTGAGCATTTTACACACGCATAACAGGATGAGCCGCATCTTACCTAAATACATTTCTGAAGGTTTTCGTGAAATCTACACCATTTGTAGTGCCCTCACTACGTTAGACTCATTCTGGGGGATGTTTGCAGTGTGCAGAGACTTGAAATTTAACTCTAGTAGCTTAGGGTAAATCGCAGTGTACTGATTATTCCAGAATTACCACAAAAATGTTTATGCTTATTTTACAGGTGAATCGAATATTATAACAAGACAAACTTTTTAATATCAAATTACTTGAAAATATGTACAGCCGTATTTGTATGAATTTCGGAGTAGTTTACAGACAAACAGAAGCAAACAAGAATATATTTTTTTTTGCGGATATTGTCTTATAATCTAAAACGTATTCTCGACTGCAAATAACAGTGAGACATCTGGTGGTGACTGGCTAAATTAATAAGTAGCGTATATTTGGATAATATTTGTAGTGTGTTGTGCTGCAGTTTATGTGAATTAAGAAGTATTTTAAAATATAGTGACTTATGGTTGGTTTATATACGGAACAAGAATAAGGAATAGGAAATAAGAATAGTACACAAGATGTTAAAACTTGGCTGCGCCGTATATCGGTTTATGTAGGAATGAAATTTAACTTAAACATAAGAATAGTTGGTAACATTCAATATTTTATTCTTATTTCAAGAATAAGACACGATAAGCCTGTACACAGCAATCAAAATGTATGCCGTAATAAAGTTTGGTCAACAGATGTTTTTCAGTTGTGATCAGAGGGTTGTAAACAACAATAAAATGTTTTTAACGGTAATAAACGAATTTTTTAAAAAGGCTTTATGAATCAGAACCTGTCAAGTGACAAACGTTAAACACAGGCCAACGCAAGTAGGCAGGCCCAGCGACGAAATGTTATGTCCTATATAAACGGTTTAATATTTTTTATTCTTGTGTACTATTCTTATTTCCTATTCCTTATTCTTGTTCCGTATATAAACCAAGAATTAAATACAGTGCTTTTTTGCCGAAATATTGTTTGAACAGATAAATATTAAGAAAAAACTTCTCACATATACGCTTTTCATCCGCCATCAGCTGTTGTACGCAGCGCCGCCAACGTTAGTTTCAGTCGCGAATAGGAAGCAAATATGAGGTCGAATATATAAAAAAACAAAACAGATATAACCTCCAATTTTATTGATATAGATAGAAGAAATAGAAACTATTGAAAAAAAAAAATTGATGTGAAGTGTCACTTTTCACACATTTCAGGGTTTCGCAGGTATTTAGTAAGTGAATGATGATTATTTGGGATTACAAAACAAATTTTATGTTAAAATATTTTTTTATTAATTTTAATTCGAATGCCTAATACCATTATTTGGGTTTCTAAATATTTGCAGTATTTTTTTTTATATAGCAAGGTTCATTAATATTTTGAAAATTGGGCCTACGGCTTCCATTGGTTGTTTAAGTTATAAACTCCGCCCCTCTGATTTCGTATACATTCAAACATAGAATTAAAATATAATTTCCCACTGGTTATTAAATTTACGATTTTAAAAATTAAATGCAACATTTTGACAAAATAATTTAAACAAAATAAAAATGCAAAAAAAAACAAAAAATAAAAATTGACGGGAATCGAACAGTAGTTTGCAACTTACGAAGCGAGAACGTTACCATTGGACTACGGACGTTCACTCGTTTACTTTGCTAAATAGCGGATTAAATATTTTACATATTTTAGTTAAAAACACAAAAAATGCGTTATTTTCCGAAATCATAATCTGATCAAAAATTCCTGTTGTGCTATTCCGGTTCACACCAATATACATTACTTAGAATTTTTTCAGATTTTTTATTAAAACCATCTGGGTTGTGGGAAATTTTTTTTTTGCACAATTTTAGTAAAAATCGCGTCAAAATAATTTATTTTGCAAAAATAAAATTTTGAATGTTAATCCACGTACCAAGGGTTTTCATTTGATACCCTACACAGAATTATAAAAAAATATTTTTTTTTTTTCGATGAGCATATATTTGTTAATATTTTTAGGGGGATATGTTTTTTAGATGTTTTAGTATTTTTCCTATGTGCAGGTCAAAGAGTTGTATAAGCATGCCAAATTTCAACTCTCTAGGTTTAGCCGTTTGGCTACAATTTTTACCGAACAGACAGACAGACAGACAGACAGACAGACAGACAGACAGACAGACGGACGGACAGACGGACAGACAGACGACAGAATGACGGTATAAGGGTTTTTTGGTCATACCTACAAAACCCTAAAAACATGTTTGGATGTTCTACAAAAATATTTTTTCTACCAGCGTACACTTAACGCATGCATGACAGTGTCTAAAATGGTACTTTTAATCACTAGTGCGTAAAGTGTTGCCATGGTAACCAACTATCAATGCCAAAAACTATCAGATGTACACTTTCATGTTATGAAATACGTACATAAAAGACATTAGTAAATGAAAATACTTTTTGTGGTGACGATCGTTTCCGTGGTGGAGTAATTTTTGCTCGTCAGTGTAGATGGTGTTTAAAATACTCTTGTTATTTCCATAACCTGTCAAATTAATATGTAATGAAATAGTAAAAGTCACTAACCGGGAACGAATTTTTTCAAGCAGGTTATTCAGAATGAAATATGTGGGATGTTAAATCTATGTCTCATGCAGAGTTAGGTTGTTAGTTGCTTGCGTGTATGATATATGCCTGTTAACGTCGGGTGACCTTTATGTATGTGTTCGGTAACAGAGCAGTTAAAGTTGGAGTTTGTCAAGTTGTGGTTAGCTTATTGAGCCCTTATCATTGTAGCTAAGCGTCTATTTACCAAATATGTTTCTTGGGTATTATACGCAGAGAACGATATGACCTACGTAAACATTACCTACATGATCGTTTATAGCGTACACGCGCATATCAACAGTAATTTTCATTAAATAACATCTCGCAATTATATTTGTACAAAACAAAATTATATAACAATATTTAACATCAGTAACATGAAACATTTTGACAAAAAAACAACAGAGAGATTATTTGAATTAAGAGAAAACAGACCAGTATTCACCAGTATTCCGAGTACATTCGGCAAATGTATCCGGAACACAGATTTAAGCTTGTGGTGCTTCCTCATCATTCCTGTTTCCAACTCTTTGGTCTGCAGAATGCAAGACGCATGTTTCCTTAGTTTCAGTTGCGTACCAGTGGAGAAAGTCACACCAACTTTCTAATCAAGGGATGCAGTGGAAACAAATGCATGTAGGCAAAAATACTCTCGCGAATTTGAAGGGTCGACTGTTTAAGGTTCAGGTTAAGATCTACTTGTCAATAAATATTTTTTTGTCTGCAATATTTAAAGCAACAAAAGAAATGTTTGTTCATTCATAAATTAGTTCTGAATACATCAAAGTTATTACTGAAGTTGATAAACGTATGAAAACTCTTTTTTATTCGAATTTGGAGATACCGAAAAGAGAAACATATAAACTCAAAAATAATCCGTACGTGTGTAAAAAATGCTTCTTAGCGACCGTAGACCGCTACGTTACGTAAAATTCGGAATACTCTAAAGCAAGGGTTCTTAAACTTATATAGTCCGAGGACCCCCTCTTGGACAACATTTTTTTTGCGGACCCCATCCCAACCCTAGGCATTTTACGTCGTTCTTGAGACTTAATTTCTGGCTCAATAATCTCATAGGCACTACGTTATAATAAATATTGGTAAAACAGTATCGCTGGTTATTTTAATAAATGGTGCGCATTTATAGAGATGAACATTTTTATTAGCATATAGAATAAAAAACATAAAGTGAATAAAAATAGTAGAAAAAAAAATTAAAAAAGTTACAAATTATAATACGTTAAACTTATACAAACATTTCTTGGTTAAATATTGGTCAAAATAGAACTTATTATAATATGTTTTCTGTAAATAATTTGCAGTTGAATATTAATTATTGTTTAATTATTTTAATAAGTAGTTAGGTAACAACAAATACAAAAAGTCTTGACCATGTAGGATTTTCATTAAATGAGTTATTTGAATAAAAGCAAAAAGTTGGGGGATGTAAAGTTAATGTCAAAATTGTTTCGCGGACCCCAGTTTTAGAACCGCTGCCCTAAATAATCGTGAAAATGCAAAAATCACAATTTGCCAGAGAAAAGTGATTAGTCACTTTCGGCAAACTGGTGAAAATTATAAAAAAAAATAATAAATAGCCAAACAAAAGTTAATTACCTTTATTATCTACAACAGTCCATTCCAGTACGAATATAATAATTATGACTCTACTCAACTAGATGAAACACCAGAAAATCACATCACTTTTCACATTACACTAAAACGAAGCCGCAATTCACAAAACACACCATTCGAACCAAAGAAAACATATACTGCACACTCATCAGCTGGTGACATGATATCGCCAGTCAAGAATGAGCTCGCTAATGAGATAAGCCGTAATCCGGCAATAATTAGTACCTATACCCGAAAATACAAATAACCAGGCTGATTCAAATAGTTTAAATTACTACCAAATAAATAAAAACAATAGATTCAGCATTGTTGACAATGGCCCTTATATCATTATATTAGAAAGCAAAATTAACAATGCTGGTAACCTACACCCTGAGCGTAGGGAAAAAATTGCGAAAATTTCAGAGAGGAGGCCAAATATATTACATACATATATACAACAGGCAGAAACAAAATCAAAATTGATATGTCTAATCGGGAGTCTGTAAACAAAATCCTAGATGCAGCTGAAGGTCTGGCAAGCCTCAGCTTTCAAGCATATATACCGGGAGCCGTTTTAGTAAGAATAGGCATAATTCGAAACGTGGACACAGACATCTCAACAGACGAAATTGACAATATTATACAATCAACAATTAAAATTGTTTATATTAAAAGAATGACGCGGAAAATAATCAAATTATTAGAAGTACATCATATTTATTGTACTATGTATTAGTTTGTATATATAACATGTAAAATCATTATGTAACATGGCTATATATGGTTGTATATATATATATATGACTGTGAGCCAAAAAATTATTTAAAAAAAAAAATAGTAGTCTTCGGTCCGGTCATCTAATTACGAGCGAGTAGGTTGTTCCAAAAAAATTTGAGTCAACAATAACAAAGTGTTTTAATAAGTTACAAATTATAATAGGTTAAACTCATACAAACATTTCTTGGTCAAATACTGGTTAAAATAGATCTTATAATAATATGTTTTCTGTAAATAATTTGCAGCTGAATAAAAATTATTAAATTTTTACTAATTATTGTTTAGTTATGTTAATAACTAGTTAGATAACAACAAATATAAAAAGTTTTGACCATATAGGATTTTTATTAAATGAGTTATTTAAATAAAAACGAAAAGTTGGGGGATGTAAAGTTAATGTCAAAATTGTTTCGCGGACCCCCGGTAATGGTTACGCGAACCCCTAAGGGTCCGCGGACCCTAATTTAAGAACCGATGCTCTAAAGGATGGTTTCCAATAGACGTAAACATAGAATCCTACGTCTACGTGAAAATATAAGTAATAGAATAATAAGACGTAGATGGACATAGAGGTAGAAACGTTCAGGTAGAATATTGATATTTTTATATTTCAGGTCTACGTTTTGACGTCTGGCTAATAAGAAATAATTATAGAAAAAGACCGACTTATGACCAACGAAGAAGCTTGCGCACGGGCTACTTTTGGGTTCGATTCTAGAAAGGCCGGTCTTATGGATACACACGGACGGCTGACACCAACGTGGCGGCCCTGGTTGCAAAGTTGGTCTAAGCTACCATTGTTCTTTAGATATTTTCTTTTTACGACGTTGCTTGCGAATAATTAGCATTAGAGTAACAATAAAAATTGCTAGTATTGCTAAATCATCCAAATTATTTGATGAATACCAATTATTTTACAATTTTTAAGAAACTTATTTTACAAAGAGGTTAACTTAACAACTTTCGACCCGATATTCTTAGTTTATTGCAAACCAAAGCAACAAAATCTGCGTCTACGTCTATTGGAAACCATCCTTAACGATATTGTCTACGTCATTCACCTCTTTTCATCTCATCACATAGGCATTGTTACATTATCACAACAATCATACATTACATAACTATTTGTAGTTATTTATTATTTATTTAATACTGTACATAATTTATTAATTAAACTTTATACAGTACACAAACAGAAGAGGGAACTATAACAGTACAGGTTCATACAAGAACAGATAAAACGGAAGTTTACGGTAATTTAGAAGGGGTTCGCTATTATCCGCGGAGTGGCTTGGAACTATCCCTCGCTTATACGGCGACCATACGGTGTACACATTTATTAAAGTATACCAGCATTTTTAAGAATATATAAATGAAATGTTTTCGTGGCAAAATATTTTAGTCGAATTGTTTTCTTTACATTTTTTTTAATCTTCTCTTGGTACATCACTCGATAACAGAGAATTGAATTTCATTTCTTTATGTTCAGTTTCAAAGCTATTAATTACGACACATTTCACTAATATTTTTTTTGAATTAGTAGAGTGCTGTATCTTATAGGTATCTACATAACGCAGCTCTAAAGTATTGATTGTTTAATTTATTTATTTTTACCTTTCACCAATTGTTCTGGTTTAGTTCCGTTATCTACTTCAACGAGGGAAAATTTTTAAAAATATCTAAATGTTTTGATACAACAAAATAATAAACTAAAATATTTATTTGCACATTTTCATTTTAGTATACTATAAAAATTTTGTCGTAAAATAAAGTTGAAATGTTATGAATATTATCTATAAAATTTGAATTTTAACTAGCGTTTTCTCTCTGATCGTATTTATCAATAGAGTTTTAAAGAAAACTTCACTTATTTTCCATATATTGTTAACAGTCTTTTGTATTCAATGTGTACCAGGGCTAGATGGCATGATGTTATAAGAAGTATGTAAGAAAAAAGGATTTCAAGGTTAGCACTCAAAATATGTACGTGCAAAAAAAAGTATTGGGCTTGTGTTATGTGACAAAATATAACAATAAACCTGAAAGGAAAATGTAATATGCGAGATTGGATGATCGATGGTGGACAAGAAATATTCTGGAATGGATCCTAGGAGGCTCTACTAGAAGTAGCGGTAGACCACCTACCAGATGGACGGACAATACTAAGAAAATTGCCGAAAATCGGCTATCAACTGGGAAGATCAGTTGTTATGTCAAGCAAATGGTAGGTGGCTGTCACCTTATACAAGTGTTTGCCCGTATAGTGTGAGTACTTATGTGAAAGCCCATTCTTACAATCTCATTACCTTTACTGGAGCTAGCTCCCTTTTGAGTTGGAGAACCGCGATGAATCTACTGTTAATAATGGATCCACGTCTCATCCATGGTCACGAAGACACGTATAAAATCCACACGATTTATATTAAACCTATCCAAACCAGCCTAAGAAAGTTGATATCGAATGAGTTTGTTCTCCGCAGAGAGAAAACGAGGCACCCATCCTGCGTTCCAGTATCCACTTCCTCGATTAAAATAAAATATATACGTTTCTTCAATCTGCCAGCTATCTCTGACAACTTTAGTCGTCGGTCATTTAAAATGGAATAGTGGATTTTGCCAGCAATTTTCGGTGTTGTGGTTGTTTTCAGTCAGCTACGGCGATCATCCATAAAACTGATTCTCCCTTCTTTGAACTCGGTTACCCAATGGCAAATGGTTGCATAAGAAGAGGCATCGTCACCCAATGTTTTAACCATACATGGATTTCCTTCACCGATAACTCTTTTTTTACAAGTAACTTAATGATGCGATATTTGCAATTTTCTTTTTCTTAAACAAAAACACACTGACTGCTTTTCGCTACTGTTAAAACCAAACTAAATGTCAGAAAGGAATAACATTTGATTGATATGTTACAGAACATCACATATAAAATTTTACCAGCACCAAGGAGTTCGCAGACAACTTTTTATCCCGTCCTCGTATGTTTGTTTGTGTTTTGATACGTCCACACCTATAGAGTATATTTGTCAGTTTGTTAGTTGTGTTTGTTGGTTATGAAGTGGCTGATTAAGCCCGCATTCAAGGTATTTACAATGTTATTATGATTAAGAATATACAAATATAAACATTAGCGTAATTCTAAATATAATTATAATGACTCTCCACAATAAGCTGCTCATAGTTCTATTACAGGCCGGTAGATTGCTCTAGTTTCATTAATATAATTATTTGAAGTACCTTCTGCGTATATTAAGAGAACTGTTCTAAACACTGCGTCACATGTTAATATACAGTGGCGCCATCAGTTCTTGACGACTAGACTATATTGTGAGATATAGTAATTTCGTGGATAATTTGAACCCGAGTTTCAATTTAAATCAAACTCCCTATTAAATTGAATTAAAAACAATATGCATTTTAAAATACCCTTAACAAGAACCAGAATTCTAAACGAAGTACATTAGGTTAATTTTAAGTTAGTGACACTGGTACAATTGTTAAAGTGGCCACAACTCTGCATCATGCATTAATTATACAACACGACATTAATGAAATAATAAATTGATATCTACCAAGTATAATCCGTTTCTATGCACCATAAGTAAATTAAGCATGAACTCAACTCATAGTATACGCCTTTAAATTACAGTAATACTGCTAAGAGATTAGAACAAGAATGTAAAAGGGCAACCATCTTGTACGATTTTTTCCATAGAAGTCCACGATGGCTATACTCAAATCCACGATGTCAAATCTGGAGTTAAAATCGTCGACTCTCAAGAAAATGGAACGGTCGAAGAATAGTCAATTCCAGACAGCCAATCTTCAGCTCTAATGAACTCCGGTGTGTCAGTTTTCAGCCATTGCTTTGTGAGCTGGAAAAGAATCTTGCTGGAAAATCCAATAACCAGAATTATACATGGTCTCATTAAGAAACTTGACGACCTTAACCAAAATATCATCTTGGAATGATTTTACACTTGTCTTCACACCCTGAGCACAAAATTAAAGGTCAGTAACCTCTTTAATTGAGACACCCCTCCAAATTGTCATAGATGCTGGATAATGACTTCTCTGAACTCTTTGAATTGAGCTGCCTCTCTAGCTATGTGCATATCATTTTGTTCTATATTGATTTTTTTTTCATCGGAAAACAGAATTTTGCAATGCAAGTTGTCAGAGTACCGGTAAATCAGCTGTTTAGCTCTGGTCTTCCTGATGTCCCTTAGAGATGGAGTAAGCAAGGGTCCAGTGCTGCTTCGATAAGTTCCTATCTTTAGGTCTGATTTGATAATGCGAGACATACTCCGTGTTGAAATACCCATCTCCCTGAACATGATTTTTTGTTTACGGAGTGGATTTCTCCGAATTACTCACGGCTTTGATCATTGCTGGAGTTCGTACAGTTCGCGGGCGACCACTTCTTTGCCGATCTTCAATACCTTGAGTATTTTTGAATCAATTAATAGTGTGATACACAAACTGACGATTGATACCCAAAGATTTTAAAATATTAAAATGTCTCCCGGCTCCTTCCAAACTTTAAGTAATGCAATTACAGCGATACAATTTTCTTTATCACCCCACTCCATGTTTACTGCCCAACGTTCAGTGACTGATTATAGCAATACCATATAGAAGTGGAGATTACCAAAAAAAAATCCAGGTGTTTCCCCGAATTGTTTAGAATTTATGATTCATTGAATTTGTGTACGATTTATAGCGGGATTAGGTAAAAATTTTGATGTTGTGAACCCCCCCCCCGAAATATTTTTCTGCGTACGCCACTGCTGCCCTATAGACTCATATAGACTTGTATAGACTTGTTTCTACTAAAAAATAAAGAACAACTCACACGTAGTTTGCGCGGTTTTTGCCCCGGATTATTATTTTCCCGGACCCGGTATCAGAATTACTGTTTTCCCGTGACCTGAGCCAGCAAGTATTGTTTAGTTCTAGGCGGTCCTGCGGCCTGGGACTGGTATATGTGTAAATATGCAGGACGACGAGTGAATAAAAGCAGTGTTTAATGTCATTAATATTTCAAATAAAAATGTCGATGAATAATATAGCATGTGAACTAAAATCCCATATTATGTATGGGCGTATGACATTGTTCCTCAATTATTGATATTCATGTAGACCTTATGTATATCACATAACGGTTGTGTACGGCGTGAATTGATGATTCCATGTTATCCCTATATAATTGACATGCATCATATGGAGCACATTGTGCTGCGGCCATGCTGTATCCTCTGAACGCCACATCATTGTATGAGGTGTTATTAATACACACAAACAAGTACGATCACCAACACTGCTCGAAATACAACTTACAATTGTATTTTCTCTATAAATACAACTGTGTGTAGGATGGATTATTTAGGACAAAACTGGGATTTACACTTTTTAGATACATTTATAGGTTTATAGCAAAATTTGACAACACATGATCTCCGTTAATAGAGAAAGGATCTGATACAAACGTACAGGTTGATAACTAAAAAGTTTTGGTGGCAACTTGCAACACTTATACACTAGAAACCAGCATAGTTATCTCAAGCAGGGGTATGAAACTCATATACACGGCCTTGAAACGGTTTTAAGTTATATTCCATCCACCGACAGCGCTAAAAGCGTTTTTTTTTTTAACCAACATTTTGAGAACACTTCATTATCGGCATTTGCGGCAATTGTTTTTGACGTTGTAACGATAGGTGACAGTAAATTGTGATTGTGACAGTGATGAATTTTATAAGAAATTTTAAATATTAGCACCACATTTTTTATTTTCAAATGGTGTAGTGTAATTAATAATATTTTAAATGGTAAATGCAAAAGAAATATAAATAGTGTAATAAAAAAAATGGCACAGACTAAATTTAATATGTACAATAAAAGTAAATATAAAAGTAAAAAATAAATACTTGTTTATTTATTTCATATGCTTGCTTGCAAATAAAATAATAAAACTTAATGCTTACTGAAGTATTAACTTTTAACAATTGTAATTAATTTTAATTTTAGGAAATTAATTAGGAGAGTTGTAAATAAATTAATCATAATTTTCGGTTCAAGGCAATCTTTAATTTTCTACCAAAATTACATTTTATTTTTAAATTTTGGTAGAAAATTAATGATCGCGATTCATAGCAATTTAAAATATAAAAATATATTTGTGTGCACTGCGGGTTGCATACTATCTAATCCTAGTTCATATTACAACCACGAATGTCGCAACTATCGCTGTCCAAAGCCGTAACGTGGGAGTCCGCTATCTTCCTTGTTTTATAATTTGTGATCTCAAGGTTCGTATACTATACGGTTGTCTCACTTTGAGCAGCCAATCAGAAACTTTTGTTTTTGACGTCACTCAGAATGCCGAATGCACAAAATATATAAAACAGTGGCGAAGTGAGACCTCCGCTAGACTTGTCCTCCCATAAAAAAAATAATAATAATAAAAAAAAATAAATAAAAAAAAATAAATTTAAAAAATTTAAAAGGTTAATCTTCAAAAATACATCAAATTATGTTCTATACAAATTTATGTCCAAAGTTTGGTTTACTAGTGACGAATTTTTTTAAATTTTAAACTTTAATAACTTCCGTTTCCGGTTTCGGGTTTTTATAAAAAACAATAAGGTTCTTCCCAATTAATAGGAGAATTTTTTCGTACCAGAACGAAACCGTTTGAGTTATCATGTATACACACACACACGCATAAACACAGACACACACACAGACACACACACGGACGGTACTTCGAAAATAGGTTTTTTGGATTCCCTGGACCATAAAACATGGTCATCAGTCAAATCTCGACATCGAAAATTTTCGCGATTACAATACTTGTCCCTTATATATTAAGGTCGGGCAAGTAAAAATATATTCAAGTTCTCTGTTTTAAGCTTTACAATAAACTGTAGCAGATTTTATTCAAATAATTTTATAATTTGAGTAAACTGATAGTTTTGTTAATTCTCTAATTTATATAATTTTTTAGATACAAATTTTGGAAGGTATCTATCTAGTACTTTTAAACAAGAAGCTGACAATCAGTTTTCTGATGTTTTGTTGATTTTTTTGATAGTTATTAATAAAATTTCTTTGATGTTGCGAATTACCGACATTTACAATTAGTTATTGGCAGAATAAATTATATGATTTTATGAATTTGTTTTCCAACGTATAATCTGCATAAGTAGCATGGTTTAGTAGATATATTACTGACCCAAGCAACTACAGGAACATTTATTAGAAACCAGGTCACTTTTTGATGAAGAAATTTTGATATACAACTGGTAATAATGTTTCTACTTGTCCACTAAACGGTGTCAATAAGCGCCGATAACAGCATACCTCTTCAAAAATCAAGAAATTTTAAATCATCCACATTATGGTCCACGTACTCGAAATTGAAAGCATTAATTATCAGAGCCGCAGTAAGGGTGGGGCGACGGCCCCTAGCACACTAAAGAAAAGGGCGCCGACGAGCTTGACTAAGGAGCGCCACATTGCGAAGGTGAGGACCTTTTTTTTTTGCTCATCACTTGGATTTTGGGAGGTGAGGACCTTTTTTTTGCTCATCACTTGGATTTTGGGAAGTAAGGACCATTTTTTTTTTGCCAGGGGCGCCAAAACACAGTTTTGCCCCTAGCGCAAGTTTTCCTTACTGCGGCTCTGTTAATTATTAATAATAATTTAGATATTAATAAATATTCCAAGCTTATAACTTATCTTAAACGAGCATCAGTTGGATATGTTACTGTAAAAGCCTAAACTACGGTAAATCCTAAGATTTTCCAGTAAAACCTAAGATAACTCAATATACGGGCTTTTACAGTAACAGATATAAAGCAAAAATATCACAAATATTTTCTAGAGAAGAAATAAATAAGTTAAATATTACTGTTATGAAAGAAAGATCATAATTTGTTATTTTTTAAAATTGTTGCAAAATAAGAGGTATAGGTACATTCCATTTTTTATTTTTTCAATTACAGACAGCCGTAGAAAAAAAAAATGCATGAAACACGTGCATAAAGCGTTTGCCCATTCGTGAAAAAAGCACCACTTATTACATAAATAACTAGTAATTTAACTGTAAATGTAAATATTTTGTATTGTTCTTTATCACTAATTTTGGAAGTTAATTTTCTTGTATTGTTTATTATGGATTGCAACCGGGGGTTCCGAAAAGACCTTAGGGATCCCTAAATTAAGAGAAAAAAATTAATTTTTACCAATTTTTGCTTTTAAAATTACAATAAACTTAATTATAAAACAATAAATTATTAAGAACATTTAAAATATTGTTTTAAAAATTTTCTTGGGGGCTCCAGAAAATATTTTAGGCTAGTTGCGGCGTCTCGAGCATTAAAATGTTAAGAACCGCTGACATAGAGTATTATAAGCTTCGGGTTTTGCTCTTATCAATAAATTAATAATAATAACAATAGGATATTTTTAAGAGAACAAAATTATCAATATCGAGACTGAAAAAACGTCGCTCCGTCTACGGTCTCTAACAAAACGTCTGCACTCCCAGATTTTTGCTTCAATCTTTTGTTTCTTCATTGACGTAAATCGATTTTGTTAAATCGAAAACCTTTAATAACTTAAAAAGTATTTCCGGATTTAAGCAAAAAGAGATTTTACCTATCGATTTGTAAATTTATAATATACAACCACATACAAGAACACGCCCAGACATTAAAATGATCTTACCGTGATCAGATATCGTCAAAAAGTGATTATCCAAGTTTATAAATACATCTTACATATTATTGGGAGTGCATAAAATAATATAGAGTAACATGAAATTTTAAATTAACTTTAAAAATCTGATACTTTCTAGGTAAATATCAGGTTTACTCAATTTAGACCTTTTAAAAGTAAATGTTTGTTCACCTTAATTAAATATTTCCACCATACAAATAAAATGAAATAAAATTTTAAAGTATAATTTTATTTAGAAACCTGAAAAGTGCATTATATATTTAAATGTCAAATTAATTTAATAATAGATCAAATCACTGACATCCGAAAAGTTCTGATAATATCTGAATCCTGGATAAAAAATATAATTACGTGAAGCACATTCTAGCGTAGGGAAGAAGAAAACGACAAATTCAATTTGAAAATCAAACTAAGACCTTATTTTCTTAAGCCAATCTAACCGACACTGTGATATATTGGATGTTAACATTATTATATGGTGATTCGATACCCACTGTTTTTTTTTTTTTTTTCTTTATAAAACGACGGTGATTCCAGATACAAGGCCCAAGGTTATAAAATTAGCATATATTTTATTTTATAATTTCATTTCCACTAACCTCGTTTAAAATAGCCCCCTTGGTTGCTTCCCAACGCAATTAAATGATCTCAGTTCTGAATTAATCCTAAGTAACGGAGTACCACAAGGTGACGTTTTAGGTCCTATATTTGTCATCTTATATGTTAATAGATTATTAAAACTACATTTTATTTCAAATATAATAACTTATGCTGATGATATAGCTATAATTGTGGAGGGTAACTAATGGAAACCAGACGCAGAGTTGGCTCAATGGATTTACAGTTGACCAAGAAATGTTTGGACTATAATAAGTTAACAATGTTTATGATATTTTCATGTAGTACCACTACATAATCAAATCTTAGTTTCTTGATTATTCATGAAAATCATTGTAGCAAATCTAAAATTTGCCCAAAATTAACTAAATAAATATGCATCAAATATTTGGGTATTAAAATTGATTGTTTTCTTAGATCGCTTCTACACAAAGAAGTTTTTAAACAATTAAGGTGAACATACGCAGACTTGTTCGGAGGAACTCTCATTACTAACGCAGGAAACAAGAATTACACAACTCCAGGGAATGGAGCTGTGTAATGCGCATGCGCATTAATCATAACTCATTAAAACTCGGTTTAGCAACAACTAGAATGAATTTATTTTGAGCAACGCACCTAACTTAAATCAAGCTTTAAAATTACAACAATTTTAAATAAAACTAGATATGAGAATGTTTTATGTAACCGGGCATAAATTAGTTTTAATAGCTTTTAGAATGGAAATTTGAAAATATTGAATTTAGTTTTAGGAAATTTTAACATCTGCAAAAGATGTGTAATAAAGATAATAAATAACGTAAACTGCAATTGTTCGTAAGTAACGATTACAAGATACAACCGAAGTCACTATACTCAAGTAAAATTTATGATTAGTTGAACGAAGTAACTTGACTGACCAGTTTGGCGGTTTATTGGGAAAGATATAACAATGTTCTAATTACTAAACTGTTATTTATCATTATTAGAAATTCTTGGAAAGATATGCAGAGGTAATGCTAGATTCTAGGAATTGTTCGAATATGCATTAGTGCATACGCTTGTTTTATCCAATTAATGGCCGTTCGCAGAAATTTAAAGGGGAAAAGCTTTGGTACAAATAATGTTAAGTATATTTTAATTCATTTTAATGTTAACATCGGGAAAAAAAGTTATATAGGGAAATCGGTGAAACAGTACAGTTGCGTCACTTGAAACGTCACAAAAACGAGACGTGACGTTAGGTTTAGTACGTTTACATTAATCTATTTAACGAATGTAATATTCGTACGCTGTCACTTGTATCGAAATTAAATGAAAATATAAGAATAAGAACAGAATAGAAACAAATAAACTAGGCAAAATAGTCCTACAAAGGGCTGATGTGCTCCAAAAATATGATCAAAGAAAAGAAAAAAAGAATATAACCTAAAAACTATACAGTACACACAAAATCAAATAAGAAAATCTATAAGAAAATATACAGCTAAACACAAAACTGCTAAATAAACAACAAACTAAATAAAAAAGGTTTTTAGAAATTACTATAAGTTAGATATTTGAACATAAGTCAGTATCAAAACACAACAGACGTATTATTAAATGACAAATGTAAACATCGTTTTATTCATGGATACCAATACGAATGTTCCTATATTAAATAAACATTTTTAAAATTTGTAAATCTTCAAAATGACTATCGAACACAAACTAAATATGACTTCAAAAGGTATGTTTTAGTAAAATAATAGAGTAAAGAGCAATATTAGTCTATAATTCACATGCAAAATAAATCGATTTAGTTATTTTTTCGCTAAGTTTGTCATTGAAGTTATGACGCAAAATGACGAACTGCGCTGTTTCAGTGATTGAGCTATAGCTTATGTTCTAAGCATTACGTCGATTCCATCTTCCCTCTATCTGTAACATCAATTACTTAACCAGTTTTACACGGGTAACATGTCGATGAACACTTTATATTTTATAGTCCAATGGCCATCATCATCTTGTAATGTTGCTACATTTTCAGTTGCTCGTGGTTCCTCGCATTTTCTCATACCAACCTTGTTATAGAATATACTATTATTTCATAATTTTAAATATAAAGTAAAAATACTTTTTTTCCTCGGGGCCAGGTGGAACGTGAACCCCCCCATACACCCAGGATCCAGTATGTTACAAATCTTGCTTGCTATAATCCGTATCACAATCCACCGAACTGACTTTCTATCTACACCGATTAACCCAGCATGAGATTTATTTACCTCTTGTTAAATATTTAATAACTTGTAAACATGTATAAGGGTTGTACTAAGAAAATAGTCTTTTAAATTCTACCATTGCTAGCTCCTGTTAATTTGCAGATAACTAACTTGCATGAAATTCAGCCGAATGACTCGAAATAATGACATGAAAATAAATAATTCACCTCATTAAAATTATATTTTTGCATAGATCCACCCAATTAGTGAATTGATGACTTTTATCTGTAGATATGCTTAACAAAAATGTATTTGGTGTTTGAACCATAATTAGCATAATGCCAGGTTTACATTGGTAGAGTAAAAGTGCTAGTAACTAGCGCAACTACTATGCGTTTTAATTTAATATCTTCTTTTCGGGATTGAAGGTGTTTATACATATTTCATAACTCTAGAATTGGTTTGTACAACCAATGTACCAACTCTGGTTTCGGTTTAATCAGAATACGCGTTTTGTTGGGGCAATATTCTCATTCTATTCATTCTACTCATTCGATGATTTGAGATCGAATAATTGTGGTATGGATGAAAAGTAATATTTGAATGCAGTTGTTTTCATTTGGTTTTTAAAAATGTATTAGAATTAAATCTCGGTATTACTGCTTCAAAATAATTTTCACTATTAGGTATTTTTTCATTTTGTGTCCTAAAATAAATATATATGATTTTAATATAGTATAGTTAAATCTAAACTTAAAATGTATGTACAATTCAATTATTCGTTCTAAATCATTACGTTCTAGAATATTTGCTTCAAATATAAAGTTTTCCTATTTTGCATTTATTATTTAGGTTACCCATTTAGGTGAAATATGTGGTACTTCAAGATCAAAATTGTCGTTTTCTTGCGCATCATTGCTTGTACTTCTAACTAGCCACCAACAAAACGCACCTAAAGTGTGTTTTACACGATTCAATTAATTGAAAAAGTTGACATTCAATTAATTGATGTGTGTAAAGCGTAAAAATTTCGTCAATTAATTGATCAATTAATTGACAAAAAATTTGATCAATTTATTTTGAAAATAGAACAAGTTCTATTTTTCGTCAATTATTCATCAATTTTTTAGGGAACTCTAGGTATATTTTTATCTGTTAAGATATTGCCAACTGTTTAGTTGTAGCATAACCTCGAAACATATTATTTTTGTTTCGTTTTCAAATCTAACATAACCTGAAACATTCTAATTTATCATCATCTAGGTTATTTCTTTTGTTTTTGTTCACAGCTCGTAATTTTGTGAAGATTTTTTCTATATTTTCATTTTGATAAATATGTCAACATGTTTTACAGTTGGTAATGTAAAAATTTTCAAAAAAAATGATAAATAAATTGATGTGTGTAAAGTGTTGTTTTTGTTCCCAAGGTTACCAATAAATTTTTCAATTAATTGACAAAAACCTTGATCAATATGTTGATCAATTAATTGAACTGTGTAAAACTAACTTTATATACCCGACTTAAGCACCTGTTACAAATTTAAGGAAGCGGAATACATATAAAATATATTTAAACAGTATTTGGCTCTTGAAATGAATATTTTGAATAGAGTTCTTAAAAAGACTAATTGTTTGCGAACCCAAAATGATCAGTGTTGAGTGTAACAGTGCTAACTGACCTTGAAAATGTACTAATTCCTCCCAAACTTCGTTATTAAAAAGTAAAAGTTAAAATTAAACTTCATATGAACTTGGTAAACCCTAATACAAAATATCGGATCAATTTTAAAGTCTTTAATCTCTTTTTAATTTCATGAAGAAATTGCAGTTTTTTTTTTTAATATAAAAATTAAACAAAAATTATTAAAGTTGACGTCAAAAAAATAGGTTTATTAAATAAAATTTTTATTTTTTAAAACATTAATAGCTGTATAATAAAAAGTTTTTAATAAAATCTAAAAAATTAAAACTAGGTCACATGAAGTTTAGAACTAAAATTGAACTATAAAATGTCCAGATCAATAAGTATGGTATGTTTCGCAATTTTAGAAGTTTTGGATTCAAAACAGGATTATAAAGATAAACATAACTGCTTCCGGTCACGAAGATTAATTTATTAAATTGTTGAAAGCTACAATTGAATTCCTATCAGGTAGGTACTACATTGTGCACTAGAATTACTTCCGTTGATTATGTGCACTGATTTCAAAGTCTTGTTATTATGCAATATACGAATAATCGTATGTACCGCTCAGGGGCAGATTCTCGAATCAATCCGGCGATTTGAAAGTTTTAACAGTCTGTTTTTTAAGGTTTTGTAGGTATAAAACCCTTATAACTACCTACACTAAAAAACCCTTATAACGGCACTCTGTCTGTTTGTACGGTAGAAATTGTAGCCAAACGGTTTAACATGGAGAGTTGAAATTTGTTATGCTTATACAACTATTTAAAGCACATACAGGAAAAATACGAAGAGTTCAAAAAAACATCCCCAGATAAGGTACGCTAGGAATTGTAGCCCAACGGCTTAATATAGAAAGCTAAAATTCGGTATGCTTATAAGAGTCCAAAAAAGCACATTTTTATTAATATGTGTAATTAATGAAAAAATAAATCTTTCTTAAATTTTGAATGGAAGACCAAACCTCTTAACACTTACGTTACGGTGTCCTTTGGTTGCGGTGTGGGGTAAAAATGTACCCCATTTTTATTTTATCGTAAATAAATAATTTATTAATAATTTGTATTCAGGTTTACTATGAAATATATTAAAAATGTTTTTTAGCTGAAATTACAATATTTTCAATTGCAATTTTTTCATACGTCCAACATTCATAAAATCCTGTTTCATACTAACCAACTAAATTTCTAGCAAAGCATAGTATACACCCAACCTGATACGTCCGTCCTGTCCGACGTCCAGATTACAACTGAAGCGTGTGTTTAGGCGGTAGTTGCTTTGCAAATATCAGAGAATTCACCCGTGTTGACTCCGCCCTTTACTTAAATATAACCAATAAAATTCATGAAAAATAAATTAATTAATATTAGGTGTTTAAAATAAAAAATTAAAAAAATATTTACCTACATTGTTTTATAAGTAGGTAAATAAAGTATTTATGGTATTTATAAAACTCAAGAACGATTATTTTATTCAAATTTTGTGGGGTACATTTTAAGTAGCTCCGTAAGGGTTAATGTGTGGATAGACGAGCAAATTTTAATTTTTAAAATGAAATTTTTTAATAGGATTTTCGCCCAAAATTTGTAAAAAAATTTTTGTCCCTCACCCTATTTTCCAGAGGGGTTGATCTGAAAATCTGAAAAAATCTCCATAATGTATATTGATGGGAACCGAAATAGTTCAACACAAGTTTTTGATCAGATTGTTTTTTCGGAAAATTACGATTTTTTTGTGTCGTTGAATAAAATAATTATTTATTTTAAATTTATTGTGTGGTATCCAAAGAAAGCTCATAAAACGTAGATTAAAGAATGAAAAAAGGTTTTTAAAAATTCAAATCTTTTAACACGATTTTAGTAAAAATATGCCAAAAAAGTTCACGAGAAGTGATTCATCACTTGTCGTAATCGCTGAAGACGGAAACAGATTGTTGAGCAGTTTCCGAAACGTTCGAATATATTTTATATACTCATGAAGTATTATATCTTTTTGATACTAATACTCATTATATTGTAATTATACATGATAGCAAGCCTGTAGCTGCAAACGTTAAATCGTCTGTACCTGCTACTTGACCGCTAAGCAAGGGCACGGACGTGAGTTCAATTCCTGCTTATGTCAAATAATTTGTGTAAAAATATTTATACAAATTACAGATTCTGATTAGCCGTTCGCAACCGGCTTTAAACTGTAGGTGCCTTTCTGTGTACGCTAAAAAAACGTAATACTGACCATATTACTTCCGAATGTACACAGATTGAAAACATGGTCACGAAACCTAGAAACAGGAGGCCTTGGCTCATTTCGGGCTGTCGCGCCAATGATGATGATGATGACTCATTATATTGTACTATTCTAGCCTAGTAATATTCGCAATGGCAAAAGTCCAAAATTATGGTGTCCGCATTAATATTGTACCATTGCAAAATAATTTCAAAGACAAAAACATTCTTCATCATGACAATTCACGCTCCCACACGTCAAACAATTGATTATTTGAAGTAGAAAAACATCGAATTAATGTCTTATTGCCCGTATTCACCTGATTTATCCCATAACGACTTTTTTTTGTTCCCCAATGCCAAACAAAAAATGCGTGGACAGGGTATTTCATCACCTCAAGAAGTTGTTGAAGCCGAAAATGTTTTTGAGATACCAACTTCAGAGTGGAAAAAATGTTTCGAGAATTGGTTTGAACGCATGGAAAAGTGTATAAACCTTAAAGGCAAATATTTTGAAAAGCAATAAAACAGTTTGTTCCAAATTTTTTTTTCTTTCTTAGTTTTTGTAAATACTTTAAAGGCATCCCTCGTAAATCTCCTTTTAGAAAAGTTTAGGAACTATTATCTGTCTCATTTTGTAATACGAAGCAAAGAGGGAAATTTCATTTTTTATCTTGTATATTTAAAATATCATCTTAGGGTGGTAATTCTGAAGTGGCACCTTTCAAAATATTTGACATGTCTATCATAATTTTGACATGTCAATCGAAATTTTAACATATCAGTTTGTTATCTGACATATATAGTTTTTGAGTGAATATAACCTCGATATAATAAAACTTGACCAAACATTTAAAAGCCAGGTTTACAAGTCCACATGTTTCCATAAAAGTCTATTTACACCACAAGTCACCAAAGTAACCAGATCTAGTTTCGTATTACAAAATGAGACAGATTATACTTTTTTAAAAATTGCTTATTTAAAGAAGCGTAAACCTCCAAATATCGTTACAAAATTAAAATATCATGACGTCATTGTAAAATTGTTTTCAACCAAAAAAAAAATCTAACATTTTTTTATGTTTTGCATGTTATCTAAATATCTAAAATATAAAAATGCAAATTCAAATTTCATTGTTAAAACAGCGCTATATTCAAGTAGGGTAATATAAAAAATAAAATTCGCCCTTCACTTAGCTATTTCCCTTAGGCTTACAACGTCGGCTATCGTTGTACTAATCGCGATTTCGCAGTGAACGTGAGGTACACTCCTTACCCTTCCTACCACAGAAGCTCAGCCATGAAGTCACTAGGTTTCTGCTTAATAACGCCTCAGGCACATAGAAAATCTTACAATCAGCTTGCCAACGTACACAATGTGATATATTAAAATTTTACCTTTACTGGGACTACGTAAAAATACTTTAAAGAGCTCATTGCAACCCATTTATTATTTATCACTAAAGTTTTACTACAGAAATTTATTACTACTGAATTTATTTAATACTTAAATTATTTACTACTGATTTATCAGTATAACAAAAGTTACTTAGGGTGTTGATAATACAAATAATAGTTATTTATGCAACAAGTGTATAAAGGAGTGCTTTTTAGAAAAAAATACCCTTTATGCATGTGTTTCATACAATATTTTTCTACGATTGTACCTACTTTTTATTTTGTAACAATTTTAAAAAATAACAAATTATGAACTTTCTTTCATAATAGTTATATTAAAAGCAGGAATTGAGAGTCGGAGTCGGAGTCGAGAGTCGACGAGTCAAAGCTTTTTGGAAGAGTCGGAATCGGGAGTCGGAAAAAGTTATCGACTCCCAACTCTTGTTTAATACATTTTTTATCAAAGATGAAAACAAACCGAAAACA
Organism: Liopterus haemorrhoidalis; assembly: GCA_963971575.1. Classification (NCBI taxonomy): domain Eukaryota; kingdom Metazoa; phylum Arthropoda; class Insecta; order Coleoptera; family Dytiscidae; genus Liopterus; species Liopterus haemorrhoidalis. The sequence continues at coordinate 61,213,312 of OZ020614.1, forward strand.
AATGCAAAATAACCATATTACCAGAATATTTTAAACACGGAAACAGAAATATCATTTTGTTTTATGATCAAGAACGATAATGAAATAAAAAATCATATCCATTTCATCTAATTCTGTATACTCTGTTTATTATGTTTAAGCGGAACTAAATTGGCTTTATAATTTCTCAAGCTGTAATGAAACGCTTAAAGGTAGCCATACACGGTGAGGATTTCCTCAAGGTTTGGCCTGAACAGATGTTTTAAACTAAAAATCTGAAAAAATCTAAGTAATGTACATTGGTGTGAACCGGAATAGAACAACAGGAATTTTTGATCAGATTATGTTTTCAAAAAATAACGCACTTTTTGTGTTTTTTGGTTGGCGATGCACAAAAGTTATAGCTATGTAACACACTATACTAGAAGGCGTATTCTGGTCTAATGGTTAGCTTGTTCGTTTGCTACGCAGAAAACTAAGGTTCGCTCCCGGGCAAAGGAGACGATTTTATTTTTTGTTTTTTTTTTCATTTTTATTTTGTTCAAATTATTTTGTCAAATTTATAGTTAAAATATGTTGCATTTAATTTGTAAAAGTGTAAATTTAATAACCAGTTGGAATCGTTGGAATTATATTTTAATTCTATGTGTCATGTATACGAAACGAGAGAGGCGGAGCATATGACTTAAAACAACAAATGGTAGCCATAAGCGTAATTTTCCAAATCTTAATTAACCTTGCTATATATAAAAAAAAAATACTGCACATACTTAGAAACCTAAATAATGGTATTAGGTATTCGAATTAAAACTAACAAAAAAATATTTTAACATAAAATTTGTTTTCAAAGCTCTTAGATTAACAGACGATAAATTATTTTAAAAATATCGTTCATTTTGCCGTGTTTACTACAAAGCAAAATTTGTTCTACACACTCAGCATGCCGCGCTCACTCATTATATACCTGCGAAACCCTGCAATGTGTGAAAATTCACACTTCACATCAATTTTTTGTAGAAAGTAATTATTATTGTATTTTATAAATTAACATTATTTTTGTTTTATAAACTTGCACATAAAATTAATTTTGCGGACCGGCAAAAAATTCCGCGGACCGGTGTCGGTCCGAGGACCGGCGGGAAACACTGATTTATAAGTTTAATGGAATCCTAAATGACGCCCCCCCCCCAGCAATTTCTGGCGTGCCGGGCCCATAGTTACGCCACTGCCCAGCACGGATCATCTACAGTTCTTTTCCAGCTTACCTCTGTAGTATTTTCCCCTGTGAACAGTATAGATGTTCCATATTCATGTTGCGACTGGAAATTCTACGCGTTAAATTCTCACTTATTTTTCATGAAGTAGTGTTCCATTAGTACTAAATATGGATCATAAAAACCCTCTTAATTTATAAATGAAGCAATTACAATTAAAATACATATTTAAATTGCAAGTTCATTAAATTTTGATAGAATTTATGTGTTTTGATAATAGCACTATAGACATTTGTTAGCACACAACGATCGAGTATAGCGTTAAGAAAAGGGATAGCTGGAATGTTAGGTCGGCAGCAACCCATTCTACTCGTAAGTTATGCGTGTAGCATAATGTGCCGGGGTGTTCACTTCCTGAAATTTCGTGAAACAACCTCAAATGTTCGGCTCTTATATTACGTACGAAGTTTCTTTTATTCAAATTTAATGAATTTATAAAAGCTTTGGAATTTATTGAACAATTGTATTCATAAATAAACAGTTATATAAAACAATGTCGTTATTTTTACCAAAGACTGAGTACAGAAAAAATTTCATTCGTTTCCATTCGGAAAGAAATCGAAAAATATCATTCTTTATATTCTCGCTTATTACATTTCTTTGAAACAGGTTCTAACCAAAATAAAGAACATATTTTACTACATGATATTATCAACAATTATTTATTAACTAATATAACGGAAAAAAATCAGCTGTGGCCATCACAGGACCGACCGTCATCACAAAGTATAAAATACATTCTAACAGCAGAGTAGAAATAACTTGGTCTAATATTTTCTAACAGAGATATTATTTATCATGACCATGGAAACGTTACATATAAGTATGAAAAAATAGATACTTTTAAACATTTTCAATTTGTTTTTCATTTTATCAAAAAATATCTCAAATAAAAGTTGTTAGTTATTGCTTTTATAGCAACTTTTGTTAAATAAATTTTTTCTAAATATTTTTCTGTTGTTAAATATTCGCAAAAATCTTAAAATTGACATAAAGTAAAGTAAACTCCCATTTCTAGTCAACCAATTTTTACCAAAAGTTGATCAGCTCGTGCCATTGATGTCAAAAGCCTAAATATGAAGTTTCATAAAAATTCTTTTAGCCGAATTTGCTTTGCACGTGTACACAGACGGACGAACGGACGGATGGACGGACTGACGGACGGACGGACGGACAGACAGACAGACAGACAGACAGACAGACAAACAGACAGACAGACAGACAGACAGACAGACAGACAGACAGACAGACAGATAAACAGACTAGACAGGTCTGACAGTAATCATGCTAAAAATAGTCAAAACGTTATGTAGGGACCTCAATTCGTGGAGATCCATCGAAATCTTGAAATGTCAAAATCGGTATGATCACAATACCTCCTCCCTTGTTGGCTGTCGGTAAAAACTGCACATTTGAAAAAAAAAAACTTATCTACTAAACCTACTTAAGATGCCGATGGCCACCCCACTAAAAAAAAGTGTTAAATGGACTTCCTGGTACACTAAAAAATGAACTTTTAGTGTACCATGTTAAGTCCCTCGTTATTTATTTACACTTTTTTGGTTAAATTTATTGCTAAGTTTACACTTACATACTGGTTAAATTATAGTGTTAGTAAATAAATAGTGTTTAAGTAGTGTTCATTTTAACACTGAAAAAGTAATATTTCATAAAAATAACTGCATAAATGAAGATTTACACGGTGATTTGGTTAAAAGTAATGAGATCTTTACTTTTTTAAATGAAAATTTTAACACTATAATTTTAACCAAACTGAAAATGAACTTGTACATTTTTACACATGAATTTTTTGCTGTTTGCTATCTCGCTCATTTCCCTCTGCTGTCGAATAAAACCATATCATGGACATCATCGATAGTTACTGGCAAATAGCTTTCCATCCGTTGTTACAATATTCGCCTTTTTCGGAGGTGTTTCACCTCGTTCAGTCCACTAATTGGGTTTTGATTCAGGTCTAATTTTGATTTTGTTCCCTACTCGGTGATTTTTATTGAACTACGCGTAAACACAACCCGTCAGAAACAAGCAACAATATAACTATATTATTATGAACCTCATAAATTATACACAATAAATTTTATTACAATAATCAATTAATTAATTAGTTATGAAGTATAATTATATATCGTTTATAATTTGCAGTGTTAGTAAATAATATGAACAAATCAATAACTAGACTGTGTCAAAAACAATGTAATACAATATTAACACAATAACAAGGTGCAAGATATGCAATCAATAGATGATAACTAATTAGGCTCTAATTGATGTTTAGTATGTTGGTGGTACTTTCTTGGTTTCCTGTTATAGATCGCGTTTTACAACTGGAATGTCAATCAATTGTTCACGTATATGGCAGCCATTTTGATATTTTGCAACATGGAATTAATTAGCCTGTTATAGTGTTAAATTACATTACCTCCTACTAGCGTGGGGTTGATTATATTTAACAACGCTAGAGCTATGATTTTTTTTAAGCCAAAAGCAACACAATAACTACCCAAATAAAGGCAACATGGCACCACTGGTGCGACAAATTTGAACCATCTTAAATTACACTAGTCAACAAATTTGAACTTTTTGTTTAAAAGTAGAACATCCAGAGCGAAATCTGAGTTCAAAACTCGGTCCTCAGCTGTTAAAATTGTTTTAATTATAATGTTAATCTAAAAAAAAACACTCAATATATTAGCCATAAATACAAAAAATCCATAACATTATTAGCCATAATTTAACCATAGACATATGTACATCAAAATTAATAGCTTTTATTTCTGATTTTTAATTGTTAACTACATAAAAGTAAATAATTACATGCTTAAAAAATTTGTTTATGAAATGTTTTCGTCGTAACTGCGAATGGTTGTAAGTCGAGGTGGTCGTAACTCGAAAAGTGACTGTATATTACCCATATTTTTTTCAGATTTTTAGTTTAACTGCTTTGGGTAAAAGGGGGCGGGACAAGAACTATTTTAGCACATTTTTTGCTAAAATCGTGTTTAAAAAAATTAATTTTAAAAGAGTACTTTTCATTCCTTAACTCTTTGCAGTACGGGAATTTCAATATAGAAAAGACCTTTGTGGTACAAGAAAAAAAAATTATAAAAACATATTATTTTCTAATTATTATTTTATTAGTTATATATAAATATAATAATTATTATAAAAATTAAAAAATATAATACATGCCTTTGCCATAAAATGGGTGGGTTACTTTTCATCCCACTATACCTTAAATTTATTTTTTATTTTTGCTATGATAATATTGAAAACATGTTAGTAAACTGAATGCGCATGTTTTATAAGCCCAGCGATCGGTGCGACTTAATTTAAACCAATGTACCTTAGAACTATACAATCATATCTGAGTGGTTTAAATTTTGTCCCAACATACCACAAAGGTCTATTTTTTAGTGGTTCAATTTTGTCCCAGGGTACTTCAAAGAGTTAATCTACGTCCTAAGAGATTTCGATAACACACAATAAATTAAAAAAATATATATTTTTTTTATCGACGACAAGAAAATCGACGTTTTTCAAAAAACTAATCTGATCAAAAATTCCTGTTGAACTATTCCGGTTCCCACCAATATTCATTATGGAGATTTATTTTTCAGAATTTTAGATCAACCCCTCTGAGAAATAGGGTAGGGGACAAAAGTTTTTTGACATATTTTTGGCAAAATCCCATAAAAAAAAAATGTACTTGTTGGTTCACGCATTCAGGTTTCATCTGGTATGCCACACAAATTTTATTAAAAAAAAAATTATTTTACTAAATACATAATTGTTTATATTTATTTCGGGATGTGCTTTTTTTAAACCCAATGTTTTTCCTATTTAGTGGGCTACAAATCTTTAGCACCAATGTACATTACTTAAAATTTTTTTAGATTTTTAGTTTAAACCATCTGGACTACAGGGTGTGGGACAATTTTTGTTTTGCACAATTTTGGCAAAAACCGCAGCAAAATAATTTAATTTGCAAAAAAAAAAAAAATTGATCGTTAATCCACGTACTAAGGGCTTTCATTTGATACCATACTCAGAATTAAAAAAATATATATTTATTTTCGATGAGCATATATTTCTTTATATTTGTAGGGGGATATATTTTTTAGATGTTTTAGTATTTTTCCTATGTGCGGGTTAAAGAGTTGTATAAGCATGCCAAATTTTAACTTTCTATGTTAAGCCGTTTGGGTACAATTTCAACCGTACAGACAGACAGATATATGAGTAAAGTAATAAGGGTTTTTTGGTGGTCATACCTATAAAACCAAAAAAAACGATTAGTTCTAGAAATAAACAATCTAAAATTGAACAAAAAGTTACATACGCCATTTTAGATTTTACCTCCTCATTTTTATCTGCATGTGATAACTACTAACTGATCCACAAAAATAAATCTTCAGTGGATGACGGTAACACGCTTTATTACCCCGGGTATCATTAAGATACCCGGGGTAAAAGAAAACACAAATTGATTGACCATCCAAAACAATTTTTAAATTTAGACGTGTATTTAAATATATTCCTTATTTTATAATTGGAAAGTAAAATCAGTATTTCTAATTAATTCTGTAATGGTTTTGATTACCGTAGTATTTAAAGTAACTCAATTCAATATTTCGCAAAATTCCGTCGAGTGAAGGCAGCTTTAGTTTTACTCGCATAATCCTTTACCCATAACCATTGCCACGAAATTTGAATATTAACAAGCTGAAGACAGGAAATTTTGGGAATATATTTGCTTTAAGGATTGTTCAAATTTTACGTTTAAATATTGGCAATTCATAAGCACATTTTAAAATAATTTTTTCATATAAGTACTTTAAAAAATACCACTTAAATTAACTTATGCGTGATTAAACATGTTTAATAGCTGAATCAAGTACAAAAATCAAGCTGATAAACTTAACTTTTTTTCTGTTTTGTGTTGTTTACACACTGTTTAGTAAAATACATTTTTAGTTAAAAATAGCGGGTAATTCTGTACATGATACGAGGGTTACCTTTTATGTTTTTACAAACGACCACTAGATGGCAATATTGAAATGTGTCATTACTAGATTCGTAAAATTTGACATTTGTTATCGTGAAATCAGTGGCAGCTTATAAATTGACCGAGTAATTGACCTAACTCAACAAGAATGCATAGATTCGTTTCGTTTTGGTAATGTAGCACCATCAGAAAAGACTGTTTACAATTGATTTGCAGAATTTCGTCGTGGTCGTGCGTCCGTCAGTGATGAATCTCGTGAAGTTCGACCAAAATCGATTGTGATTCAAACAAACATCGATGCTGTGCGTAAAATGATTGAAGAAGATCGGCATGTGACTTACCGTGAGATAGAGGTATCCTTTGGTATATTGCAGACTGCAATACATTCGATTTTGCATGAACATTTAGTTGTGAAAAAGATCTGTGGATGGATTCCGTATAATTTGACCGAAGCTCAAAAAAGTCTCGTGTTAATTGGTGTAAGGGAATGCTAAAAAATACAACCTAGGCACTGCAAAATCCGTATACTACATCGTTACAGGTGACGAAACTTGGATTTATTTATATGAACTGGAAACTAAGCAACAATCCATTGTCGGTCTTCCAAGATGAACCGAAACCCACAAAAGTTCCACGAAGCACTTCCAAGAAAATGATCGCTTGTTTCTTCGGTTGTACTGGATATGTCGCAACCATTCCTTTAGAAGACCGGAGAACAGTTAATGCTGAATGGTATACCACAATCTGTTTGCCAGAAGTCATCGACAAAATCAGGAAAAACAACCAAAAACGTTGCATTCTTCATCATGACAATTCAAGCTCCCACACAGCACGTCAAACAATTGATTATTTGAAGGAGAAAAACATCGAATTAATGTATCATTGCCTGTATTCACCTGATTTGCCAGAAGTCATCGACAAAATCAGGAAAAACAACCAAAAACGTTGCATCATTCTTCATCATGACAATTCAAGCTCCCACACGTCAACCAATTGATTATTTGAAGGAGAAAAACATCGAATTAATGTCTCATTGCCTGTTTTCACTTGATTTATTCACTTTTTTTGTTCCCCAATGTAAAAAAAAAAAAAATTCGTGGACAGCAATTTTCATCACCTCAAGAACTTGTTGAAGCCTTCGAAAACCATGTTTTTGAGGTACCAACTTCTGTGGAAAAAATGTTTCGAGAATTGGTTTGAACGCATGCAAAAGTGTATAAATCTTGAAGGCGAATATTTTGCAAAGCAATAAAACAGTTCCAAAAAAAAAAATCTTCTTAGTTTTTGTAAAAACTTAAAATGTAGCCCTGGTATTAGAAAAGATAATTTATCATGAGACGGAGATACACCACTATAAAAGCTGCAGAAAAGAAATTAACAAACAGTAAACCAAAAAGATATTATTATCAAGACTACTAGAGAGCTAGGATTGAGTTTTTTACTTATGTTTTAATTATTATAAAATATAAAGTGTAAAATAATTTGATTTGATATTGAATAGAAATATAAAATGAAAATCTGTTGGTTTGGAGCTGTCGAAAGACTTACTTTTCATCTTTAATTTTATAAAAAGTCACTCTTTTAATTTCTGGTTGATAAATTACAGCGTACCGTGCTTGATCACACAGCACAGAGCATTTGAATGTCTTAAGGAATTGATTTTTACTTGTGTTTGAATAGCTGCAATTATCGCCTCAACGTTACCTCTTGACTTTTCCTCGTTGTGTCATTTTCTGAACCAATCGTCGACGATCGTTCAATACTGTTAATAATATCACTTCTCTAAACCAATTTTCGAAGGAAATGTACATTTCTAATTCGACACATTTTCAAATTCTTTTAGTTTTAGTTTTCTTAATATCGACATCGTTTTAGTAAAAAGATTTCTATTATGGTATATTGCAATAATCTATCTCTTTTAACAGATATTGCATACATTCATTATGGATATATAATGTTAATTATGTCAATATTAATTGAAAAATCAATTGAATTTATTTTTTCGTTAGGTATTAAAATTTTGTTAGGATGGCTAAAATGGTATTCATTATGTTTATCCAATTTTAATTATTAATTAATATTAAATTGACAAATAATAATGAAAGTATGGTCAATATCGTTATGTGACATACATAATTGTTTCATGTTCGAACCACAATAACCTCTGTAAATTATTTTTACCACAATCTACTCCCGCACTAGAGATGGGAATTTCGGCTCAGTGTGCGGAACCGGATCAGTGGAGGTCGTTCAGTTTGTTGAGCCGGTTCATTGATCCGGCTCCGTGATCTAGTTAAGTAAACATGTTTTCGAGACACAGGTCGGTCGTTAGTTCGTAGGTAGAACGTCACTTAGAGTCGGTTCTTGCAATATATGAACTGTAAACACGATCCCGAGACACAGGTCGGTCAGTCGTTCGTTCGTCGGTAGAACGTCGCTTAGCGCCGGCTCTTGCTTAGACCCGGTTAGTTGTCGGTCGTTCGCTCGTAGGTAGACGTCGCTTAGCGCCGGCTCTTGCTTAGACCCGGTCAGTTGTCGGTCGTTCGCTCGCAGGTAGAACGTCGCTTAGATCCGGTCAGTGGTCGGTCGTTCGCTCGTAGGTAGAACGTCGCTTAGCCCCGGTTCTTATCTAACATTTTTGAAACAAACAATTCACTTTATGTAGCTACTGTATTTTAAACCAGATGTGTTAAGTTTATGGCGATGTTTATTGCCCTTATAAATCGGACATCTGGGATTTGGGCAATATTTTTAATATTTTTATATAGTATGGTTGTAAGAAAATACAGACTAAGCCTATTAGTTTCAAATAAACTGCCCTACAAATTGATGAAAATAAATAATACAATTTATGATAATACATTACAAGCAGAGTTCTCGCGAAGTTCAACATGACATCAATCCAGATCCGGATCAGTGAGCCGTGAGCCGTGAGCCGGCTCATTTCAATTTGGTGAACCGTGTCACTTCGGTCAGTGTACTGAGTCGGCTCAGTGAGCCGGTTCGTTCATGAACGACCCATCTCTATCCCGCACTACTCATCTCTTGTTTCCATACGAGAGGTACCGCGACGCTCGACAGTGCGTGGCTTTCTTACGGAACATCTGTCCATCTTTAAGATGAACAAATCGTCTTGCTATAAATACCGTTACAAAGTTTTCAGTGAAATTCTACAAGATGCTTTAAGATATTTTAATTTTCATTTAGTAAAGAATACACAGGTGCATCTTAAAGAAGGAAGACCAATCAATTTTCAAAATAAAAAGTTCTGGCCGTTACTAGCGCTTAAATCTCTGCGGCCACATGTCAATAGAATTACGAAGATTTTCTTGCAAAGATTTTTAATATTGAGGAGGCTTTCAACCGCCAATGGTGTATGCAACTTCACGGGATGTTTGTGATAAAGCGCCGGCGATTCAGAGAAACCATTACTCTGTTTCAGTTATGGTTTGCTGGGGTGAGAGCTATGATGGTACCACTAAACTCCAATTTTAGGAGAATGGGGTAAAAACGTCGATCAAAGTACTATAAAATCGTGCTGAAATCGATAGTTAAAAAACTGAACAAATCCATTTCACTGGTTACCATTGGAGCTTCCAGCAAAGTTCAACGCTAGCCTGTAATGCGCAGACTGTGCAGCATTGGCTTGAAAGCAGTGTACTGGACTTTATTTATCTTGATGATTAGCCGCCTAGCAGCTCTGATTTCAACTTCCTGAACTGCAAAATGTCAATTATATGTTGTGACAGGGTGTTAAGGCTGCGCGTGAAATTAGTAGTGGGGATTCTAAATGATAACGTGTTACATTCATACTCAGTCAACACATATTATTGTATATTTAATTGGCGGGAGGACGTCTCTGTACTATTACGTAGTATGTGAGGCGCTGTTATTGTTTACAATATGTACAACTTGAAACAGATTTTGATAAAAGGTAAACAGCAACATTTCTACAGTTTTGATGTCTGACTGTGATGGGTGGTGTTTAAGTTAGTAGACCTTACTAATAAATTTAATGCATAAGTGTTAAAATGTGAATTGATACTAGTTTCTTTGATTGTTCTCTGTGTCTGCCATTGTCTATCATAGTGCTTTCTCTATAAACCATAAACTCCGCAATTTCAACGAGATATTTGCCATAGAGCAGCGGTTCTTAAACTGTGGCCCGCGGAACCCTGGGTGTCCGCGAAACAATGTTGACATTAATTTTACATCCCCCAACTTTTCGCTTTTATTCAAATAACTTATTTAATAAAAATCCTACATGGTCAAGACTTTTTGTATTTTTTGTTATCTAACTACTTATTGACATAACTAAAGAATAATTAGTAAAAATTTAATTATTTTTATTCAACTGCAAATTATTTACAGAAAACATATTATAATAAGATCTATTTTGACTAATATTTGACCAAGAAATGTTTGCATGAGTTTAACGTATTATAATTTTAAAATTTTTTTAATTCCTTTTACTACTATTTTTATTCATTTTATGTTTTTTATTCTATATGCTAATAAAAATGTTCATTTCTATAAATGCGCAAGACCATTTATTAAAATAACCAGCGATACATTTTTACCAATATTTATTATAACGTAGTGCCTATGAGATTATTGAGCCAAAAATTAAGTCTCAAGAACGACGTAAAATACTGGGGGGTTGGGATGGGGTCCGCAAAAAAAAAGTTATTCAAGAGGGGGTCCGCGGACTACATAAGTTTAAGAACCACTGCCATAGAGTATTTGTGTGTTGTCCAACTAAAGCTGCGTTCACGGCTCTACAATTAATAGACTATACGCTATGACTTGTGCACTGTTGATTGTCACTACCAAGTTTATATAGTAACGCAAGTGACCGTTCACAGCTCAAAATAATGCAATATGTGTTGTCGATTGTCGATAAATTTTCTAAACTTTGTAGTTAGTGCGTTGTTTTAATGAGACATATAAATACACATTAGCTATCTCACTTTACATAGCCTAAAAAATACAGTCGCACAAATTACAACAAAAATAATTGCTGTAGTTGTGGTTATAATTTTGTTATTAAAATTTAGAAACAAATTACGATCTCACTGATGGCGGGTTCGTAAAAAGTCACATAATTGCCTTAATTACATTGTAGTTGTTTTGAAAAAACATAGATGTCACAACATTCGTTACACATTAATTTTCTGAGCTGTAAACGCTATCTTAAATGTTAAAACTGTCTACTAAAATTATCCACAATGTACAATGCATATCGACTGCTGTGAACGTAGTTTTAAACGCGCTAAAACAATATTCTTTACGCTATCTTTTCCGACGTTCTCCAACTTGACGGCTCAACCAGAACTGAGCCTACCGCACTTATTTTTGCTTAAATTTATCTTAGCTGAAAATGGTCAAGGATTCTAAAATTCAAATGACCAGTTCAGCATTTTTATTAGCCTTTTCCCGATACCTATGCATACTGAATTGTGTATATGTAAACATAAATTTGGTAAATATTACAAAATAAGCTAATTCATATTCCTGTAGAAGTTGGTAAAGATTTACATTACCCACCATTTGTATTTAAAAACCGTTATAATGACATATTTTATCAAGTCTTGAACATAACCTTATACGGTAGATATTGTAAAAATATTTAAATTTTGCGATTTTGCGAAACTTCAAACCGATGTTTTCGTACACTTGCTACCAGCATCGTCTTAAATGTAAATCTTTGCAATCTTTGCAGCATATTGTTCTGAGTTCACATCTGTTGGAAGTGCGCGGAAAGCGGCAACTGGCAACCGGTGACGGAATTACCCTCTCTGCACTTACACAGCACAACGCCGTACTCTCTAATCAGCTACCTTATTATTTGCTCACTGACTGAAATCCTCACACTAGAATAACAGTATTATTTCAACCGAAAGTCTAAACAAATTGTTAAATCCTCGCACACAATATGGCATTTGGCATTTTCTTTCACAACATAAACGAAGGGGAAAGATTTCTCGATGTTTGGCCCTGAAAGAATTATAGAACTTCGCGAATCGGCGCACCGGGAAAACAAACACAAAGTGCTATAGGCATGCACAGTATTTCCACTGTCGGATAAAGATAGTGCCAGCCCTTTATTATATTAGGTGATTGCAAAAATTCGTGCCCTATTTGAAATTAAATAAATTAATCAATAATGTATTCCCCATCATTTTCTATAACTGTCTCCCAAAGTTTTACAAGTTTTTGAATTCCTTCTTTAAATTCCTTCTTTGAATCCCATTCAGAATCCGCAATATTTTTTTTTTGTAAAAATTCGCGATTTTTTTTCAAAGGGGTACCCCTTACGATTTTTTCGATTTTTTGCCATTTTTAAGGGTTTTGTTTAATGATACATGCTTTTTGTATAAATTTGGTTATTAAGGCCCCAATTTTTTTTTAGACTAAAATGGACATGAGGAACTCAAAAATTTAAACCAGAGGTCCCTATCTTTTACCGTTATTGAGATATAATTTTTTGAAAAATTAAATTTTATTACAAAATTTTACAAAAAAATTTTTTGTTCAGGATATGTTTTAAAATGTGCCTTTACTATATTTCAGAGCTTAGAACTTCAAAAATTCCAACCGCAGGTCCCTATCTTTTTTAGTTTTTGAAATATATATACATATTTTTTTTATTTTTATTTTTTTGAAAAAAAAGTTTTCCTAATACAGTACAAAATATGGCAGTTAGGTAATTTTGGGGTGAGGACTAATAAAAAAAAATATTTAAAAAAATCAAGAGGGATTAGTTTTTGAGTTATAAGATTTTCCGATATAGTCAATTTTAGGTACTTTTTTCCCATTTACTCAAAAAAAGTTGGCCAAAATCCAAAATGAACCTTATTTTTGTGTTCTACGGCCCAAAGTGTATCAATTTTGAGCAAAATCGGAAATATTTTATTTGTAAAAATTCGCGATTTTTTTTCAAAGGGGTACCCCTTACGATTTTTTCGATTTTTTGCCATTTTTAAGGGTTTTGTTTAATGATACATGCTTTTTGTATAAGTTTGGTTATTAAGGCCCCAATTTTTTTCTAGACTAAAATGGACATGAGGAACTCAAAAATTTAAACCAGAGGTCCCTATCTTTTACCGTTATTGAGATATAATTTTTTGAAAAATTAAATTTTATTAAAAAAATTTCAAAATTTTACAAAAAATTTTTTTGTTCAGGATATGTTTTAAAATGTGCCTTTACCATATTTCAGACCTTAGAACTTCAAAAATTCCAACCGCAGGTCCCTACCTTTTTTAGTTTTTGAAATATATATACATACATATTTTTTTTATTTATTTTTTTTGAAAAAAAAAGTTTTCCTAATACAGTCCAAAATATGGCCGTTAGGTAATTTTGGGTGAGGACTAATAAAAAAATATTTAAAAAAATCAAGAGGCCTTAGTTTTTGAGTTAAAATCAATTTTAGGAACTTTTTTCCGATTTACTCAAAAACAGTTGGCCAAAATCCAAAATGAATCTTATTTTTGTGATCTACGGCCCAAAGTGTATCAATTTTGAGCAAAATCCGAAATATTGTTTTGTAAAAATTCGCGATTTTTTTTCAAAGGGGTACTGGGTGGTTTATCTTCAAAGAAAGAAGTAAGGTAGTTTTTGACTTCTTCCACAGAAACAATTTTTTTGCCATTCAAATTATTTTGAAGAGAACGAAACAGATGAAAAAATGTCAGGGGAATACGGCGAGTGCTGGAGGATTTCCCATTTTATCTCCCTTTTTGCAGTGTCTGTTGAGCGATGTGGTCTAGCGTTGTCGTGGTGAAAGATGATGCTTTTTCGATTAACCAAACTTGGACGTTTTGCTTGGATTTCCACATTAAGTTGGGTGAGTTGCTCACAGTACTTCTCTGAAATTATTGTTTTGCCACGTGGAAGAAGCTCGAAATAAAGTATTCCTCTGCAATCCCACCAGACACATAACAACACTTTCATTGGATGCAATTCAGCTTTTGCTAAAGATTCTGCTCGTTCACTCCTATGCTACCAGCTTCTTTTTATGTTGTGATACATAATCCATTTTTCATCTCCAGTTATTACTCGATCCAAGAAAGGTTCATTTTGTTGACGGGCAAGGAGAGAAACGGCAGTGGAAACACGTTTCAGTTTGTTCTGTTCTGTCAAAATGTGTGGAACCCATATATCGAGTTTCGAAGTATAGCCAAGTTTTTTTTAAATGGCGAAATGCTGTCGATTTGTCAATATTTAACTTCTCAGCAATCGCTTCAATCGAAATCCGTGGATTACTATTCACCAAATCACGGATACAGTCATTATTACACGGGCACGAACTTTTGCAATCACCTGATAGTAAGTACCATAAATATGTACTACTATGTGTAGCTTAAGCTTTAACTATTTTTAACCAAATCGCCGTGTAAATCTTCATCATTCATATAGTGTTATTTTTATGAAATATTACTTTTTCAGTATTAAAATTAACACTACTTAAACACTATTTATTTTCTAACACTATAATTTAACCAGCATGTAAATGTAAACTTTACACTAAGTTTAACCAAAAAAGAAGTGCAAATAATTAGCAGGAAAAGAGAGGGACTTCATAGTAGACTAAAAGTTCATTTTTTAGTGTACCAGGAAGTCCCTTTAACACTATTTTTTTTAGAGTGTATGTATTTCACATCAATAGTGGCTAGCCAAGCGTGGACGTTATATGTACCTGATAGCAATCAAGTTCATAAAGAGTTACTTTCAGTAAGTAAACATTTGTATAATAGTAAATTAGAAATGAGACTTTATTTGTAATATAAAGGAACGTGTAATATTGGTAAATAATCCCCCTGATTACAGTTCTGTTTCCGCACTTGTATCCGCACAAGATTTATAACCGTTCACTTTCATTTATAACTGAACTCATTGTTCAGCACAGCATTGGATGCTAATGAATTTACCGTCAACCTCCCCCACACCGCTTCAAACCCTGATATAGACACAATGTTAAAAATAACCTCCAAACAGATTAAATGCATTACCTTTTTTAAACAATTTTAGCATTAAGGATCATTTATATTAATTTCTTTCTTGTTTCGCTAATAAACTTCAAAATAAATTTACACATAAAGGTAGAATATTATAATTTCTTAAATTGATAAATGAAATTTAAAACTGACTTTGTCACTCCGAAATACAAAGGTTTTACGTTTTAAATAATCTCATTGATCTTAAAATTTGTTTGAATTATGATGTACAACACACTAAAAAAGCTAAACTAAATAATACTATTCGCTTAATGTAAGGTGACCATTCGTACTGGTTTTACTAGTACTGTACTATTTTTTTGGTCATTGGTCCTGGTTAGTCGTGAAATATAACCAGTACAGTTTAGGGACACAAAATCAAAAATTATTAATTTTTCAAAAGATCGAGTAATCATTCCATCTTTCAGTACGCGCGTAAATTTAAACACAAAATACGGCTCAGTAGTGTAGCGGCTTTTACATAATTACTTTCTTAATCGACAATATAAATAAAAGAAGTACATTTTATTTTTTCACTTAATGGCAAAAAAACTAAGCTTACTCTGCATAATTTTTTTAATATATATTCTACGATAGCCACTTTTCTTCATGCTGAATGAGCAGGCGCGCTCCTAGATATATTAACTGAGAGAGAGGTCTATTTCTAAAAAATATCCGATAAATAATATAAAATTTATTATTGTCTCTTTACGGGGAGGGGTAGTCTTATATGTTAATTGCATTTTGATTATGATTTGTTTTTATCAACAAAAGAGATGATTTTATTTTCAGTAGCTTAGTTTTTATTAAGTATATGATTTTTTAGTTCCTGGGGGGGGGGGTCAGGACCCAAGGACCCCTCTCCTATTCCACGCGCCTGTACTTGTTTTATATTTGACAAAAAATGGTCACCTTACTTAATGGCATCGATTCAACGAGTAGGTGATCTTCCTTTGCCTCTTTTCTCTTACCATGGCCTCCATTACAAGATTATTTTGATCCATCTATTATCGTCAGAAATCTCCTGCTCGTCCCCATTTCATTGATGACACTCTGACCATGATATTGGACAATTTGGTTCTTCTGCGTATATCCTCATTGGGTACTCGATCCCTAAGAATAATTCTAAGCATAGATCTTTCCATGGATTTTTGTGTTTTCTGCAGTTTTTGAGCAGATACTTTTGTTAGAGTAAGGTTTTCAACGTCCTAAGTCCTGGCAAGCAAATATTGTTTTAATTAAATTGTAATCTTAATTTTATACAGAATCTTTTCTGTTGTGTCACCTTTCATATTTAAAATCCAAGTGTTCAGCAACCCAGACCAAATGCAGGATGCCCGATCCATCGGTTGGCAAGTACCAAACATATAATTTAATTCATCTAACATAATGTTGAACACTGCATAAAACTCATGGCTATTACCCGAACTCAGGAATCTCACTTCAGTTTGAGATTTTAGTTGTTGCATTCAAATTTTTGACGTTTGTTACAAAATTGTCCTTGGGCATTGGTATCCGGTTTAATGGTACATTCCGTCCGGAAAGAGGGCTAACAATAGTGTGATGATACTACATTAGAGGCTGGATTGGACGTTAAATCATCATAATTATGAAAATTATAACAATAAACATTTCGATATGTTCACCTTATTTCATAGGTTCCTTACAAATTTGGTGCGACATAAAGTCTCGTACCAGTTAAAGCAAACATTATTTTGAAATATTAATTTGTCTCATTTACTTTTTGTTGTTATTGTTGCTGTACTCCTCTTGTGTATGGATTTTTTCAGTTACTATTATCAACACAAATCTTGGGGGGGGGGTAATTACCGTCATTATTCCAGCCTGGATCCGCCACTGATGTAGTATTAAAGCTCTTAGTACCTCTCATAATATTAACATAGGTATTTGTGAATTTTTAACCGCTAATAAATGCCTTTTTAAGTACCTTACATATTTAAGTTCACTTAATTTGTGATTTGCGAGCCATTTACGTTCTCGCCTGTGTAATTGCCACACTCTGTATTTTATCCTTTTTCACAGCATCGCACCGGAAAATACAAAATGAAAGGGTTGTGAAAATTCAATTGAATGAGGAAACCGAGAGAAAATTCCAATTTTAAAATTTTTGTAATACTTAAAAAGATTTTTACGCATTTGCATATTTAAATTTATAAAATAAAATTGTTTACAGGTAACTTTTTTTTTATTGTTTTAGAGAATTCACGGACAATTCTTTGCTTCTAACCTCTAACACAGAGTTCCCAAATTACGGACGGCGGGATGAATCCATCCCACAAGAGGATTTCATCCAGCCCGACCACAATTCTTTTTTACAAAAAACAGTCAGAAGGATAAATAGGAAGACCTCACAAGACATGGAGATAGGAGCTAACAGAAGATCTAACAAATATTAACATACAGAACACATGGGAAGATTTAACAATCAACAGATCAAGATGGAGAACTTAGGTAAGTGAGGCCAAAATTCAACTTTACTGACAGTATCCGAAGAAAATGAAGGTGTTCATTATAATTAAATTTAACCAACCTACGAGGTTGGTTAAATTAGACAACAACTGTCATTTTATAAGAGAACATCAACGAGTGAAACAATTTTTTGTTCCGAACAATGGTTCTCAAAGTATGTTGTGCAATCTTTTAATTTTAAATGGGAACACACAATTGTTTTTCGCTTATCTAAAAGAGTTAGTTAAAATTTTTGGCGCACTGCAGCTTTTTGCGCCTAACACAGCCTGTCTTTGATCTTACACAGCAAAAAAATCATAATTCTCAGTTTGGTTAAAAGTTTAGAGTTAAAATTTTTATTAAAAAATTTCACTATTTTTAACCAAATCACCGTGTAAATCTTCATTTGGATAATGTCCCTTATGAGTCCACCAGAACTAGGCTGTATGCTCAGAATAAATTATATTATAATGCTAGACAGTGTTGCCAGATGGTGAAAAAGAAAAAATCGTACCAACACTTCAAAATGATCGTATTTTCAAGAAAAAAATCGTACAAACAATCGTATTTTTTTAAAAATAATCGTACAAAAAATTTGCTGAGTAATTAATTTAAAAATTATTAGGTATATATTTTTCTATTGCACAATCGGAGTAGCAGAAAAAGATAAAAAATATGTAATACAGCAAAGTCCTTTTTATGAATTTTTATTGAATTAACAAAATACTTAGATAATAATTATATAACATATACATATATATATATATATATATATATATATATATATATATATATATATATATATATATATATATATATAAATCTCTTGTCTCTTGTTTCATTTTGTAAAAATCACATTAATACCTATCATATGCATAAATATTTAAGTAGTTGAAAACTAAAAATCACAAGGTATTTTTGTAAAATTAGAGTACTCTCAGGGAAATACATATCTCTATATTAATACATTAATACAATAATATATTAATACAGACAAGACCGATTTCAGTTTGTAGTAGAGCCAGTGGCGCACCCAGACATTTTTCTTGGGGGGGGGGCGGTAGACAAAAAAAAGTGAAGATATAAAAAAAAGCTCCTTGCTTCGATGACAAAAAAACAAAAAAGTCCTCACTTGTAAAATACAAGTGGTGAGCAAAAAAAGGTCCTCACTTGTAAAATACAAGTGATGAACAAAAAAAAAGGTCCTCACTAGTAAAATACAAGTGATGAGAAAAAAAAGGTCCTCATCTCTACTTTTAAATCCATATGTATATATTTACCTAAGATCCATAATATTAATTAAAATATTTGGTATTTCCATCCTTCTCAGAGGGGCCCCCCCTGGGTGCGCCACTGAGTACAGTACTCTTATACCCTTTTCACACTAGAACTTTAAGATCGGATGTTAAAGTATGACCTCGTTTAAATACAAGCGATGTTGAAGACAGAGATCTGCGTCTTAAACATCGTCCGCATTGCCAACATAATTTCTTTTATAAAAAAATACTCTTTGAATTTGTGCTGTCAACATTTTGTATTATCATAAACAAGAATACTGTATTATATCGACGTTATAGAAGTTTATACTTATTGTTATAATAAAATTATTTATTTTAATAATGTATTTAATAAAATACAGATTTACAATAATTGAAATAAAATGCATCGACTTACATGTTAATACAGGTGTAATATATTCTTTATTGTAGAATGAAATGAAATATCCATATTTGTTTATAATAAAACAAAATGTGCGTCTACGCAGACAGTTCAAAACTGGTAATTTCCTGACGGTAACCTAAGGACAAAATTACTGTAGCTGATGACAGCACCGGTGATTTAAAAATCAAGTGTGAAAGCAAACCGATGTTAAACATCGGTGAACTTTAAGTTCACTCGTCTTAAAGTTCTAGTGTGAAAAGGGTATAACTAATGAGAAGTGAGCTTAGATAATAATGTTAGATAATAAGCTTTATATTTTTTTAATATTCGAATATGCCCGAGCATACCCGATCTTAGCGAGATAAACCATTCTATTTAAGAGCGCGTCGATTTGAAATCCGATGGCTAAAATATTCAATATATCGCATTATATAATATTAATATTTAACTTACTAAAAATGTATATAAATAAATATGTTTCATCAATAAAAACATCAAAAAATCGTACATCTGATACCAAGAAGTCGTACATCGTACATATGCAAAAATAATCGTACAAATACGATTTAAATCGTACATCTGGCAACACTGATGCTAGAAACGAGAAGCAATGGTCGTAAGAGTGGGGAGCCAATAGTAATCTTTCATGCATCTGTAGTTGGCAGAGAAATACACATTTATAATATGACGATACGTCGGAATATCAGACCAATTCTGTAACTCTGTTACTATGATAATTGTAACTAAATTCGTCACTATGAGCAAGGTCAGTTACTATCATGAATGAAAGGCATTATACTTTTTATAATATTTTATGCTGTAGTAACGTTATTACACAGTAACTTTTTACAGAATTGATCTGAGTAACTGATATTTTTGGAACTCTTTATGAAGTTAATGTTTTTCAAAATATGTATACTATAAATCTCATTAAAAACAGGTAAAAATTCCTTAATTCTAAAGCTTGCTATTGACATTACTTTTATTTTCCATAGACAACTCTTATGTAATTTCTTTTTGAACTCATGATACAAGCATGCCAAATTTCAACTTTAAAGGACTATATATGAACTGTTTGGTCTAAATTTTTACTGAACAGACAGACAAATGTGTGACAGTAAAAAAGTTATTTGGTTTTACCTACGAAACCTTAAAACTGTTAAGAAAGTTTTATTTAAGTCCTTCAATTTCTTTAAACGTAAAAGCTAACATCTGTCTGAAATTATATTTAAACAAGGACCAAAAAAGGTTCTCAAATATGAAATTAGGTTAGGAAAATAATTCAATAAATTCATCTCGGAGAACAAACTTTGTGCGTTGAAATGGGAGAAATTTTCAGTAAACCTACATTTATGGTTCACCCTTCGTTTCAAAACTGAAATAGTTTAAAGAACAAATGTCTCATAGAACTGCAATAAATCATTTAAGAATTTGTGTGTGAATAACTTATTGTTTACATTTTTTTAAAGAAGTTTTCTGAAAAGTTTTGATATAAAACATTTGTCAAAAATATGACAAAAGCTTTTGTCAGGAAATCCTACCGAAAATTTTTTATTTACATTTGTATTTACAATATTTTAGATTATGAAAGGATCATATTTTATTAAATTTCCAAACTGGGACATATTTTATGGATTTCAACCAAAGCAAATATATTTTTTTTTTATCTTACCATAACTCTTGTGTACTGCCATTTTGAAAATTGTTTCACATTTTTTGCATATTTTTTAAATCTCTTTTGAAGGATAATGCAAATGGCTACATTGTTTTATTATATTAATTATATTAATTACTAAGGGGAACAATTTTATTTTTTCCTCATTGTTAAATACATTACTTTTTGTGTTCTGTTATATTCTTTTGAAACTCAATCATCCATTTCTTCGAACTGTAACGATTCACTCTATAATTTTTTCCAGTACATTCCAAATATAACATAACGTATTATTAAATTTGAGTCCTTTGTGATTTAAAATATCTAATCGATGACCTTGAATAGAAACTCGAATGAAATTCAGGATTCAAGTAGGAAGTTATCTTGAATGAAAACTAATAATAAAAAGCAATGAAGTAGATGCGACCAAATGAATAAGGGTTCCGATTTCAGATTACACATTGATTTTAAACCAATGTTATATTTTTCTGGATGACTTGCATGAAAAAAATTTAGGTAAAACAGTCGCTATATAATTTATAAAATAAATAATAGAATATATCCAAAATAGTGTCTACCAATAAGTAGGGTGACTAGATTTCAGTGAAAGGAAACCGGGACATGGGAAAAAAAGAAGGTCTTCACCTCCCAAATCCAAGTGAAGAGCAAAAAAAAGGTCCTCACCTTCCAAATTCAAAGTGAAGAGCAAAAAAAAAGGTCCTCACCTCCCAAATTCAAAGTGAAGAGCAAAAAAAAAGTCCTCACCTCCCAAATTCAAAGTGAAGAGCAAAAAAAAAGGTCCTCACCTCCCAAATTCAAAGTGAAGAGCAAAAAAAAGGTCGTCACCTCCCAAATTCAAAGTGAAGAGCAAAAAAAAGGTCGTCACCTCCCAAATTCAAAGTGAAGAGCAAAAAAAAGGTCCTCACCTCCCAAATTCAAAGTGAAGAGCAAAAAAAAGGTCGTCACCTCCCAAATTCAAAGTGAAGAGCAAAAAAAAGGTCGTCACCTCCCAAATTCAAAGTGAAGAGCAAAAAAAAGGTCGTCACCTCCCAAATTCAAAGTGAAGAGCAAAAAAAAGGTCCTCACCTCCCAAATTCAAAGTGAAGAGCAAAAAAAAGGTCGTCACCTCCCAAATTCAAAGTGAAGAGCAAAAAAAAGGTCGTCACCTCCCAAATTCAAAGTGAAGAGCAAAAAAAAGGTCCTCACCTCCCAAATTCAAAGTGAAGAGCAAAAAAAAGGTCCTCACCTCCCAAATTCAAAGTGAAGAGCAAAAAAAAGGTCGTCACCTCCCAAATTCAAAGTGAAGAGCAAAACAAAAGGTCCTCACCTCCCAAATTCAAAGTGAAGAGCAAAAAAAAGGTCCTCACCTCCCAAATTCAAAGTGAAGAGCAAAAAAAAGGTCCTCACCTCCCAAATTCAAAGTGAAGAGCAAAAAAAAGGTCGTCACCTCCCAAATTCAAAGTGAAGAGCAAAAAAAAGGTCCTCACCTCCCAGATCCAAGTGAAGAGCAAAAAAAAAGTCGTCACCTCAAAAACCGAGACAATCGACCGTCCCGAGAACATATTTCGGGACACCGGGACAATTGTCCTAAAACCGGGATGGATGGTCATCCTACCAATAAGTGAATACAAAATCTGCGCTAGAAAACATATGGCCCAAAAGTCATTAGATCTTTTTAAATGAAATAACTTTTTTATTTATTACATTTATTCTTTTACAAGGTGTCTCAAAAGAAATTTTATATTTATTTAGCTTACTGCGTGAAAGCAAAGTATCCGAGGGGCGCGGGGGTTATGTCATTTGGTAGCCTGGCTCTTGGGAATTCATTCGCTATGAAGCGTTTCTCGGGAGCAGACCGCGCGTTATGCGTGCGAGAGTTTTACAAAAATGGTGATTCGGCGACTGTAGCGCGTAGAAAATTCTGCAGTATTCGAGGTTTTCGCCACTTAAATGATGCGCCAAGCATTCCTCTCATTCGACATTGGCTTAAAAAGTTTGAAGAGACTGGTACAACGCTAGATAAATCAAAATCCGGGCGACCTAGGTCATCAAGAACGGTAGAAAACGTGGAAAATGTTAATCAGTCTGTTCGTGACGACCCGAACCTTTCAATTCGGAAGCGCGCAAGTGCTTTAAATGTGCATAGATCATCATTACATCGCATTATGCACAAAGACCTAAAGCTGCACCCCTACAAAATTCAATTGGTGCAAGAATTAAAGCCCCAAGATGCCAGTCAGAGGCTTAATTCTCAGGCAAATTGATCTCCCGGAGAGGTGACATAAATTGGCCTCCACGCAGTCCAGATTTAACCCCTATGGACTTTTTCCTATGGGGTTATCTTAAATCTAAAGTTTACGCCAATAAACCGACTTCACTGGCGCATTTGAAAGAAAATATCCGTCACGAAATGGCAGCCATCCCTGAGTCCACCTGCCGAGACGTCATAAGTAATTTTACTGTTCGATTAAATGAGTGCCGAGAACGCGAGGGTCTACATTTAGGCGATATTATTTTTAAGAAATAAATCACCAAAAAGTGTATTTTAATAATTAATAAACATATTTTCTATATACGGCTTACTTTTTTTTTAATCGATCCACTAAATATAAAATTTCTTTTGAGACACCTTGTATAAATAGAAAACACACTTCTTGGAAATAAATTTTATTTAGTTTTGAATATTACATCCTTTAAGCGCTCTCTGAAGAAACTCTAGACACTCCTATATTCTTTGACTGATATGAACAATATTTTGCAGATTTATTCTGTAAGAATCTACGAATAAAATAACATATAGAAATGGCTAGGGTTTCGTAGGCATAAACAAGAAACTCTAGATACTCCAATATGCTTCGACCGATATGAACAATATTTTGTATATTCATTTTTGAGACTCATATTTCTTAAAAATTCACATTTTTAATTTCCAATTCGTTTTAGATTTAGATATAAAATTATTTTCTCTGTTATGGTATGTGATAAAATTCCCGAAAAAAATGTACTGTTGATCTGGAACGTACGCAAATATTGGACGTTAACATGGTATTCTAAAAATGAATGTTTGATACTGATCGAATTTGAAAGGAAGGCAACACACTGGTATTATTTTCTGTAGTATCTCCAGAATAAAATATTGCCAATTTTGAAACGAATATATAAATATATAATGAAGAAAATTTGAGAAAGAAAAACAAGAAATTAATAATACGGAGACTGCCTTATAGCTGCATTTTGGAGCTATATAAATTCAGTTAAAAAGATAAATATGCCTAGTTCTATGAAATACAAAGCTTCTGTTGCAAACCGTGGTGAAGATATCTGTACGTTTTTCTCCGATTATTTTAAATTGGTCTATTCTAATAAATGTACCATTTCATCTTCTGAAATAAAATTTGATAAAAATCTTTGTCTTGAACATAATGTTTCTGTATCTGATATATCCACAAATGTTAATGAGGTGCTGAGTATGATGGAGAGTCTCGATATTAGTAAAGGGGCAGGTCCGGATGGAATTCCTAGCATATTTGTAAAAAATTGTGCTTCTACTTTAGCATTGCCATTGACTCTAATTTATAATACATCTTTGTCTGAAGGTGAGTGTCCTACTGCATGGAAGAAGGCATTTGTTGTCCCGATATTTAAAAGTGGCAGTAAAGATGTAGTTGAGAATTATCGGCCGGTATCTAAACTCAATGTTTTTGAAAAATTTTTAGAAAAAATCATATACAAGACACTGTTCTCAAATGTAAAACAGCTTTTAATACCGGAGCAACATGGCTTCTTCCCTGGCAGTTCTGTGGATACAAATCTTACCCTGTTTACCGATTTTATTTTAGAGTCAATGGAAAATTACTCACAAGTTGATGCAATATACACAGACTACAGCAAAGCTTTTGATAAAATAGATCATCTAATACTTATGCGAAAACTTCAAAATTGCGGTGTCCACGGAAATCTTTTAAGATGGTTTTCATCATATTTAACAAATAGACTGCAATCTGTTGTCGTTAATGGCTTCAGTTCTGAGTGGATACATTGCACTTCCGGTGTTCCACAAGGTTCACACTTGGCCCCATTGTTATTCAATTTGTTTATTAATGTTATAATAAAATGTTTTAAGTTCTGCAAATATTTATTTTATGCGGACGACATGAAAATTTTTTACCCGATTAGACATACCGATGATTGTCATAAACTTCAATCCGATCTCGATAGACTCTATCAATATTGTCTAGATAATAATTTAACTTTAAACCTAAAAAAATGTCATAAGATTACATTTGGAAGGAATCGAAGCTTTTTTGATGTCAATTATCATATAGGGGGTACAGCCATTAGCACTGTTGACAATATTAGAGATCTTGGTGTCATTCTGGACAGCAAGTTAATACTTGATGTGCATATTGATACTGTAGTCAAAAAAGCATACAAAATGTTAGGTTTTCTTATACGTTCATGCTGCTGTTTTCAGAATCCTCTGTCTGTTATGACACTCTATAAAACGCTGGTTAGAAGTCAGCTTGAATTTGCAACCATTTGTTGGTCCCCCCAGTATTTTGTCTATCTTAACAGAATTCAAGCTGTACAAAATAAATTTATTTATTTCGTGAACAGAAAATTTCCTACTTTCAATGTTAATTTACAGCAACTTGAAAAACGACGTAAAACAACGGATCTAGTATTCTTGTACAAGATTATGAATGGTTTGGTAGATTGTTCGGAACTAGTTCACAAAATCTCGTTAAGGGCACCTAACTACTCAATTCGAAATTTTGAACTTTTTTCTGTGGCATCAACTCGGACTAACTATTATTTAAACTCTAGTATGAATAGAGTATCTATTTTGTATAACTTTTACTCTGATCTTCCTGGTTTTCCAGACATATTCAGCACGTCACTTGTAAGTTTTAAAAAGCAAATTTCAAATTTGATTTAATTATACATCAATTCTTTATGTAATTTCTTTATGTAATTTTAATAAGATTCTAGCCTTAAGTTTATACTACAGATGATTTTTTTGTTTTTGTAATTTTGTGTAGTATGTAGTGCCAAACCTGTAATTGGGACATTTTGTCCTGTTGGATTGGCCTAATAAATAAAATAAAAATAAAAATAAAAATAAAAATAAAAATAAGAATGTTATTTTCTATAATTCTGTATTTAAATAAAGTCCATATTTAATAAATAAAGTTAATCAGATTCGACAAAAACTTTAAAACATAATTCTAACGGGGGTAAAATCCAAAGTGGTGTATGAAACATGAAAAAATAAAGAGTTCAGCTGAAAATCTACCAAGGTTAAAATGGTATGATTTATAAAAGGTTAAAATGGTCCCTTAATGCGGCAACTTTGGTCTAATTTAATCGACCTCGTATCTCCTACCGTTCTCGAGATCCCCATGCTTAACAAGTTATTTGGGACAGTGCCGTCACTAGGCATAGGCACAGGCCCAGGGCCCAGATCGTAGTGGGGGGGGGGGGGTGCTGGAAAGGAAAATATTGACATAATAATTGTATTTGAGTGTTGACCTTTTTTTTAGGTCATCACTTTGTACAGAGCGATCAAGAAATCTTGTCCGTTATGCAACACTTGACAGAAACATTTAGTTATCAAACTTATTTCCAAGGACATGTACACATAGGCGTACATTCTATTTTTATTACCTTATACGAATTGATTATTAAATGAACACTATTTTTCTCTACACGCCAATGAGTTGACAACAGGTATGAAGTTAGGAACACATATTTTCGTTGATTCTCGGGTGAGTTCGGACCAACGAAGTAATCTGATTGGTTCTTTGTTAAATTGGGATTTTCAGCTGTGGATTAGAACACAGTTTTGATTTTTTTTTTTTTTTTTTTTTTTTATTTATTTGACCTCGGATATTGCATCCATAGTCACTTATATTTACTAGTACATTTATACCAATGTAATACTTTGATATTTTTAAACTCATTGTTTACAGTTATGTAACTGACAAGAAATTTTGATCGCACGGTATATTTTAGAAGTGAGGACCTTTTTTTTTAGGACATCACTATATAACACAGTGTTTAGGGGGGAGGGGGCAATTATAAAATCTTGCCCAGGGCCCAAAAAAAGCTAGTTACGGCCCAGACTGTAGCACTACAATAAAATAAAAAATTCGGTGTTTCAAATTTTATCAGATGAAGACTACATGTTCCAAATATGTTTGTTTTTCCTTTTAATTTAAAGATGTTAGATTACGTAATTAGTCGAATTTCCCCTGTTGGTATTGAAAGCTGGAAATCAATGAATCTACTTCCATCGATTTTATCAATTCTCATTTGTATGTCTGATAAAATGTACCTGCCAAATGCAATCCGCGATATAAGAGGTTTGTAAATAAAGTAACCAGACTGGCATAGCGTTTGATCTGACATCATTTGGGACGCGGTACTTGGAAGGGCGACAGTTGAACATACGCCTTCAGTACGAGTTTGAACTCGCTAAAGTAATTTTGTTGTCCGTAGCGATTTTTTTCGTGAAACAGTTTTTTCTAGTGTGTTCTACAAATGAGTGACATTCATTTCGAGCAAAGGTGTGCTATCAGGTTTTGCTTCAGACTTGGGTACAGTGTAACGGAAATTTTTTTCTCCACGACCACTATAGAATTTAACAATTCTAAAACCAATTTTGACTACAGAAAGTTAATATTCTAACACAAGAGTTGGAATGTTCTTCTAAAGCACTTATCTTCTTATGCATTTTGCGTGTATTTAATTCCATCACTTGTTATGGAATAACTATTCCATGCTTGTTGTCTTTTGTTTTTGTAGGGTAACATTAAGATATATGCAACGTTTACATTAAATAAATGCAACATAACTTCCTAACCTAAAACAGTGGCCGATGTGGGGCAAATTAAATTAAAATTAAACAAATAATAAACAAAAAAAATAGTTTAATTAATTGATTAATTTGTTATGTAATATAAATTATTTGTTAAGATAAAATGTTTGTTAAAATAATTATTTGTTAATTTATTTTTCTTTTTGGTGGTCGTGGAGAAAGTAGAGTCTGTGACTCGGTTGGAATGAGAAAATTCGATGGTCGTGGTTCCTCACGCTCGCCTGCGGCTCGCGCTCGCAATGTTCCACTCGCATCGAATTTTCTCATTCCAACCTTGTTACAGAATATACAAGGTGTCTCAAAAGAAATTTTATATTTATTTAGCTTACTGCGTGAACGCAACGTATCCGAGGGGCGCGGGGGTTATGTCAATCGGTAGCCTGGCTCTTGAGAATTCAGTCGCTATGGAGCGTTTCTCGGGAGCAGACCGCGCGTTATGCGTGCGAGAGTTTTACAAAAACGGTGATTCGGCGACTGTAGCGCATAGAAAATTCTGCAGTATTCGAGGTTTTCGCCACTTAAATGATGCGCCAAGCATTCCTCTCATTCGACATTGGGTTAAAAAGTTTGAAGAGACTGGTACAACGCTGGATAAATCAAAATCCGGGCGACCTAGGTCATCAAGAACGGTAGAAAAATGGAGAATGTTAATCAGTCTGTTCGTGACGACCCGAACCTTTCAATTCGGAAGCGCGCAAGTGCTTTAAATGTGCATAGATCATCATTACATCGCATTATGCACAAAGACCTAAAGCTGCACCCCTACAAAATTCAATTGGTGCAAGAATTAAAGCCCCAAGATGCCAGTCAGAGGCTTAATTTCGTAAATCAGGTGATTGAGCCATTTTCAACGTTTACCAACATTTTGTTTTCGGATGAAGCTCATTTTCATCTTAATGGCCACGTAAATAAGCAGAACTGCCGCTACTGGAGTGCAACGAATCCGAAACGCAAACATCAGAAACCCCTACATTCGCCTAAAGTGACCGTATGGGCTGCGATGTCGGCGCGAAGAATTATCGGCCCTTACTTTTTTGAAGACGAAAGGGGGCGTGCAGTTACAGTGAATTCAGAGCGTTATGTGGAGATGTTAGACAACTTCTTGGTACCTGAACTGCAAAACTTTCCTGGCTATAACCAAAGAACATGGTTCCAACAGGACGGAGCAACTTCACACACGTCCAATATGTCTCTGCCACGTGTTCGTGAAATTTTCTCAGGCAAATTGATCTCCCGGAGAGGTGACATAAATTGGCCTCCACGCAGTCCAGATTTAACCCCTATGGACTTTTTCCTATGGGGTTATCTTAAATCTAAAGTTTACGCCAATAAACCGACTTCACTGGCGCATTTGAAAGAAAATATCCATCACGAAATGGCAGCCATCCCTGAGTCCACCTGCCGAGACGTCATAAGTAATTTTACTGTTC
The DNA here is from genome assembly GCA_963971575.1 of Liopterus haemorrhoidalis. Classification (NCBI taxonomy): domain Eukaryota; kingdom Metazoa; phylum Arthropoda; class Insecta; order Coleoptera; family Dytiscidae; genus Liopterus; species Liopterus haemorrhoidalis. The sequence continues at coordinate 61,242,688 of OZ020614.1, forward strand.
GATTAAATGAGTGCCGAGAACGCGAGGGTTTACATTTAGACGATATTATTTTTAAGAAATAAATCCCCAAAAAGTGTATTTTAATAATTAATAAACATTTTTTCTATATACGGCTTACTTTTTTTTTAATCGATCCACTAAATATAAAATTTCTTTTGAGACACCTTGTACTATTCTAGTCCGGTCTAAAAATGAGAGTCAGAAGTATATGTTAAAATTATCCAAAAATTAACCGTGTCAATTTCCAAGAAGATTAAATTTCCCATGCATACAAAATCAGAATTACCTTTTGTATTAACTAAAATTTTCTATTTTCATAGTTTCATTACGAGATTACAATAATTCAGCCAAAATATGTTAATGTAAAACACACAAGCATACAAACATTTGTATAAAATGATTAACACATACCTGTATAGGATTTGAATACTGAAATGACATTCGGGATCAGAATAATCCCCTGAGTTATTATTATTTAAATAAACAGATCATAGGCGACACTATACTAAATCTCACTGGGTTTCTCACATAATAAAATTTTTATAGACGAAATCGCATAGATATGAACACATAAAATCTTATTTCTTTTTGTTTCACGTTGAAAATTATGCATTGAATTCAATAAATAAACAATGTATAGCACACTTGCTTACAATATTTCACTTGATTATAGGTCTGTTTGAAATTTTATATACACGTGTACAATATTTATGTAATTTAAATCAAAAATAACAAAATTCTATTCTCCTTCTATGTGTTAAAATTTGAAATTTGGTCATGTTATAAATTTAGATTGTTATCTGACCGTATGACATTGAAAACAAGATTTAACAAATCATTTCCCAAATGTTATTACTAGAATAATTCGTGTCGTGGATTTGATTTTCATCCAGCCAAGGGTAACAGATGCCTATTTAACCTTGTGCATCCCACAAATCGTACACTCACCATATTTTGTACACATGTGAACACGTGCCTAGAATTCACAAATTAAACCTTTATACAATGCTTCTGGCTCATAAAAATCGAACAATAAGCTTTTAACAGAACATTTCACCAAATATAAAGAGTTAATTGGTCTACTTTCATCGATTTTATCAATTCTCATTTGCATGCCTAATAAAATGTACCTGCCAAATGCAATCCGCGACATAGTGTGTAAATTAAGTAACCGGACTGGCAACATAGCGTTTGATCTGGCAATATTTGGGACGCGGACTTGGAGGGGCGGCAGTTGAACATACGCCTTCAGTACGAGTTTGAACTCGCTAGAGTAATTTTGTTGTCCGTAGTGATTTTTTTCGTGAAACAGTTTTTTCTAGAGCGTTGTAAAAATGAGTGACATTCATTTCGAGCAATAGTGTGCTATCAGGTTTTGCTTCAGATTTGGGTACAGTGCAAAATTTTTGCAAAACTTCAGCAGGCCTACGGAGACAGTGTTTCGTCAAGGACCCAGGTTTTTTGGTAGTTTAAGACATTGTCCGAAGGAAGAGAGTTGACTGAAGATGAATTAAGCAGCTGAAGGCCTTCATCTTCAAGAACCGATGAAAATGTCGACAGAATCCGGGATCTTGTGCGTTCAGATCGTCGGTTGATAGTCAGAATGATCGGGGAAGAGTTGAATTTGACTCACACTACCGTTCATCAGATTTTGACCAATGAATTGGAGATGAGAAAAATCTGCGTAAATATGGTTCCAAAAAACCTTTCACAGGTCCAAAAGGACATCAGGAAGCAAAAGTGCCTTGACTTTTTGGAATCGATTGAAAATGATACACATTTTCTGGAACGTGTCATATATAATTCCAAAATTCCAACTGGTTATTAAATTTACGTTCTTAAAAATTAAATGCAACATTTGCCAAAATATAACTAGAATTTTGACAAAATAATTTGAAAATAAAAATGGAAAAAAAAACAAAAAATAAAATTGTCTCCTCTGCCTGGGAGAGAACCCTTGAATTCTGGGTAGCTAGCGAGCATGCTAACCATTAGAGCATGATACGTCTTCTAGTATAGTGTGTTACATAAATATAACTTTTGTAAATCGTCAACTAAAAAATGCGTTATTTTCCGAAAACATAATCTGATCAAAAATTCCTGTTGCACTATTCCGGTTCACACCAAAGTATATTACTTAGAATTTTTTCAGATTTTTAGTTTTAATCATCTGGGCTACAGGTGTGGGACAATTTTTGTTCTGCACAATTTTGGCAAAAATCGCATAAAAATAATTTATTTTGCAAAAGTAAAATTTTGATCGTTAATCCACGTACTAAGGGCTTTCATTTGATACCCTACTCAGAATTAAAAAAAAAAAAAAAATTTCGATGAGCAGATATTTGTTTATATTTTTAGAGGGATATGTTTTTTAGATGTTTTAGTATTTTTCTATTGTGCGGGACAAGGAGTTGTATAAACATGTCAAATTTTAACTCTTCTAGGTTTAGCCATTTGGCTACAATTTTTACCGAACAGACAGACAGACGACAAAATGACGGTATAAGAGTTTTTTGGTCATACCTACAAAACCCTAAAAAGAACGCTATGGCAAATATGGCGCTAACTGAGATATAGTTAAGCGTTGTATTGCTGTATTTACAATTTTAGTTTTATTTTTAAAAGATAAAATCAATAACATTGATATTCTGCAACTTTAACCCCTGTAAGCTGCAGCGGGTTGCATAAACGATTAAGGTAGTTGTTTGAGTTAACGGGTCTCGATGGAGCTGTTAAACTCTGTTGAAAACTATACATTCGTATATTTTATATAAGTTCGACTCTGCATATGTGTACAACTGTGGAAATGTTAGAGTTCTTCATTTTCTTTTAGTTTTTCTGCTTTAATAACTTGTTAAGGAAATTTTAAAATAACCATCTGTGAATATCTTTTCACCTTTTACTTTATCTTTGAATACATTTTGATTTCATCGATTCTATATATAAATTCAGTCCCACGAGCGGTGCACCGATTCAATATTTCACAATTTTTTTCCTTCACAAGTATTAAATTTTGTGTACAATGCATTTTGCGTAATGTCCACCCTCTACAATATATTTATACTTCAGTATAATAAGTTATATTATTCAACCAATACAAAAAAATTTCAAAGGGTACTCGTAAAATCTTTACTGTTGACGCGAAGTAATATTATTTACATTTTGACCGACTGTATTTGGATGAAATACCGTAAAATTTACAAATCTTGTTGAAACTAGTCTCTAAAATGGACCTTATTCATGTTTTTACTGTATACGTTCAGCTGTTGTGTAAACTTTTCGCCTGTCGATTTATCGAATGCAACCCGCTTCACAACAAAGTGAATATGGTTGCGGAAGAAACAAAAAATTTACATTTGAACATTTTTGTTGCTCTACTTGTAAAGTTTACATACAAGTTTAAAATTTTTATCGGAGAATTTTTAGTCATTTAGAGAATATTTAAGGTAACGTTATTGTCAACAATTTATTCGAGAGTTATTGTTTTATTTACTATGGCGTAAGACAAATAAAAGTTATTTAATTAATATTGAACAACGTAAGCATCTTAATGTAAGAAAATAAAATAATTTTTATCTTTTAAAATTTAATTATTTAACTTGAAATATGATATTCGTTAGTGCCGTTGGAATCATTATAAAATACGGTCGCCAAGAATTTTATTTGAAAATTTATGGAAACTGTATAATTGATGTGCTACTAAATACAGGGCCGCCCCTAGCATTTGCGGGGTTTGGGACAAAACTTGAGTTGCGGGGCCCCAAAACTGGAGTTGCGGGGCCGATATTTTCTTTAATATTATTAACTATTAACAAAGTACACATACTTATATTCAATAAAAATATAATTGTTTTCCAACTATTTACAAATCTTGGAATAATATTTTTAATGTATTTTATTATTTTATTACTTGAAAGTGGAAGCGCGGGGCCTGGGGCAGGTGCCCGACTTGCCACAGCCTAGGGGCGGCCCTGACTAAATACATTTATTAAAATCAGCGACTATAGTGCCCATTTTTAAATCTGGTGATAAAAACCTAGTTAAAAATTATCGCCCCATATCCAAAATTAATACCTTAGGTAAAATTTTTGAAAAATTAATCTACAGACATCTTTTAGATTTTGTTAAACCTAAAATTATTAATCAACAGCACGGATTCCTTCCTAAAAAATCAGTAGAAACTAATTTAATGATCTACAGTAATTTTATATTAGAAAATCTCGACAATAGAATTCAGATTGACTCCGTATATACAGACCTTTGCAAAGCTTTTGACAAAATTGATCACTACACTTTGATAACTAAGCTGTTATTGATCGGTATTAATGGTGATCTTTTAAGATGGTTAATATCTTACATTTCCAATAGAACCCAAGCTGTATGTATTAATGGCTTTACATCTAGTTATGTCAGTATAACATCTGGCGTTCCACAGGGTTCACACTTAGGACCACTGCTCATCTTGATTTTTATCAATGACGTTAATCAAGTAATAAAAAATTCCGACTTTCTTCTTTTTGCAGACGATTTGAAAATTTACCGAAAAATACAGTCTTTATCTGATGCCAATCTTCTTCAAAATGACATAGATAATTTTCATAACTACTGTACCACGAATAAATTATTCCTTAATTACGATAAATGCTCTATAATTTCTTTTACTAGAAATCATAGTAGAAATTTATTCAACTACAATTTTGAAGGTACTGTCATCACAAGAACTGATGTTGTAAGAGACTTGGGCATTCTATTTGACTCTAAACTGTCATTTGATCCCCATGTAAATAGTATCACAGCAAAGGCCTTCAAAATGCTGGGCTTTGTCATCAGGTCAACTAAAGATTTCAAATCAACTGCAGCCTTTAAGTCATTATACTTTGCCTATGTTCAGAGTAATCTTCAATTTGCCTCTGTCATATGGAACCCTCAGTACGATATTTATATAAATCAAATTGAACGTATTCAAAAAAAATTCCTTAAATACTTATGCTTCAAAAATAATTACAACTATATCAATTATAATATATGTTGCGCCAAGTTTAATTTTCTCACACTAAAGGATCGTCGCACTTTAACTGACATGAAAATTTTGCATAAGATTCTTAATAATCTATTATCATGTGTTGAACTGCAAAATTTAATCACTATTAATATTCCAGTGTACAATACGCGATCTTCTTCGCTTCTTTGTATACCTTTTGCGAACACGAATTCTTATCAAAATTCTCCAATAGTCAGACTCTGTAGCACTTACAATAATAATTTCTCAGATGTTAATATTACCAACATGTCTTTTAAAATGTTCAATAAATATTGTAAGGACAAAATTTGTCATCAATATTAATAATATGTATTGTTAACAGTCTATTATGTTTAACTATTTGTTGTATTCAACTACTTATTGTATTTCAAGTACAAATTTGTTTAATTATGTATTAACACTGTAATTATGTAGTAGTGAACACTTCGCTGGGCCTGTCGTGTTTGTGTTCCGAACAAAATAAAATAAAAATAAAAATAATAAAATTTTATTTGTCAAAAATCGCAGAAAGTTTACAGAAAATAAATAAAATAAAAATTATTTACATAAAAAATGTGCATAATAAATTTAAAAAAAAAACTGCAAAAAACACATATAAAAACTATCCCGGACCACTAAAATTTTTCTGGGGACCACTGGTGGTCCGCGGACCACCTGTTGAAAAACACTGATTTAGAACATCAGTTTCATCACATCAGTTCATCATTTTATATTACGTATTGGATACCTATTCAGAATTTAACAAAGAACATGATACAAATTGCTTTCGCTATCTTATTTTCAATATTTTTTAGATATCTAAATTTTTTTCCGAATATAATTTATCCTGAAGAAAAAAATGCTCCTGACCATAGACTGTATAACAAAGAACATATTGATAAAAAAAATGTGTTGTAAAAAATAGCATGTTAGATAGAAGATATTTTGGTAAGAATATACGGTGAAGAAAGATTACACTATAAACGATAAACTATAAAACAAAGTGCTAAAAATACAAGTAAATAATGAGGGTACTATAGCATGATATCACTGGTATTATGTTATAAAACATAGGAGGATTTTAAGAGTTATGTTAGTTTTGTCTTGGCATTACATCTCATGCATCTAACTTTTGCTGACATTCTGTAAAGTGCTATTTGCTACTCATTCTCAACACAGAATTATGTTTTGCTAACAATACTCTTTCAAATAAAACTTATTCTCCTCTAGGCTCAAGAAAAGAATTGCCTACATTTGTTTCCACTCTAACATTTTGGAACAAACGAATTATTTACAGACAAAAAAAAACTTTGTTTCCCAATTTGTTACATTTAATACTAGCTGGAGTACCCATACTTCTTAAGGTTTTTGTAATGTATGTTTTGCGTAACGTAAATGATATTTCAATTTCAAGTAGAACACAATATAATCGTTTCTTTATTCTTAACTACTCTTTGTATATATTTTTGATGTTAAGTAAATAATAAGTGAGATACTTCGTTTATAGGTAGCTCTCCCCATAGCTCCCCAAAATATATCTTATTAAAAACTGCATTAAACAGAGAGAAATAGTTCCTTTTCTCATACTCATTTTTGCTGTTAAGTAAATGAATTCAACCTTATAAGTAACACTCCCCTTGCCCCCTAAATAATCTTCTTATTAAAAATTGTGTTGCAGAGAAAAAAAAAATGTTTAAAAAAGGGAGCAGGCTAACATTTCATCGCCCCTGAACCTTTTTGTGGACTCTTTTTTTTACTTTTTTTTTCCGGAATTCTCAAAATTTTGGTCCGTAACTCAAAAGTGACCATAAATTTGTGATCTTAGGCTAAAAATGTATAAGTTTCACAAATAATGTAAATTATGTCATTAAAAAAATTGTAATCTCAAAACGAGTTAAACGATTAAAGCCCCAAATTATTTCTAGACTAAATAAATAACGGATAATCCAAAAATTCTAACCGGAGGTCGTTGTCTCTAACCGTTTTTGAATTGTGATTTTCTTAATTCACAATTTTCACAAATAATCTAAATTATGCCATTAAAAATAAAATGTCTTAATCTCAAAACGCGGTAAACGATTAAAGCCCCAAATTATTTATAGACTAAATAAACTACAGAGAATCTAAAAATTCTAACCGGAGGTCGTTGTCTCTAACCGTTTTTGAGTTGTGATTTTCTTAATTCACAATTTTCACAAATAATCTAAATTATGCCATTAAAAATAAAATGTCTTAGTCTCAAAACGCGGTAAACGATTAAAGCCCCAAATTATTTATAGACTAAATAAACTACAGAGAATCTAAAAATTCTAACCGGAGGTCGCTGTCTATAACCGTTTTTGAGTTGTACTTTTTTTAATTCACAGTTTTCACAAATAATGTAAATTATGTCATTAAAAAAAATTGTCGTAATCTCAAAACGCATTAAACCATTAAAGCTCCAAATTATTTTCAAACTAAATAAACTACGGAGTATCCGGAGAATTGTAAGCGATTTTATATTTCACAATAATTACAATTCGCGACTGATACTAACGTTGGCGGCGCTACGTTCGACAGTTGATGGCCGACGAGAAGCGTATATGTCAGAAGTTTTTTCTAATATTTATCTGTTCAAACAATATTTCGGCAAAAAAGCACAGTATTTCAGTCACTATATTTAAAAATACGTCTTAATTCACATAAACTGCAGCAAAACACACTACAAATATTATACAAATATACGCTTCTGTTTAATTTACCAAGCCGCCACCAGATGTCTCACTGTTATTTGGAGTCGCGAATTATAGCCCTGTCGTAGAAATATTATGGCAGTGTCATCGATACGGTACCCATAATTCGCAACTAGCGAAAATACCGTAAGACAACATTGGTAAACAAACGTGTTATACTTCCACGCAGTTTTGATATGTGGCGAGCGACGTCAACTTAGATTGATTTATTTGGCTTTGCAAGCTACCAAAAAACTTTTTCGTTTTCGGTATTCGCTAGTTGCTCAAGCATTGGAATAAGTGTGTTTAAATACACTCAATGGCATTTTTTTTTAAATAAAATTTATTTCAATAACTTTTTGTTACTTTTGTTGTTGCATAAAAAAAAGTCCAGTTTGAATCTATCGTTCTGTTGGATATTAATTTGTATATTAACATGAACGTAGAAACTGGTTTCGCAATTAAATTTTAAAATCTTGCATGTGATTATGTCCACAAACTAGTTTCTGGTTTATAAGGGATTAAAACAAACTTTCTAAGTGCAGGATTTAAACTAAGACTACTGTCTTTTAAAAGCTTTCCTCTTAAATAAAGAATACATTTTGAAGATATACAAAAAAAAAAAAAAAAACGAGAAAAATAACATCCAAACTAAAATATAGTGTTAAATATTAAAATATTGAAGAGTAATGTAAAAAGATTTTTAATACATTAAATAAATTTTACAACGTAGGAACATTACAGAAATAATGTAATTGAATTATTATTATAGTCGATTCTATACCTAGCCATTTTCGATACTGAATAAACTTGAATTAAAATGATTCCCAGTTTTGGCTTGATTCTAGGCTAGGTATAGAATCGACTAGGAAATTTTTTGAACCATATTCCCTCAATAAAGTGACAGATGTAAAAAAAAAACAAATTCAAAGACAAAAAAAGCAGTTTCTAGATTTTCTTGTTTATGCCTACGAAACCCTGGACATTTCTGCAAATAATTATATTTGCAGATTTTTAGAATATAAATCTGCAAAATATTGTTGATATCAGTCAAAGAATATAGGAGTGTCTAGAGTTTCTTGTTTATGCCTTCGAAACCCTGAACATTTCTGCAAATAATTATATTTGCAGATTCTTAGAATATAAATCTGCAAAATATTGTTGATATCAGTCAAAGAATATAGGAGTGTCTAGGTGTCTTGTTTATGCCTACGAAACCCTAGATATATCTATATGTTATTTTATCCGTAGATTCTTAGAAAATAAATCTGCAAAATATTTTTCATATCAATCATAGGATATAAGAGTGTCTAGAGTTTCTTGTTTATGCCTACGATACCCTAGACATTTCTGTATGTAATTATATTTGTAGATTCTTAGCGAATAAATCTGCAAAATATTGTTGATATCAGTCAAAGGGTATAGGAGTGTCTAGTGTTTTTGTTTATGCCTATGAAACCCTAGACATTTTTATAGGTTATTTTATCCGCAGATTTTTAGAAAATAAATCTGCAAAATATTTTTCCTATCGATCATAGAATATAGGAGTGTCTAGAGTTTCTTGTTTATGCTTACGAAACCCTAGACATTTCTACATGTTATTTTATTCCCAATTTCTTAGAGAATAAATCTGCAAAATATTGTTCATATCGGTCGAATCATATGGGAGTATCTAGAGTTTCTTGTTTATGCCTGCGAAACCCTAGACATTTCTATATGTAATTATATTCGTAGATTCTTAGAGAATAAATCTGCAAAATACCTGTCAATCAAGAGATCTCAAGAGTCCCCAGTTAGCTAATCACGAGAACTTTCGGAAAAAATTACGTCACAAAGCTGTCCATATCACACACACACTTGTTAGTTGTATATGTACGATACTACAAAACATTTTATAAAAAAATAAATTCTATAGCAATCATAATACTTGCTTAAACAAGCATTGTATTTTAGCTGGAACAAATTATTTTGTGCTTGTAAAGTTTGTGCTTGTAATTTCGTAAATGTACATCAGCTGCTCTCTGTTATTTCTGACGTATAATTTTATATTTACTTACAAAATACGTTATAATGAGCTGACTTTTGACAGATATTTATTGTGAACATGACACCGAGTCAAACGTTGGTAGGGAAAGTCGTAACCCCTGAAGTGTATTCAAATTTGTGTTTAGTCTTTGCGGTACATATCTTTGGCAAGGGAACGACCATTCTAGATATATTAACTCCGCAGTAAAAATATGTCAGATAACCTAAAAATACACATGGTAGATATTTCCTTTTACATCCGGTAGAGCGCACATTTTTTTTTACTTTTTCACCACCATTTTTCTTTTGATAAGGACGTTACAATGTATGGGGTATTAATAGTGTAAAATAAGTGTGAAATAGTCTTGTGATTTATTTTAAAGTTCTCTATTTTTAGTTTATTTAAAATGTCGTTGTCGTGGTTATTTAGCTACGCGATTATGCCACTGTAAAATATTTTACCCGGCAGATAAAAATGTTTTTGTCACACTACTCGTACTGTGTAACAATTTTTAACTATGCAGTGAAACAGTGTAACTCTTTTTTTTGTCATTTTGCATAAAAATACAGCAGAGAGAAATAGCGCAATTAGGGTGACCATTTGTTAAAAATTCCAGTCCGGGACAAGAGAATGGGTGGTCTCCAACTATTTTTAGGGCTTTGTAGGAATATTCAAACAACCCTAATAACGTTATTCATGTGTCTGTCTGTCTGTTTGGTAGAATTTGTGGCCAAACGGCTGGACCTAGAAAGTATGAATCTGGTATGTTTGTACAACTCTTTGACCCACATATAAGAAAACTATCGACAGTTCAAAAAAATTGATGTGAAGTGTGAATTTTCGCACAATTCAGGGTTTTGTAGGTATTTAATAAGTGTAAGAAGCCAACATAATATTGGATGTTTACGAATATTTGTTCTATTAACATTGTGTTGGTCTAGGGTGACCATTCGTCCTGCTTTTTGCGGGACAGTCCCGCATTTTGATTGGGTGTCCCGCATTAAGATACGTCCCGCAAAAGTCCCGCATTCTAACATTTTGTCCCGCATTGTAACTTGTATTTGAGGAAATGAGGACCTTTTTTTTTGCTCTTCACTTGATTTTGGAGGTGAGGACGTTTTTTTTGCTCTTCACTTGGATTTGGGAGATGAGGACCTTTTTTTTACCAAAAATTTTGCCCCCATCCTGTGTCCTAGAGGAGTTGATCTAAAAATATGATTTTTTTTTTAATAATATACATTGATGGGAACCGGAATTGTCTAACAGGAATTTTTAATCAGATTAGTTTTTCGAAAAATATCGATTTTTTTGTGTCATTGACGAAAATAATTAATTTTTATTTTTTTTGTGTGGTATCAAAAGAAAGCTCTTAAGATTAAGGAACGAAAAGTTTTTAAACAAAATTTTTGCTACAAATGTGCCAAAATTTTGCCAGAAACCCCTGGAGGGTTAAACTAAAAATCTGCAAAAAATCTGAGTAATGCACATTAATGTGACCGGAATAGTGCAACAGGAATTTTTGATTAATAATTATTTCAAAAGCTATCTTGGAAAAAATTGGAAAAAAAATGCTAAATGGAAAAAATCAAAAAAAAATTAAATTGTCTTCTCTGTCCGGGAGCGAACCCTAGTTTGCTGCGTAGCAAGCGATCAAGGTACCATTAGACCAGGATACGCCATCCAGTATAGTGTGTTACATAACTATAACTTTTGTACATCGTCAACAAAAAACACAAAAAATGCGTTATATTCCGAAAACATAATCTGTTCAAAAAATTCCTGTTATACTATTCCGGTTCACACCAATATACATTACTTAGAATTTTTTCAGATTTTTAGTTTAAACCATCTGGGCTACATGATGTGGGACAAATTTTTTTGCACAATTTTGGCAAAAATCGCACCAAAATAATTTATTTTGCAAAAATAAAATTTTGATCGTTAATTTATGTAATAAGGGCTTCCATTTGATACCATACCTAGAATTTAAAAAAAAAAAATTGTATATATTTTTTAGATGTTTTAGTATTTTTTCTATGTGCGACAGACAGACAGACGATAAAATGACGGTATAAGAGTTTTTTCGTCATACATACAAAACCATAAAAACATATTACCACCTAAACTGCTCGTTTCCTGAACATTATGGCTCAGTTACACGATGCAAGTAACTTGCACCAGTAAGTACTTACACCAGTTACTGGCATCGTGTAAACGTACATGCAGTACTGGTGCCAGTACTGGCACAAGTATCTCATGCAAGTCAAGTGAATAGAAGCCCTTCCTATTTACTGGCACAAGTAGCCGTGCCAGTGACTTAAAAATGGCCGTCATGAACAGCTGATGTATTTTCGCTGTTACAAAAACAAACTTTTTCACACCTTTTTTTAATAAATGTAGTTTTTGGCGCCGATTCATTTTTGTTTAGAAAGACGTACGCATAAAATACATAAAATTAGGTTAAACATCGAAAATTGGCGCGTTAAAAAGACGGTTTTACGCATAAAAAATAATTGGAAGCATCTACATTTTGCAGTGTGTTTCGGGTTCTTTGCAAGGTTACTTAAATAAAATACTGGAATACATGTAAACGATAAAATGACTTGTGCAAGTACTGGCACAAGTACTTGTGCCAGTACTTGCACAAGTTACTGGCATCGTGTAACCGGGCCATTATACATTATAAGTAATAGTTTTGATGCCTGTCTAAACATGTTTACAAAAGCTGTGAACCACATAATACAAAGCAATATAACTTAAAACTTGTACAATCTTGTTTTTTCCAATTTATATATGTTTTCATCTCAAGTTATTTTCAGTTGATTTTTATGATGTCATAAATAACCTAAATTGTAGGCTAAGAATAATAATGACATTATTTCAATACTGAGTTATTAGCATATAAAAGAGAGAAAGGAAACTATTAAAGTCTTGTTTTTCCACCAGAACTTGTTTGACGATTGTTATCCCACGCTTAAATAGAATAAACGGACAAGCTTTTTACAAGTAGTAATTTGTTTGCTTATCTCTAATGTACACAAAATAAATGGGGTTATATTTAGGTGTGTTTTATCACTAAAAATATACATTTGTTAAGGTGAAATATGATATTAATACATATCTTCAATAGCATTGTCAGCTTTCAGAAAATTTGGAACATGGTAACAGTTACCATTCTGCAGATATATTTCACAGATCTCTAAAAATATAAAAAGAAATATCTTACTGTCTGTGTGTATGTATGCATGCATTTATGTATGTATGTATGTATGTATGTATGCACGAGGGTTGGATGAAAAGTAGTGCGATTGAAAATGAAAGAATTTGTTTTTAACTTGATTTTGATATCGTTACATAATCTTCAGGGAGTTGCATGTATGCTTCATAGACCTAGAGAAAACATACGATAGAACAGTGGTTCTCAAACTTTTCGGTTTCCGGCGCCCTTAATGTATCAGAATGTTTCTGCGGTGCCCCAGGTCAAAACATTGTTTCAAAACATCAAAGTATTAGTTTAAATAGATAGTTACAAAAGGGGGCAGGCTAACATTTCATCGGCTCTGAGTCTTCGTGTGGACTGTTTTTTTTTTACTTTTTTTGCCGCAAAAGTCAAAATTTTAGACCTTAACTCAAAAGTGACCATATATTTGTGATCTAAGGCTAAAAATATATAAGTACACCAATTTACCAACAAAATTAAAAAAAAAAAAATCTACTGAAATTTTGAAATTTTAGTCAAAAATATTTTGACTCCAATTTTAGCCAAAATATTGTTTTAAGCTAATTTAAGGTTGAGGATTATGAAAAAAATATTAAAAAAATTCATACATCCCTAGTTTTTGAGTTAGAGCCGATTTGGGTCAGTTTTTCGCCAATAATTCCAAAATTTTTGCCCAAACTTCGTTTTTGAGATACATCCATGCGAAGATGAAAATTTCTATAAATCACGCCATATTAAAATTTGTCATAATTTTAAAATACGCTAAACGAATTAAGCCTCATATTTTTTCTAGTCTAAATAAACTACGAGGAATCCAAAAATTCTAACCTCAGGTCATTTTCTCTAATCATTATTTGAGTTAATTTTTTAATAATTTTTAATAATTTATTAATAATCAATAAGCGTTTACGTTTAGTCAGTCAGATCAATCTGAGCGATCCAAGTGCTCCCGATCCGTTTGTAAAGTCAGTCGGAGCGTACACATTAGCTTATTTTTAGTCAATCCGATTGATCCGCCCGAACAATCCAATCGTTTCCTAGCAATCCGATGATCTGGCAGGATTGCTGGGATTAATGGATTGCTGGTGGTGGGGGTTAGCGCGGGTAAATAAAATATTACAGCCAATTGGAATGTGTTGAAAACATAACTTAACAAAATGTACGAAATAATGGCATTTTTGATAGAATTTTATTATTAGTAATAAACTCATATATATATAAAACAAAATGTGGTAGCAGTTGTAATCAACGACAGAAATTTTACAGTTGTAGTTAGCGCCACCATCACCAGGCGTCACTATTTAACTTCAGACTTATATTGGGCTCAACAGCGCTATGAAGTGACGCCAAGCGGACTATAACTGAACTAAGCGAAACGAGTAATAGTTTATTGTTTACATCTGGTTTAAATGTGTTTTCTCGTGTAGTTTGTATTGCTTTTAAAAGTTAGTGTTGCAGTTTGTTTGTTATATTAACTTTTGATAGCAATTATTATTCTTTTTTATATTACTTTATGTTATAATGAGTTATTATAACACAAATTGGTGTGTGTTTGGCTGTCACTCTAGAAAAGGAAGTAACAAAAATATACTTCCACTATTTTCCAAATGAGAAACAATTTGTGAACTGTTAATAAATTTGGTACTGTGGAAGTGATAATAACAAACTAGTATTTATTAAACAAATTAAATAAAAAACAAACACTAAATTATAAAAATCCTTCTCGAACATAATTAAATATCTACCCGGGTAATTTTAATGCAGAATTAGGGCAAGCGGTCTCAAATTCTGTACGCAGCTTTTCTAATACATTTTCACTGAACTTTCAGTGCCTGCTTTTGTTTTTAATCCATTTATTTAGGCAAGGAGTTTCTAACAGAGGTTCATACTGTTGTAAGACAGGTTTCTTAAAAGTAGACCACAGGCATTTTAAATCTGTGCTGGTTAATATTTCCATACTCAATATATTGTTTCTGGAACAAAAAGTAAAACCAACAGAAACCACACAAAAAAAAGATAAATCAAATATTTCACAATCAATCAATGCCCTGATCTTGGCTTCTTTCATTTTGGTTTGTTAACCACCTGGCACAAAATAATAGGATAGCTGAAATGTGTTTGCATGTAGTTCCTACTTTACATGTGCACGACATATTTAAAACTTCAACATCATTACTAAATTTTAATTTCCCAGTGACTTCGTGAGGTGGTGTTCTCAAACTGCTTGTTTGTAAACATAACCCACATATGTCGACATGCTCATCATTTTTGTCCAAAATTCCGCACAACATAAGATTTCCGGCGTTTAACAACTCTTCTCCTTCAACTACACACCTAGAAGAAGGTGTTGCACTTAAAAAAATTAAATAATTTAATAAGGATAGCTGTTTATTATCCATTGCAAATCGATGATTTAACATGTAAACAAATATGGACAACTTTCACATTACTCGTTTCAATCAGCTGTTCACAGCGCTAGTAGCGCCGCCATCGGGCATTGTTGTATCCAATAGACCATATTAGTAACTACGTCACAAAATGAGATTCAGTGCTGCCGTCTCGCGGTTGGATTCCTTTTATTTGAATTTAGCATGTTGTTTTTTTGTTAAATTGTATTTTGGAAATATAAATTAAGTTTTCAAAGTAAGAGAGTGCTTCACATCAAAACTACAAGTCAATATTTATTTATTAAAATTCTTATTTTATACATTATAATTTAATATGTCATTATTTTTGCAGAACAATATTATTTTGTAGGTTAATTTTGAAAAATTTACGTTAATAATCGTTATTAAGGCAAGTAACATAGCAATAAGTGTGTGTACCATATCTAAATGGTTTAAAGGAATAATATGTTGTTTTTAATTTTCCATTATTGTTTTTCATTTTCTGTCAAATCTGTCAAAAAACGAAAAAAATTGCAATTAATAATGTAGATGTAATTGTTACAATTCGAAGCAAAACAATACACCAATATGCATTCTAAAACAAAATATTAATGATTACTTAGTGTTAATTAAATAAATACTAAAGATATTCCGATTTTCATATTATTTAACAATGTAACCTATAAATATATCTTCGAATCCTTATTTATATATTTATAAAATCATTATTCTATAATATAAAGTGTCTGGACTGTATATATTAGTATATATTTATCAAAAATACATATTTTTTGCTCCAAAATTGAAAATATTTATAAAATTAAGGTAACAAAAGTAATGTCCCATGTATTTTAAACTTCAAAAGGACTCAGCTCTCAGATGGCAGCACATGTATGTGACGACACACTAATATGGTCTATTGCTTACGAAAATGTTAACAAAATCTGAGTAATCCGACTAATCTTGTGACATCACCAGATCAATCTGAGCAATCTTATGGATTGACTAAACATAAACGCTTATTGAAAATGATTTGCCATAATATTGCTTTATATACCACGCGCTAAGTTATTCTTAATTTTACTAAAATATAAAATGTTGGGCATTATATTTCAACGGTGAAATTAGTTATATACTGTTACTGAAACACTTCTAACTTATAATGCTGTTATTAAACAGCTCACAATATGTTTGTACAACTTTGGATACAGATTATTAACTTCCCTTCCCTTGTATTCCTTGTTCAGGAAAATAATATGCATGTGGTATACTTGAAGGAAAACAGCAAATGTCAATTTATATATTATTTGACTTTAATATACATTTAGGGGTTAAAATGAAAATGAATAACGTAAGTGATATTCTACATGTAATAAATCTTAATATGTTGACAACATTGAAGTCATACCTCAACATTATCGTTAGACGAGTTTACAGTTTCGTCCGCTCGTGGCGCTGTCATATATGTAACCTATATAAAAGATAGAATGAAACAGAAATATGCATCTCGTTGATGTATTATACATTTACTTATGTGTTCAGATAAATCAGTGACATTATTCCAAGCAAGGACAGATTTACAAAATTCCAGCCAGATACAAAATTTGCTGAACAAGATAACGCATCTTATGCAAGTAACCTGTATTACAAACTACTACTGTCATTTGACCACTAGCGTAGCTAGGGGGCGGCATATATATAGGGGAAAAATTTTAAGATCGTAGCGCCACGCGGATTTTTTTGAAACCATTCTAAATCAGATACCACTTGACATTTACTAGTAAATAATAGCGAAAAGTGTATCAAAAAACGACAAAAAATAAATAATTGTTTGGGATTTTCTGATTTTGTGAAGTGACATTACTTGTAAACATCTAAAATACTACATTTTGTGATCTGGTTTTAAGTTATGGCGGTTTTCCATTGTCGATTATTTTAACTATATTGGGGGAAATAATAATTCCCGTGTTGTTTACCAAGGGGTAGAAATCTACAATGCTGGGCATATAATATTGTGTGGAGTCACTGAAAAAAACAGAGAGTTCATAAAGATTTATGCATTATGCCTACAAACTTGTGCATTATAAACCCACACACAATAACAGGAATTTTCAAGATATGCGATAATAAATACAAAATTGAAAATATTTTTTGTAGTCACTATCATTAAAATGTAATGAGCAAACTTTGATACAAGGGTTCACTTTTTTTCCAATTTTTAAATTGTTTATCTAAACATCGCGTCGATTCCTAACCTCTTGCTTTCCCAATTTTGTTTCGAACCATACGGTGTCTGATATTAGTGGAAACAAATGAAACGATATTTCCGGGTTTCTTCTTTTCAATGAATTGCACATAGGCACACAACAATATGTATTATACATTTTTAAATGATTATAATAAAACTTTAAAAACAAACTTAATACAAAACCAATACACAAAACGAAATGTTATATGATGTACACAAGTTCATGAAACGCTCACCAGATGGTAGGGTGCTTAGCTGCAAATCCCTATAGCTTTCTGATTATTATTTTTTTTTAAATTTATTTATTTATGGGTGCTTCAATAGCTAAGATTATTAGCACCCCATTATATAGATATACATATTACTTTTTTTGATACTATATTACATATTAGTTTTTACAAATTACAATTACATACTAATACATTGTATATAAATTTGATAAATAGTACATTTATACATTAAATATTGTATGATAGTTTTTGTGTTACATTTTGTATATAGGGTGTACATGATATACATACAAATATTAATTTAAATTTACATTGAATATTTAATATAAGTTTTGTGTCTTTTAAGTACTGTATTAGGTTTTTTGTATATCCTTCGTCATTATTTAATATTTGCGCTAGGGTGTTTGGGAGGTTGTATCTTCGCCTTTCCCTGTTAAATTTTACGCAGTGGACAAGTAGATGTTCGACAGTAATCTGAGTGTTGCAGCGAAAGGTGAAAAATACTTCTTTCTCAACATCCGAATAAATGACATCGCTTAATTTTGATGACCTTTTGGGTTGAACCGTACCCTTCTTTAACCGTCATCGGTCAAATAAATTTAGGTAACTTTGGCAATGAAGAGAACCGAAAACTGGTCAATAAAATAATTAAACCTGTGAAACACAACAAAATGTCAATCATTTAACAACCTATTATCAGTATTGATTTAACTTACAAAGCAAAATATTTAACTAGAACATAATTTGTTATCTTTCACTAAATATCATAAAGTCTTAAACCAAACATTCACAAGTAAAACATAACCTTTATAGTTTCTAAAATATTAATGCGCGACACGAATTTCTGGTCCAATTATCTAACAGAGAAAGCTTTAGGGTGGAAAACATGAATGTTGTAAGTACAGAGACGAAGTCAACTTGTGTTGACCTATCTTAGAATACTCTACCTGTCCGAACATGATAAAAAATGCTCCTTTACCGTACTTTACGAATTTACAACTAAGATTACAGTGGCGCACTAGATTTTTTTACAGTGATTTATAATAGTACGCGTAAATCTGCGATTAAAGCTCTCTAAATTAGTTGCCTGTTCACTATGCGTTGTGGCTATATTTAGTAGATAATTTTATCATTCAAGACAGCGTTTACAGCTAAGGAAATTAGTAACATCTTTGTGTCTTTAAACCAACTACGGTGGCTACGCTAAACCAGCTACGCTCCGTAAAATGTTTGTTAACTACTATCGTTTTTCTAATTCTGATGACCTAGATTTTTACTAATTAAACCTAACCTCATTAACTAAATTGATCATATTTACTGTCCGTCTTCGTAATTTTAGGCGAGATTTGTTGTAATCAGCGCGATGACATTTTGTTAGGTTATGTAAAGGCATACAGTGTAAACGTTTTCTCCGGTGTAGACTGAGATAGCTAATGTGTTTATATGCCTCACACCATTTATTTGTATAACCTTGTTTTCACAGGATACATTTTTGAACGTGTACTCTAAAACTGTAAACAGATTCGGATAAATCGCAAAAAAAAAAAATTAACGAGACATTTGATCAGGCGTTGATCAGGCAAAATTTCCACGACATTTGAACATACAACAGATTAACATGCGACACTTTAACATGGACAGATTAAAATGCGACAGATGAACATAGATACCTTTTAACACTGCTTTTAACACATAGACACAAGTGAACACGGTGACATATTATCATGGCGACAGATGAACATAAGTCCATTGAACACACGACATTTGCTCTCACATTTCATTTTTATTTTTAATAATTAAATATTAAAAATACTTAGCTATCTGATGATTATCTATTATAACAATGTTTGTAATTATTTTATGTTGTGTATATGTAAACGCTTTTCATTATTTTATTGATATTTTTGTTCCAATATACCTATAATCGCTTCACTAATAAACAAACTTATTAGAACGAAATCATTCTTTTTACCTACCGACATCGAGATATACCGAAGTATAAGATTGTTTAAAATAAACAAAAAGATCAAGATATATCAAGTTATCTCATAGATCAAAACAAAAATATTTAAAAAAATTACAAAAATTACCAAACATAATTTTTCTCATAATTATTTGAATTTGAAAATCTATATAAATAAATCTGAAAGTCTGTATTCTGTCGCTGACCAAACACTGATCAATCGCTGACTAAATGATGACCAACCGATGAACTTATGTGCAAGGATAAATAAAAAATAAAAATGAAAATGAAATGTGAGATCAAATGTCGCGTGTTCAATTAACTTATGTTCATCTGTCGCTATAATAATATGTCACAGTGTTCATTTGTCGTGTTTTAAAATGTGTCTATGTTCATCTGTCGCATGTTAATCTATCCATGTTAAAATGTAGCATGTTAATCTGTTGTATGTTCACATGTCGGGACACCTAAATTTTGTATCTAAAAGGGGTTCTCATGTTCTACAAGTTTAAGAACCGCTGTATTATATAGATATAAATTCTCTGCAAATTTTGGTATACAGACTAATTTTGGTAAACAGTTACTAATTTTAGTTCAGTTTGTTAGTCTTGTTTAATAACCTTGTAATTTATACGTAGCGTTAGCCACAGAGAATGTTTTTAACTAACTGGTATATTTACAAATACATTTAGTTTTAAATGAAGTACAAAATTAAACATCAAATAAATATCCTGAAAATGTCCTTGCATGAAATTAATGTTTGAAATTATTTCGTAACCTCAGGAATTCAACATAAAAGCTTGTAGAATTTTCTGAAACGCCACTGCAAAGTAGATTGTTTGCACAACATGCAATTTCTGAACATAGAGGGACACAGGTCAGAACATGTACATGAGAGTAAGAGAGTAAAAGAGGGTTGAAGGGAGGACATAGTGACGTGTTTGGGAGAGTTAAAGATTTCATTGATCACAACTCAGGGGTAGACAAAAATCTACCTATCCTTATCTTACATACTCTCTAATATTCCATCTCTTTCTTACAATCGGGAAGGTGGTTAACCTCCATAGTTTATTGGAGAAACTTTACTTTGTTCAGAATTCAAAAAAGACTTAGTCATGTCTGATACTAAGAAGTCTCATATCACAGGAGTTTTAGGTTTCATCTTTATATTGATCAAAGTACCAGGTATCACATTTAACCGAGACAGTATAGAGATTTCAAAAACTTCAAATTAGACCAAATTATTACTATAACAGTACATTGTAATAGAGTTAATTTATTTTGATAAAATGCATTTCTTCTTAATCTAACATCGCAAACGACGTATAATCACATGATTATGTATTATCTTTGTTTAATACTCTCGGACCACCTGTCGCCAAGTGAATCGATCTTCGGCGTCTTTAACAACTGTCCAAAGACTCTCTCTGTGAGGTAGGATGTAATATCCGTCCATCGAGTAGGTATTTTATCGCGACGGCGTTTTTTTTTCTGGTTTCCCCTGCACAATAAGTTTTCCAAATTATTGTGACTGGTTACCTAAAGAATTTTAGCATTCGTGCAGAGGTTAGACTTGAAATACGTGTAGGATTAATATTTCCAAGAACTGATACATTGGACTCTTATCTGTCCATGGTATTCGTAATATGTGGTGTAAACTTGTTACGTAATAAGCTCATGACCTATAAGAATTTAACATTGATACAAAAAAATAAAACTATTGAAAATATAATTTTATTAATATTTTTTAAACGTCATGAAATAACAACAATTACAAGTTGCAGTATTAAAATGTTATTTAATAATACAGCTTTACCTGTTAATAATTCTAAATACCTAATATAAAATTATTACCTACATTCGTCTCTGGTAGTTTATTTAATTTGTTTTATTAAGTTTTGTCCAGTTGCATACGGTAGTCCACAATGGGAATTTTATGGTATTATGGGTAGTTTTTTTCTGTTCATTTTCGTATTTTTTTCATCATCGCGTTTTTTTTACGCTGACGATATCATTGGAGACAACACGTTTAAATTAAATGCAAGCGTTTACACTTGTTCCACTATTCATGTTACAGACCATCTCGTGTAAAATTTTTAAATCAGCTCCCGCATAATCATAACTATTTTCCTGTAACGTTTTACATTTTTGTGTATCGACTACCAATATACTTTCTTTACGTTAATCATATTTTGCGCAGCATCTTGTTAATTAAATTTGTTACAATTTATATTTATTAATGTCACATTATATAATAAAGTGTGTACCGGTTAATTACATGCCTTTAATAAATAGCTATTCGAATACGGCGTAGTTCCCTGGAGATCCATATGGTGCCCAATGAGAACCACCGACTTAATTGATGGTTAGCACTAATTGTTACTAAAAGTGAAAAAATGGCCCTTAATCAAGAATCTTTTTTAAATACATCGTCCATCAGCCAGGAGAAGCAGATCAAATTGCTAATCTTTTATTATTAGTGATTCTGAATGTTGTTGTCATGTCTCTTGTGGATTTTACTTCAACGGTTTTCTTTCTTTTTACTTTTTTTTTTGACCTAAATTTGTCGGCAAATATAATTTGAAAGAAATGTTTGCGCACGAACTTGTTTTTAGACAGAAATATGTCAACTAGAAAGATGAATTCTGCTAAAGAGATATTACAAAGAATATGTAATAAGATTTTCAGACATGTATTTAAATAATTTAACTCCTTTATTTATAAATATACTACCATAGTTCCATGGTAAGGCAGGATTTATACCTTCCGATCCTGTACAGAATTGTTAAGAGTACCGGTCGAAACGTAACTTGAATCGGGTGGTTTTCATACAACACATTTACGAAACTTAAACTGGTATATATCATTTGCCAAACGGTATTTTGGTTATTTACAGGTACACGTATATGATTAAATAATTTTCGAACAAAACTGATAGATTTACGCGATCATAACCTGAAAACAGTTGCAATTATTTGATTTTTTGTATCAGAAAACTTTTGTTTTTAAGTGAAAGAGATGTCTGGATTTTATAATATCCTTTCCATAGTCCAACTGAGTT
Source organism: Liopterus haemorrhoidalis (assembly GCA_963971575.1). NCBI lineage: Eukaryota > Metazoa > Arthropoda > Insecta > Coleoptera > Dytiscidae > Liopterus > Liopterus haemorrhoidalis. The sequence goes on from OZ020614.1 coordinate 61,265,554, forward strand.
TCATTCCGTTGTTAGTTTCTTTAGTTTGTATGTCTTATGCGCTTCTATGCATTCCGAACGTTTTAACATCCCCGCCAATTTCGTTTGTTAAATGATTATAAAAGTACTGAAATGTTAGAGTCCCCAAGATTTTTGAACAACCCATCTAGGCATTCTGATTGGCTTAGCATAAATCAGTAGTTCTTAAGATTTTGTCAAGCGAAAAAAGGTCATTTCTTTGAACTTCGATGTATGCTTTGTACATGTGCTATGTCTGTCGATAATAGGATCATCTAACTATGTTGAAGGATAAATATTTATTTATTTTATACACTTTTTAAATCTCTAAAGGACAACAAATCTTCAGAAAACAAGCGAGTTCTTCGAAAAACAAAAAACTGAAAAATTTAGTAGTAATAAGTCATTAATTCTACAACCAAATTCTTACACTTTAACTTGAACCAAATAATGGAGAAAAGGCACCATGCCGGGAAATTCTTGAAACTAAATTCTAAAACATAGTCTTTTGGGCCACATACATAGACGAAATCCTTTGTCAACGTATTTCTTAACTTATATCATTCGCAGAACCCTTTTCAACTTAATAAAATATTGTGGGACCTTGACAATTTGTACTTATTTAATCGTTGAGTCCATTTACCATCTCTGGTGTCTGACTTTGTTTGAGTTGGAATTTTATTATTATTTTTTTCTTTCACAGAGGAACATCGCCATAGTTTTTCCAATAATTTCTGTCTTATGAATTATTTTTGCTTCATTCCAGGGGATTTATCTTCTCTCTACTGCTTTTATAATTTCGTCACTCTATTCTTTTTTTTTATTTTGGGACACTCGAAAACGTCCGTAACAGACCAGCTGAAATCTATTCCAGTATCCGATTTCCAGCACTGTTATGAGGATTGGAAGAACCGTCTCCAGCGCTGTGTGGATTTCCAAGGAAGTTATTTTGAGGGAGACAATATTGAATTGTAATTCTATTCGAATAAAAAAAATTAAGAAATCAGTCCGGTTACTTAATTTACATACCTCGTATATTCTTGCAAACATTTATTAAGTAGCCCCATAATTGACATTTATAATTTATCTCCTAGTTCTCTGATCATGTAGGTGGTATTATTATTTTTTAAATAAGTTATTAAACATCCGTAAAGACTCGTGTGAATCCATAACAAATAAATTCATAATATTTAGTTCTATTGTGATATTGAAATTTGATATTGAAATATTGTGATACTGGTATTTATGTCAGAATTTAAGTTTGTTCTGTTTGTTTTCTTATGTATGAGTGACTATAAGTGCATTTTCAATATTTGATTGTGCGTGAAGAAAAATAAACTGCAATTGTATTAGAGATCAATTGAAGTACAAAGGTTATAACAGAAACCCTATTATTTTCTTTTCAACCAATAGAAACAACTGCATATATGGATTTTATATGCTATTCAAACTACGTTATAATAAATCAAATATTACATAAAATATACTGGAACTGAACTGGTTTTACCGTCTATTTGCCTCGAATATTTTTTTATGAAATTCATCTATAAATATTAAAATGTTTTAAAATATGTAAAAGTTACTTTTTGCGCCAGTGGTGGTATTACTAAATGCTAAATAGTACCGGAACTCTCGACAATTAACTATTAATAGTGTACGTATTAATAAGTCAAAGCTTAGAATATGTTCAGTGTTTATTTAAATATTAACTATTAAATAAAAAATCCAATATCTATTAATTTTAAATATTACTGTACAGGATGAGGCAACACTTATCTTGATTATTTCCTTAATAAAAAGAATTATAAAAATCAGCTGTGGCCATGGTGGCCATGGCCGGAGATACGCGGTAAGCAAGGCATTAGGGCGCTTAATGCCAGAGGGCGTGCCAAGATTAAAGGACCTTTTTTTTAGGTCTTCACTTGGAATTTAGAAGTCAAGACCGTTTTTTAGGTCTTCACTTGAAATTAAGAAGCCTGACCTTTTTTTTTTAGGTTTTCACTTAAAATTTTGCCCACTCTGGGGGCGCTTCATTAAATCTTGCATAAAGACCATCGCTCAGGCCCGAATTTTTTCGAAATATTTCTCTGTTGTGAAATATTCGCAAAAATCTTAAAACCAACACGAGTAAATTCCCATTTCTAGTTAACTGATTTTTACCAAAAGTTCATCAACTCTTGCCATTGATGTTGAAAGCTTAAATATGAAGTTTCGTAAAAATCCTTTTAGCTGAATTTTCTCTGGTGGTTTATTTAATTTTTAAATTGAATTTAAATTTTTGTCATTCTTACCAAATAATGAATTTTTGTATGGAAGTAAAAAAATCAAATAATTCTGCCTAAAAAAAGTGACCAATCAAAACTCCCAAAGCGCCCTCTCATAATTATTTTTTGAAATATGTTCATTTTCTGTCCTTTTTTTGAAATTTATTCAAAAACGGTAAACCATAGCTTATAATGGAGATCAGTTTTGAGATCTACGACTCAAAATACATAAGTATACACATTTTGAAGTAAAACAGAGAAAATTAAATTTTTTCGATTTTTGACCATTTTCAAAGGTTTTATTTGACGATTCGTATTTATTGTAAAAGTTGAGTTATTAAGGCCCCAATTTTTTTGTAGACTAAAAAATATAAGAAGATTTAAAAAATTCAAACCGAAGCTCTTTATATTTTATTGTTCCTAAGTTAAAATTTTCTGAGATTTCAAAAAAATAAAATGAGAAATTAAAAATTGCGCGAAAAAAAAAATTGTTTGGGAGTTGTTTCAAAATGAGCCCTAAGATCTTTTAGAACCTCAGTATTTCAAAAATTTATCCGCAGGTCTCTATCTCATGTAGATTTTGAGACACGGCCTTTCGAAAATAAAATATTTACAAATTCACAAAACTACACGGCCCAAAAAGGCGTTAACAAAGGAGGACCCTATTTTTTATTTATGTACAAAAAAGTCTGTAGATTTCAAAAATTCAAACCGCAGGTCCGTATATTTTATTGTTCTTAAGTTAGGATTTTTTAAAAATTCAAAAACAAAAGTTGAGAAATTAAAAATTTCACAAACAAATTTTTTGTTTGGGGGTTATTTTATTATATACCTTGAGACTATAACGCATTAAATTTAGAGGTCCGAACAATTGCCCGCATTACCATATGACAAACTTGCTAGTGACAATCAACAGTATATAAACCATAGTCTATTATCTACTAATTTAAGAGCTCTAAACGCAGCTTAAAAACGCGCATGCTCTGACTAGAAGTTTCTGGTCTAATCTACAAACACACTTGACTTGCTATGGACAGGTTACGTAACTGTCGATAGGTTACCGTGAATAACAAACATCTTGTCAGAAACAGGAACTTTTTCATCCCTAAAAGGATATTGGGCACGTGTATGGTGCTCTCATCTGTAATAAATTTCATCGCGAATAAAACTATTAGGTTCCATGATTAGCAGTCGATTAAACTGTATTAAAATAATCACAGATATATACAGCCACCAAAACTCCTGAAACTGTTTAGTTTCATTTAAACCAAAGGGGTCATTGATTTTTTGGGTCAAAAGGAAAGCTGGCTTGTTGCCACAGTTTTTACAAATATAAATCTTTTATTATGTTGACGTTTTTATGTATAATATCTTAAAGAAAATAAAATTAAATGTTACAAGAAATATACTTTTCGTTATTTGCATAAATATCCCAAAATATAAAAACACGTATCTACAGGTACTTTATTTTTCCCTGTGGTGGTATTGACAATTCTATAGCGAGTGCTTTGTTTTTCATACAATATAATTTGTTAAATTAATGTTCCAAAACTAGAACAATGTTATTTCTTATTACGTCGCACAGTACTGGAAAACATCACATACGAACCCAATTAATAGAAATAGCAATGAAATCTAAAAAAAATGTATTGTTCTGGTAATATTGGTAGCTCGATATAATCGCTTTACTCACCTAGTGTACTAAAATACCATTTTAATGAAGAAAGATGATGTAATTGGCTCTTAAGAAAGAAACACGAACGAGATTTAATCCACTGAAGGAAAAATGGTTAAAGCACTTTTCACAAAGTATCATTTAATACACGAAAACGAGATGTTTTATAAAGTTGAACAGTTGACTGCTTTAGACTAATAAGGCACAAAGAACATTCTTTTGGACATACCAGGTCTACAAGTATGAAATGCGGATTTTTTTCAAACTTGCCGCGCAAACAGAATATATAGTTCAAAGTTTCAACACATATGGCGTTTTACTGTGCCAAATAAAGAGGATTCGCGGACAGTACTACTGTTTTGTTTTCATTTGAAAAAAACTGCTGCTGAATCATACCGACTGCTTCGAGAAGCTTATGGCGAATATGCTCCATCGCAAGATACGTGTGAACGATGGTTTCGGCGTTTCAAAAGTGGTGACTTTGATCTTACAGACAAAGAACATGGAAATCCTCCAAAAAAAATGAAGATACAAAATAGGAAACATTGCTACAGGAAGACGATAGTCAATCACAAAAACAACTAGCAGAGTAGTTAGGCGTTAGTCAACAAGCTGTTTCCAATCGCCTACAAGAGATGGGTAAGATCCAGAAAGTCGGCAGATGGATTCCACATGCATTGAATGAGAGGCTGCTGGAAAAACGCAAAAACACTTTTGCTTGCACGATACAAAAGAAAGTCTTTTTTGCATCGTATCATTACTGGCGATGAAAAATAGATTTATTTTGAAAATCCCAAACGCAAAAAATCATGGGTGAACCCAGGCTCACCATCCACATCAACTGCAAGATTGAATCGCTTTGGCAAAAAGACAATGCTCTGTACTTGGTGGGACCAAAAGGGTGTGGTCTATTATGAATTGTTAAAACCTGGTGAAACAGTTAATACCCAACGCTACCAACAACAACTGATCGAATTGAACCATTCGCTGCTCATAAAACGACCAGAATACGAAAGAAGACAGCACAAGATAATCTTTCTTCACGATAACGGTCCATCACATAAGGCAAAAAAAGTTTGCAACACATTGGAGGCACTCAAGTGGGAAGTGCTACCCCATGCCGCTTACTCATCAGACTTGGCCCCTTCAGATTACCACTTGTTCGCATCGATGGGTCACGCACTTGCCGAGCAGCACTTTTGTTCATATGAAAATGTGAAAGAATGGCTAGATGAATGGTTTGCGGGGAAATGGGAAGAGTTCTACTGGCGAGGTATTCACAAATTTCCTGAAAGATGGGAAAAATGTATAACTTCTAATGCAGCATACTTTGAATAAACAAACTTTTACTGTTCTTTTGAGTTTAATGTGTTTTATTTAAAAAAAAATCCGCATTTCATACTTGTAGACCTGGTAAATCTCAAAATAATATATTAACTTAACCAGAAGTCGTTCGTAGGCAGTTGTTCTAAAGGTAATGGAATGATAAATATATGAGAAGAAATAAGTATCCGTCGACTAGTTGGAATATCTAATAAGATAAGGTCTAGGACAGCTTTTTATCTAGATTTAGCTTATAACTATTTCTAAGACTTTTAGGCAACTGGGCATAAATATACTTGAGAAAAAGCAAAATATACTACATAATAAAACTGTGATTTCAGATATTTACATATTGCTTCTAGTCAAGCTTCCTCTTTTCGGTTCGTTTCGCTTTTATTCCCTAAGTAATTACTCCAAGTACAATTTAAACAACTGCTTCACCAAATTAATAACAAAAATAAGAATCAGTTCGGCTGAACCAGTGTGAACCGGCTGAATCCCACCGATGCTCTTAAAGCGTGGGAAAAAAATGGGCTCCGATTATTCAAGACCTGTAGGTTTTATGGGTTCAAATATCACTAAGGGCACGTTTTACCCATAGGGCATACGCCGATGACCATTTTGTATAATTATCATCAACAATAACTGGTTCAATATTGGACTCACACCTTCCTTAGTTTGTGCTGCTATCTGGTTGTAAAATACATATTACTACTTTTATTTTTCAGAGAAATACGAACCCGGAAGAAAAAAGCATACAAGAAGGGCAGCTAAGGTGGATTGGACATGTTATGATAATGGGTGAAGAAAGAATAGCTCGTAAAACTTATGAAGTAAAACTACCATAAAAAAGAACAGTCGAAAGGCCAAGAAAAATCTGGCAAGGACAGATGAAACGCGCAATGGAACGGAGTGGAATCAAATGGAACGAAGTGAAATCTCTAACGCAAAACAGGAAGAGGTGGAAATATATTTGGTAATTTTTTTTATATTTATATTTACACAATTTTGGTAAAAATCTCACACAAACCTAACACCGAAAGGTAGAGAGGCTAAAGAGTAACTTTAATTTTTTGTTATAAATATATTAAATAATATAATTTTTTAGGCGACCATCTCAGAAACAGTTCTTTTGCATCATCTAGTACGAGACAAAAAGTAAATCTTTTTCGGTCTAGGCCGATTCGCTTACTTTTTAGGTTAGGGTTACACTGTATCCGTGCGTGCGGCAACGAGCGTTTACACTGAAAGTTCTTGACCTGATCCGGGGATGAGTGGTTTCAGTACATACGTGCGACTTGTGTGCAGTTTCATTCAAATTAAAATATTTTATTTTAAATGTCTGTTACTGAACAGCAAAAACATATAAAACAACATTATTTATAGTAATAACAAATTATTTTTGTTATATGTATTTTTAGATGAATATTTGGGGAGTTCCGGGGTTATCTTGAAACATCTCCATTATTGTTAACAGCAAAAACGTGTATGACACAAATTGTTTAGAATAAAAAAACAAAACTTATTGTCCAAAGTACTTTTTCATCTGGATGAATAATAATTTTTAAATTTGAATCTCGGAAAAAAAATATAATTTGAATCTCGGAAAAAACAGACAGATATAAATTAATTTTTGGTAGATTTTTTCGGACAGAAACAAATTTATTTGTTTCTGTAGAACTTCAAAGAAATGTAGAAAACAAAATAAATAAATAAACAGATAAATAACGAAATAAAATATGCCCATTGTTATGCAGCATCGTATTAACAATTCTATTCTTCTTCTACGATTGTAAAAAAAAATCTTTGGATCAAAGCTCATATTTTTGGCCTGCTGGACGCATCAAAAACCAAACATGTTTGTGCGTCTACGCAAGTTACCGAACGCAAGTATGCATGTACTGTAACCATGCTCATTTAACTTCGTGTGTTTGTTTTGTTGTCAGTTCTCGTGCGTTAAAAAAATCGCACGTTTCCGCATCCAATGTAACTGCACACTTAGGCCGCTGTATGCAAACGCCATCTACGATAGTGATGTTTGTTCAATAACAAGCGAATGTTTAAAATTATGTAGCTAATTAAAATAAATAAGTTTACTTTTCTAATTAATATTACTTTTAGTCGTCTAAAAAATATAATGTGCTCCTTTGCCAAAAAGTTCTTTTCCGTCCTCATCTGTTTGCCTCGGCCATCAAATTCAGATGCGGACGAAAAAGATCCACTTTTTGGCCATGGTACACAAATAAATATTTTTGCATTATCACCTACATATTCGCCGTGGAACTAAAGTTATGCTACTAATTTCTGTATATTAAAAATCTTTTTGTTCATTTTAATATTTAATTCGTATTTTCATATTCGTAAACAACTTTTTTTCATAAATAAACAAGGAATTTTCATTACATTTTCACTTTGTTAAACAATATGTAGGACTCTGGGGAAATTTAATTCAAGGGACGACATGTAGAATCTATGTTATGTAAAGTTTCATAGGAAATCCTACTACATGTCCGGTTCACTGATTCTAGCTACACGTTGAAGGGTTTTCAGCACTAAAATTGTTCTTAAAAACAGTTATCATGAACCGATCTGTCGTCTACATATCGATAAACCAGAGGTTTTAAACTAACTGTATTTTTTGTAGTTAAATATCAAATACTTTAACTACCAAAAATTTTCTACAAAATTAACTCAAAATTTATTTACGGGTTCATTATTTAAATCAATTATTTAGAAAAGACCTCATCTAGTTTTTTACCGACCGCCAACATATATAAGGGAGGTATTGTGATCATACAGATTTTGACATTTCGAGATTTCGATGGATCTCCATGAATTGAGATCCCTACATAACGTTTTGACTATTTTTAGCATGTCTGTCGGTCTGTTTGTCTGTCTGTCCGTCCGTCCGTCCGTCCGTCTGACTGTATACGTGCAAAGCAAATTCGGCTAAAAGGATTTTTATGAAACTTCATATTTAAGCTTTTGACATCAATAGCACGAATTGATCAACTTTTGGTAAAAATCAGTTGACTAGAAATGGAAGTTGTCTATTTTACTCGTGTCTATTTTAAGATTTTTGCGAATATTTAACAGAAAAATATTTCGAAAAAAATTATTTAACAAAAGTTTGAGCTCAAACAACTTTTATTTGAGACATTTTTTGATAAAACGAAAAAAAAAAATGAAAAATTATCTATTTATCCATATTTATATGTAACGTTTCCATGGTCATGATAAATAATAACTCTGTTAGAAAATATTAGGCCAAGTTATTTCTACTCTGCTGCTAGAATGTATGTTATACAAGTATTTTGTGATGGCGGCCGGTCCACAGTGGCCACTGTGGTGGCCACAGCTGATTTTTTTTGTTCAATGTAGACGAGTCTACTCGTTATTTGAAATCCAGAAAGGTTTATATACGATCTTCCTAACGCTGAATACTACTGTGCCATATTCCGCAGGATTACGAAAAGGACTCAACTCCTTTTAAAACACACTAGGTTGTGTTCTCTCTTTTGTTTGTCCGCATAAAAACATTGAAATAAAAAATCCAAAGGATCTGAAAGAGTTAAACATTTCTTCTAATCAGATATCCAGAAAATGCCCATTAATTTAGAATAGGTTTCATTTCAGGTAATTCTCCCCTATGTTATATGAATTAAATTCTATTATCATTGAACCTAACCAGGTCACTGTTGAAATTATCTTGGCTAGATTGTTATTGATATTAAAATTATTCAACTACATATTAAATTTGCCTTATTATAAATGCCTGGGATGGGAATGTTTGATGGAGATGTTGTATTATTGTCGTCAAGTTAGACGACTCACACCCGTCAAAAGAAGGGTGGACTTGCCAGGCGCGGTACCAGGAATTTCCTGATGGACCGTGACATGACATGGTTAAAAGACAGTTAAAACTGAAATTAGAAAACCAAATTTTCGTAATGGGAGTTTTTTGGTTTGCTGAAATTCGGGTTGGAAATTCAAATTAATATTAAATAGTTCCATCCCAGTTAAAAGTGATAAATGTAACTAATAATTGTTAATAAATAAACTTGTAATTATCAATAAATTTAAAAATAAGATTTCTTACCTCACAACTGCCAATGAAGTTCAATCTTAGCTGAAAAATAAAATAAAAAAATTAATATTTATCAAACTAGTGAAATACAAAAATATTGTAGATAAGACTAACAATCTGGGAAGACTTGGTAGATCAAAATGGAGGACTTATATAAGTGTGACCAAAAGTCAACCCGAAGAGCAAGGCGAACCAACTGCCCGGTGCAATAACGGGACCGGATTTTGGCGAAGGCCTTTTTCGGAGCACCAGGAAAATATCTTCACTTAACCAAATAGTGTAAGTTGAGGCAGATTTGGATACTTTTATTCAGTAACATTTTTTCTACATTTTCAGACCAATTCTGTAACTCAGTTACTATGATCATAGGAACTAAAATTGTCACTATGAGCAAGGTCAGTTACTATCATGAATGAAAGTCATTATACTTTTTATGATATTTTATCTTGTAGTAACGTTACTACACAGTAAATTTGTACAGAATTGATCTGTTTTGTAAATATGGCCATAAAAAAACTCTTATAACGTCACTCATGTGTCTGACGGTACGGTAGAAATTGTAGCCTTCTCGCGTTCTAATTTGCAAACTAGGGTTCGCTACCGGTCTGGAGACAATTTTACATTTTCGTTTTTTTTTGCATTTTTTATTTGGTTTAAATTATTTTTTCAAAATTCTAGTTATATTTTAGCAAATGTTGCATTTAATTTTTAAAAGCGTAAATTTAATTCTATGTTTAAATGTATACGAAATCAGAGGGGCGGAACTTATGACTTAAAACAACCAATGAAAGCCATAGGCGCAATTTTCAAAATCTTAATGAACCTTGCTATATAAAAAAAAAAATACTGCACATATTTAGAAACCTAAATAATGGTATTAGACATTCGAATGAAAATTAACAAAAAAATATTTTAACATTAAATTTGTTTTGGCATCCCAAATAATCATCATTCACTTACTAAATACCTGCGAAACCCTGAAATGTGTGAAAATTCACACTTCACATCAATTTTTTAAAGTAAAATATTTATGGTTTATCCACGCATTGAGAGGTTTAATTTGATAACCTACTCAAAATTTAATTTTGTTTATATTTATCACGCCAAGTGTTTTTTTTTTTAATTCTCGATAGTTTTACTATATGCGGGTCAAAGAGTTGTAGAAGCATGCCAAATTTCAACTTTCTACACAGACAGACACACAAGTGACGTTATAAGGTTTCTTTTTAGGGTTTTGTAGATATGACCAAAAAACCCTTATACCGTCATTTTGTCATCTGTCTGTCTGTCTGTCTGTCTGTCTGTCTGTCTGTCTGTCTGTCTGTCTGTCTGTCTGTCTGTCTGTCTGTCTGTCTGTCTGTCTGTCTGTCTGTCTGTCTGTCTGTCTGTCTGTCTGTCTGTCTGTCTGTCTGTCTGTCTGTCTGTCTGTCTGTCTGTCTGTCTGTCTGTCTGTCTGTCTGTCTGTCTGTCTGTCTGTCTGTCTGTCTGTCTGTCTGTCTGTCTGTCTGTCTGTCTGTCTGTCTGTCTGTCTGTCTGTCTGTCTGTCTGTCTGTCTGTCTGTCTGTCTGTCTGTCTGTCTGTCTGTCTGTCTGTCTGTCTGTCTGTCTGTCTGTCTGTCTGTCTGTCTGTCTGTCTGTCTGTCTGTCTGTCTGTCTGTCTGTCTGTCTGTCTGTCTGTCTGTCTGTCTGTCTGTCTGTCTGTCTGTCTGTCTGTCTGTCTGTCTGTCTGTCTGTCTGTCTGTCTGTCTGTCTGTCTGTCTGTCTGTCTGTCTGTCTGTCTGTCTGTCTGTCTGTCTGTCTGTCTGTCTGTCTGTCTGTCTGTCTGTATGTCTGTCTATATATCTGTTCGGTAAAAAATGTACCCAAACGGTTAAACCTAGCGAGTTGAAATTTGGCATACTTATACAAGCCTTTGACCCGCACATAGAAAAAATACTAAAACATCTAAAAACATACCCCTAAAAATATAACAAATATCTGCTCATTGATATTTTTTTTTTTTTTTAATTCTGAGTATTTTATCAAGTGAAAGCCCGTGGATTAGTACGTGGATTAAAGCTGCATTCACAGTTACCAAATTATACTTACAATTTATAACTATAATCAAGTATTATATTTATAGGGGAAGTATTTTAAGATCGCAGCGCTATTTCGGCATACTTGGAACCTTCAAAATAGACATTCGTTATATATTAACAACGTAAATTTTAATGTTTACTGGTGGTTTTTGTAATTTTGCTACAATATTAATACTTGTTTTTATGCAAACATTTTTTATAAAAAAAAGCGCGATTGAATGTCTATTTCTGTAGTTGCTAAAATCCCACCAGATGTCATATCGCTTAGCAATTCTTCCCTATACTTAGGAGAGCATTCATACATACCAAATTATAATTATGATTAGTAAACTACGCTACCATCTGTTGTTACAAACAAAAATTACTATTGCATGAACCCTACGTTTTTAACCTTATTTCATTTTTAAATATATTAAAATGGTCACAGTTTCTCATCTACGAATTATTTAGGCAGTTATATGATCCATAATTATAGTTTTTTGCATGTCGTATCTATTTTGACATTTCAAATTCACTTATAGGTTAGTTTCTGTCCCTTTCTCGCTGAGTGTAAATCATAAGTATAAGTATAAGCATGAAGTTTGCAAACTTTTAAATTATACTTATAATTAAGACACTTAAGTACGTTAGTGTGAATGATTACGTAGGAGGTAATATGACAAACTTCTAATTATAAATCGAAATCATAAGTATAATTATAATTAAGGAAGTGTGAATGCAACTTTACGATCAAAATATTGTACAACCAAATACATAAAAATATAATTTTGAATGGGATAATAAAATCCACAGTTTGGTTGTGAATGCTATTAATGTCCTCATATTTGCTTTGCAGATCTAAGTCTGAGTTATTAATCTGAGCTATAATTCATTATATTATTTGTTCTGGTATTACAGTTCATTGCTTCCATATTAGTATCTAAGGAACTTGAGTAGGATAAATATTTATTTAACTTTGGTCTTGCCTTATGACAGTTTTTAGTATTTCAATTGAATAAGTTTTCTATTTACAGTTTTGTCCTATCTCTCCTGATTTTTATAGATATATTTTATTTTATGGTATTTTAAGTTGTTTCATGGTATGATAAACATGTGTCACTTCAATTGAAATAACTTGTAATTCTTCTGTTGTAACCTTCTTAATCATATATATGTTTTTAACTAAAGAAGAACTTGCAGTTGCTCTAACTTTTAGCGTGTAACTTTTACTAAGTTCATGATGTTTTACAGCAGATATACCTTTAAGAACTACTGAACATATTTAGATGTAGTATTTGATGCTTTCATCTTCTTTCAAATTCATTTTCATTCTGAAGCTATGCGTGTTCCTTTAACCAATTTTAATTTAAAATGGTGCTTCCTTTCTTTACTAATTTAACTGCTTTGTTACACTGCTAGGGTCCAGAATTATTTATAAGCTATAAACTACAGACCATAAACAACTATACGTATGATTTTAACAATTATATTTTTACGAGGGTTACCTCTTATGTTTTTACAAACGACCACTAGATGGCAATATTGAAATGTTTCATTACTATATTCGTAAAATTTGACATTTGTTATTGTGAAATCAGTGGCAGCTTATAAATTGACAATGACCGTTTAAAAAAAAAGTTTGTGAAAAAATGGATAATTACTCGTGAAGGTTTTCGTTGGATGATTTTTTACGATTTTAGTAAAAGCCTAACTCAATAACAATGCATAGATTCGCTTCGTTCAACTTTTGGTAATGGAGCACCATCAGAAAAGACTGTTTACAATTGGTTTGCTGAATTTCGTCGTGGTCGTGCGTCCGTCAGTGATGAATCTCGTGAAGGTCGACCAAAATCGTTTGTGATTAAAAAAAAACATCGATTCTGTGCGCAAAATTATTGAATATCAGCTTACCGTGAGATAGAGGCATCCTTTGGCATATCGCAGACTGCAATACATTCGATTTTGCATGAACATTTAGCTGTGAAAAAGATCTGTTCCTGATGGATTCCGCATAATTTGACCGAAGCTCAAAAAAGGCTCGTGTTAATTGGTGTAAGGGAATGCTAAAAAAATTCAACCCAAGCACTGCACAATCCGTATACAACATCGTTACTGGTGACGAAACTTGGATTTATTCATATGAACCGGAAACTAAGCAACAATCCACTGTTTGGGTCTTCCAAGATGGACCGAAACCCAGTTGTTCGTTCACGAAGCACTTTCAAGAAAATGATTGCTTGTTTTTTCGGTTGTACTGGATATGTCGCAACCTTTAGATTATCGGAGAACAGTTAATGCTGACTGGTATACATTTTTTTTTTGCCAGAAGCCATCGAAAAAATCAGGAAAAACAACCAAAAACGTCCATCATTTTTCATCATGAGAATGCAAGCTCCCACACAGCACGTCAAATAATTGATTATTTGAAGGAGAAAAACATCGAATTAATGTCTCACTGCCCGTATTCACCTGATTTATCCCCTAACGACTTTTTTGTTCCCCAATGTCAAACAAAAAATGCGTGGACAGCGATTTTCATCACCTCAAGAAGCCTTCGAAAACCATATTTTTGAGATACCAACTTCAGAGTGGAAAAAATGTTTCGAGAATTGGTTTGAACGCATGCAAAAGTATATAAATTTTAAAAGCGAATATTTTGAAAAGCAATAAAACAGTTTGTTCCAAAAATATTTGTTTCTTTCTTAGTTTTTGTAATAACTTAAAAGGTAGTTCTCGTATGTTTCCACTTAAACTTTGAAAATTGTTCCATTTTATTTTATTTTTTTAAAGATGGCACAACTTGAGTCCTTCAAACTTTTATTACCTACCTCTTAGGTATAAATGAATATCATTCAAATTTAAGTTTTTGAGTTATCATTTCTAAATTTGAAAAGTGTACTGAAAGGTATATTTTTACGTCATATTTCTAGTTCAAAGCTGTTTTCTTTTAACACCAAAAACTCTCCCTAGAAAGTATAATTATAATTTATCCCCTATAATAAAAGAAAAATAATGATAATTTTAAGCGTAACTTAACGTTCATAACCGTAAGATATTTGAACCAATTAAAGTGTATATCTTAAAAGTAAAAGTTTAAATTAACAGTAAAATCTTCTGTCATTTATTATTATGCATTTTCTTGTAGAGATCTTAAGGGAAGAGATTAATTTTGTAAAAGACCCAAGACAACATACTTACAACTTATGTGGTTAGGAAGAAGTTTCAACCATAATTATTCACTTGAAAATATCTTAACAATGTTACGGAATGCCGAGCATTCAGTTGAAAAGTGAGAAAGATTTTAGAATAAAATTCCTTTTGCTTTTACTTAACACATTTAAAGTTTCATAAAGTCTGGGGACTTGACAGAAGTAGTTGAACAGACCTTTAATATGCATCTGAAGAGTCTTCCGAACTACATAAATGCAGAGTGTTTTTATTTTAATTTATCCTCGGAAATGGCACTTTGTCAAACATATCTTTGACACTAGAGGTGAAACTAACAGTTTCAATATTTCCTAATAGCAAATATCCCAGTTTTGTAACATATTCTAAGTAATTTTATAATAATAATACTTCGTGGAAGTGTTCTCATTAGTACATACATATTTGTCAAATATGAATTATAGTTTCCAATATATCCGGCAACAAACGTATTATCCAAATATATCTGCAATAGACAGCTGTGTACATAGGTTCCTTTGAAAGTTAGTAGGTCATAAGAGTGCACGCGTTATGCCTGTTTGCGGAATCAAGTAATATGCATCTGTGGCTATTTACTAATATTAAACAAAATGGAGGCAGGAAACACGCAATACGATATCAACGGATGTTTGACTATAGCCCGTTCAAACGTTAGAATGCAAGTTTCAAGTGTCCAGTTTTATGTTCTCTTGTTGTTAATTCATTGAAACTAAAAGGAAAAAATCAGATAAAATGGTACAAATACAAATACCCATTAGTAGAATACCGTGTATTCACAGATCAGCGCGTTTTACAGCCGGCAACATCACCAACAAAGGAAAGGACAAAGTCATTGGGGGAATCCATTAAAGCAGGACTCTCCTAAGGCCCGCGGGACAAAACTGGCCCGCAAGAAGATATCATCCGGCCCGTGAATTTTTTTTAAAAAGGTTTCTTACATAAAAATTGTAATTTAAAATAGCAAAAACGAAAATTGCAAAATAAAACATAACTATAATTAAATAATATCCGATTCTTAAAATGATTGGGCCATATTCATAATCTTTTATTAAATATTTCAATTAATCGTTACTTTTTAAAATAAGAGTGTGATGCTAGCGTTAGTAGTGTTCATAATCTCTATACTACGATCTTTTAACTAATAGAGAAGTACGTTTGGCAACGTTTTCTGTTGTCAATAGAAAGAGATAGACATATGCACTGTGCAACATGTTAAAAGAGATGGAAGATGCGTTACGAGCTTGTACTATTATCGCGGTAAAAACACAAACATAACCTTGTTTCTTTGACAGCGTTGGATGACGATTTTATTATCGATTTCTTAATAATAAGAATTATTTAAAAGAATTATAAGTAAAAATGTAATGGTACCTAACTAATTATTCATGTTATTAACTAGTTACCTCTATCTTGTTGATATGAGCCTTTAACAAAATAACGTAAAGCAATACATATTTGGAGTTCAGTTGAAATATTTCCACATTCGAAGATACCGGTTTTATCAGGTCGTCAAGGATGAAATTTGTAGTTAATAATATTGCCAACTTTAACAGCTTATTATTTGACATTGGCTTAATATTTTACTGACTTTTTTTGTTGGAAAGTTACACATCTCGCCTGTTTAAAGAAATCATTGTATCCTTTAAAAAATAACATATTTTTTTTAAAATTAATTTTGTTCAAAATGGAACGGTCGGAAATTCGCACTATTATGAAGTATGAGTTCTTACGTGGAACTACGGCATCCCAGACTGCACGAAACATTAATAGTGTATTTGGCTCTAGTGTTACTACGCAGCAGACAATATCAAATTGGTTCGCCAAATTTCGTACAGGTGACATAAAAATCAAACAAAAAAAAAACTGGCTCATCGATCACAGCAGAAATATACTGCAACCAACTCGACGAAATGATGCAAAAACTTAAAGAAAATCAGCCTAGATTGGTCAACAGATCGACTCCTATCTTATTGCATGATAACGCTAGACCACACACTACAATAATGACTGTGGCAAAACTACAGGAATTGGAGTTGGAACTTCTTCATCATCCTCCATACTCACCAGACCTAGCCCCCACTGACTACCACTTCTTCCGCAATTTGGACAACTCTTTAATAGTTAAACAGTTTAATTCTGACAATGCTGTAAAACTGGCCTTCCAGAAATTCAATGATTCTCGTCCGCCAGGGTTTATACCCAGAACAACCTGCCGCTTAAATAGCAAAACTGTATAGACAATATGGATGCATACTTTGATGAATAAAATAATTCTTTATATTTGTAAATTATCAATCAACTTTGGCTTTTTTTCTACAAATTTTATCCTTGACGACCTAATATATTATCATTTGAGATTTTAATTTATATTTTTGTGTAACGCTTAGTATACTTATCTTAGTAGTGTTACTAGGATTTAGTAAAAGATTATGAACATGGCCCATTATTTTTATTAATAATGTCACTATTATTATTAAGCATGTTTTTAAAATCAAGCAGCAAGAGCCCAGCTGAATTCAAGTTGTCCGGTCCGCCATTTATTTAAGAAATTATAACATGGCTCGCTTCCGTTTGGGAGACTTATAGTTTACATAATTTAAATTATTAAATATTTAGTTACTTGATTTAGAAATTAAACACTTGTAAACCTGGCATTATGTTAGCTGTAATACTATAAATAATCATAGAGATGCAAACCCGCTTCACATTCATGTTATGTGGGTTGCATACTTTTTAGTTAACATAATACGTGAACTTTGATCGGTTCGTGGTTTAATTAATTGAAATTTTCATAATTCTTATTTACATGTTGACACTTGTTTTGATAATGTTTCCGTATTATTTTACTTTTCTTTAAGTTTCCGACATTTTGTAAACATTTAAACAACATTTGGCTTAACAAGTCCTCTAGAAGCTCCTTCAACTTTACCCATTAGCGACTTGTAATATATATGTGCATAGTTTGTTGCCTATATGCGCATAAATATGTGTCTGAAGGGTACTAGAACTTTGTTCTTCAGGCTTATTTGATACTCCTTGTTTACTATTATTACATTACTGTGAAAAGACAGAAACTAGCCACCAGATGTGATTTTCCAGCACCTTACAGTTCTTTATTAACGTACCTCTTGAATTTTTCTTTTCTAAATTCTATCCAAGTGCAACATGGGGGACTTCCAGTACCATATAAAGCTAGTGCAGGGCCTATAAATGGCCTTAAACTAAAAATTACCCAAAAATTTATAATATAATTATTTATTTTCATATTTAAAGTTTGTTAAAATATTCAGTTTTAAAACAACGATAAATGCTACATTAAAGTGCTTAATAAATTAAAGGATAATTCATATTTTTTTAATCTAGATTACACTTTAAGTGTTATAAATTTGCATCAAATTCATTACGTAATTCGTTATGTAGAGGCAACAGGTAAGATGTAGATAATTACATTATGAAAAGCAAGTCAAATTCAAGACAAGGAATATTTTAATGAATATATAATTGAGTGTTTCATGAACTAAATAAAATTGTAATAACTATTTAATATAGTTCTGTTGCTTTCTTATAGTTTATCTTATATATATAAAAATCAATTTCTATTTGCTTGTCTGTCTGTCTTTCTGTTTGTATGTTCTTTATGCAAATCCAAACGGATAGACCAATTTTCACCAAATTTTGTACAAATGAGTAAAAAAATCCGAGAAAGGTTTAAGTGAGTAGCCGTAGAATAGTGATTTACTTTGAATTTAGTGAGCTTTTTGTGACGTCACTGTTATTTTTAAACAGCCTGTATAATACTGATTAACATGCACTGTTTGTTTATGTATAATACATTGTCAATTGTTAGCTTACTATGTATTTCAGTAAAATTGAATTTCTTAAACATGTTTTAGGGTAAAGGTGGTATAGATGCCCCAGTTATAGAAAATCAATCGTGTTGCATTAATCTTAATTATTAAACTTTATCTGTTACTTTGCTTTAATTCTTAGATAATCTTACTACACAATAACATAAGATTAAAACACTTATAATTATTCTAAATATATAAAATTAATGATTTAAAATAGTACTGTAATTGGCCATATATCCCATATCGATGGGATTTTTGCCCCATATGGTGGTATTTATGCCTCACTAAAATAATACATTTGATTTTGACCAACAATTTTAATATTTTTTTAAAATAACAATTAAAAATTACAATTTAATCAAAATTACAATTTATTATTATTTTTTTTTACCGACTGCCAACATATATACGGAGTGGTCATACCGATTTTGACTATTTTTAGCATGATGTCTATTGGTCTGTGTGTCTGTCGGTCCATGGAAATGTGTAGAGCAATTTTGGCTAAACGGATTTTTATGAAACTTCATATTTAAGTTTTTGACATCAATGGCACCAGTTGTTTAACTTTTGGTACAAATCGGTCAATTATAAGTGTAAGTTTACTCGTGTCGGTTTTAAGATTTTTGCGAATATTTCACAACAGAGAAAATTTTCTAAAACATCTATTCTACAAAATTTACTATACAAGTAGTAATTAACAACTTTTATTTGAAACATTTTTTAATAGGACTTAATAAATTTTTAAAACTTTTCATATTTTTGCGATATTTTTTCCAAGTATCTATTTTGGCATATATGTTGTTGCGTGTTCTTTGGAAAATGTTAGTAGAAGATTATATATATATATATATATATATATATATATATATATATATATATATATATATATATATTATATAATATATTTTATTATAAGATTATATATACAATGCCCGAGCCATATATCCCACATTTATTGCGGCGTTATATCCTTTTTTTATGGGATAGATGCCCCATCTGTTTATTTCGAATGTATACAATATTGAGCATTATTTTCTACTCTCTTATGTGAGGTTAAGTGTCTTCTGATACCTAGTAATGAAACTAATTTTGTTAAAGTTATAGTTACGTCATAAAACCTTAAGATAAAATGTCGTAACTATTGAAATACAACCACTCATATGAGCACCTACTTTTACAATTTAATTTTTCACAAACTATTAACATTGATGATAATTTAACACATTTATTTCAGAAGACTGTGTTTCTCGTACAAACTGTCAGTACTGAAATGATACAAACACACACAGTTACGGATATATGCGAAGTGGGGCGTTTATCCCACTGGGGCATCTATACCAACTTTACTATATATGGTATTTTCATTTTTCAGTGTTTTTTTTTTAAGTATCTAACTGTATTTAGATATAAAAAATTTGGCATGTATCTGTATCTAGATATTTGTCATAATTCTGTATCTGTATCTAGATATTTTTTTAAATGTATCTATTACAACACTGGTAACAGTATCTATGGCTTGACTAGATATTTAGAAAACATTTCATTGTATATTGTGATTGATAACTAATGTATTGAGTCAATCTCAGAGTTGCGTCAATGGTGATATTCTTCAAAGTATGGAGTGGAATATGTAATACAAGATATTAATTAAATCTATAACTGAATAATTAAATTTTAGACTGATTTAGAGTAATTATGCATTTCAATTTAGGAGTTTCAATCAAATCTTGCAGTTAATTACCACATCAAGTAATTGACCGGACCTATAGTCAATTTCCTCATGCATCATACGTAATTAGAGAGTAAATCCTAAAAGTACTGGTGGATTGCCACAAAAACTGAGTCGCATCGCTGAATCCCTTACGATTCTGTGCTCTTTATTGTCAAAAAAAAAAATAAAATAAAAAAACCTTCGTGCACCGGAAAATTATAAAAACTAGGTTGGTAACGCGAATGGGTTACGTAAATGATGATGTACTTTAGTAGTCTTTTAAAATGACGGAAGAATAGGTTATTGATTTTAACATTTTGCTACCCTTAATAGATCGTTATACTTGTAGATAGAAAAAGTTTTATTTGTAGCGTAAAATGTATTGAAAAAAAAAACTGATTTCCCTCGACGTCAAATTAGTTACAAAAATCATCCAGTATTGATAAACTCACAGTTTATAATAGAACGTTTAAAAAATATAGGATATCAACAGATTACCCGGTCCACATCCGGGACGTATGACTTAAGCCAGAGGTGTAAAACTGGCGGCCCAATTCTCGCAATTTTCCGGACCGCAACAACTTATATTATAACTAGATTAGCCCTTTGCGAACAGTGTTAGCAACAAATAGTATTATACAATATACCAGCGTTTCCCAAAGTGTGGGCCGCGACCAGGCACCGGGTCGCAGAAAAATTTTGCCGGGTCGCGAAAAAAATTGTAAAAACACAAAAAAGATTTTTTTTGTACATATTATTTTTTTTTACGTCAGTTAATCACTAGGATAGTGTGTATTTGTGCTCTTTATTACTATACTATATTCTTTATTGCTATACTATACTCTATATTACTATACTATATTCTTTATTACTATTTATTACTCTTTATTACTATAAAGCTACTGCTTTAAAATAAAAATTGTTTTGTAAATAAATGTTTTTTTTTTTCATAAGGTGGGTCGCGAAAATTTTTAAAACCTCGTACCGGGTCGCGGTCAAAAAAGTTTGGGAACCGCTGCAATATACTATAAATATGAATCGCAACAAATGCATTTCTAAGAAAAGTTAATGTTTCAAAAAGCTTATTCTAGTTGTCGTCTTGGAAAAATTGGATAAAATAATATGAATATCTGATAATTTTCTAGCAATGTCAGAAGTTATTTTTTATGCCTACGAAACCCTAGACATTTTTATATGTAATTTTATCCCCAGATTCTTAGAGAATAAATCTGCAAAATATTGTTCATATCGGTCAAAGCATATAAGAGTATCTAGAGTTTCCTGTTTATGCCTACGAAATCCTAGACATTTCTATATGTAATTATATTCGTAGATTCTTAGAGAATAAATCTGCAAAATATTGTTCATATCAGTCAAAGGATATAGGAGTGTCTAGAGTTTCTTGCTTATACCTACGAAGCCCCAAATATTTCTATCAGTAATTTTATCCGCAGTTTCTTAGAGAATAAATCTACAAAATATTGTTCATATCGGTCAAAGCATATAGGAGTATCTAGAGTTTCTTGATTATGCCTACGAAACCCTAGACATTTCTATATGTTATTTTATCCCCAGATTCTTAGAGAATAAATCTGCAAAATAATGTTCATATCGTTTATAAGAATTTTTGAATTAAGGATTATGAAAAAAATTTTAAAAAATTCATACTTTCCTAGTTCTTAAGTTGGAACCGATTTGAGTAAGTTTTTTGCTTATAATTCCAAAACTTTTGCCCAAACTTCAAAATGGACCAAATCTATGACCAAAAATACATATTTATACCAATTTTCAATAAAATCGGAGACAAAAATTATTTGCTTAAAAGTCATGGTTTTTTTAAGGTCTACCCCTTACGATTTTTTCGGTTTTTTCCATTTTCGACGGATTTAGATTACTGCCCATACAAAACTTAATAATTGGTTTATTAAAGCTCAAATTTTTTTAAGAGTAAACTATATAGGAGAATTTTAAAAATTCAAACCGCTGATTTCTATCCCTAACCATATTTTGAATAGTAGAAGTATGAAAAATTTTGGCTAAACTTGTTTGGCTACACTTTGTTTCAAAATATGGCTACATTCGGACCTCAAGATTTCAAAAATTTCAACCGCAGGTCTTTATTACATTTTGTTTTTGAGATACGTCCATTCGAAGATGAAACTTTCTATAAATTACGCCATATTAAAATTGTCATAATTTTAAAATTATGCAGAATGCTTCAAATTTTTTCTACACTAAATAAACTACGAGGAATCCAAAAATTCTAACCGCAGGTCGCTATCTCTAACCGTTTTCGAGTTGCGTTTTTCTTTAATTCACAATTTTCACAAATAATGTAAATTATGTTATTTAAAAAAATATTATAATCTCAAAACGCTTTAAATGATTATAGCCCTAAATTTTTTCTAGACTAAATAATCTACTGGTAATCCAAAAATTTCAACCGCAGGTCTATATATTTATAAAAAAAAATCCAACTATAGTTAAACTTTTATCATTGCAAATAGTGTTCATCAACAAAAAATTCAATTCAGTTCAACAACGTTAGCAATCGGTTCGCATTTTGAAAAAGAAAGAATAATAATAATAAAATAAACAACCAGGTCGTGCAAACCGTTGCTGTAGCCTATAGCCAGAGAACAGCAAGTTTCTCACTGAATATTATATATTTTAAATTTTACTTGTTTTGTTTTGAAATTTTATTTGTTTTCGAAAGTTTAATTAAAAATAAAACATAAATATATTGTGTCGCTCTACATCTCTTTATTTTTGTGTACGCTCTACATCAGGCATGGGCAAATATATTGCGTATGTGATATTTGAAGATTACAATTCAAAATTTGAGTATAACCTTCTCTCAATAAATCTCCGGTTTGACATATATATGGCAACACTGTTGACAGACCCATATGATTTCTGGATAGTACCAACCTTCAAACGATACGTGTGAAAATTTAATGACATTCTGACAATTAGTTTAGAGGTTACAGTGGTTTTAGTGACTCCAGTTTTGTAATTTTCAAAAGAATGGATAAAAAAGAATTTCGTGTGTTAATTAAATATTGTTTTTTGATGGGAAAAAATACTGTTAAAGCTAAACAGTGGATTGTAAGAGACTCTGCACCAGGCAAATCAACTATTACTGATTGGTATGCTAAATTAAAATTAATTAATTAGTTTTAAATTTTTTAATTTTAGGAGTGTTGGAATGAATGTATCAAGCTTGAAGGAGAGTATGTTAATAATAATAATAATAATAATAATAATATTTATTAACCAAATTACAATTACAAAAAATGTTTTTAGTCAGTCAAATATAATATCAATAATACAATGTTTACAAAATTTAATCAAAACTGACATTTTCAAACTCATCAATGACATAGATTGGATTATTTGTTAGTACGTTCTTAAGTTTAAATTTGAATTTGTCTAGTGGTAGTGTACAGAGTTCCTCAGGCAAGAAATTACATAATTTAACAGCAAAATAATTTGAGCAATTTCTTGATTTATTTAGACGCAAAAATTTACCGTGGATATTATTTTTACTGCGAGTGTTGTGATCATGTGTCTCACCAAATGTACTGTAATTCGTTAAATTTTTGCGTATAAATAATAAACAATGATAAATAAATAATGAAGGCAAAGTCATTATTTTGAGTTTCACAAAAAGATCTCGACAATCCGCTCTGAAAGGAGCACCGGCAATTATTCTTACAACTTTTCGTTGTAAAGCAAAAATTCTGTTTGCTGCAGGTGAATGTCCCCAGATTATTAACCTATAGGTTAGGTGGGACTGAAAGAGGGAAAAATAGGCTTTTAAAACAACATCTGAGCTGACTTCATGCTTCAGATTCCTTATTAGATAAACAGTTGAGCGTAGTTTACAGCTTATTATATCTACGTGTTGATCCCACCGAAGATTAGGATCAACGTGGATACCAAGACATTTTATGGAGGGGGGATTGGCAATATTATGTCTCCTGGTGCTCAGCAGTAGAAACTGAGTTTTTTCTTTATTTAGACTTAGCTTATTACAAGCAAACCAAGAGCTTACACTGTTCACCAGAGAGACATTCTCCTTAACAATAGAATCTAACTCATGTTTACAATCTAATAATGTTATATCGTCAGCGTAGAGAATTGTTTTGGCATTTGTAGAGAGAGGCAAGTCGTTTACAAATATTATGAACAGTAGTGGTCCCAGAACTGAACCTTGAGGCACTCCAAAATGCAAAGGAAGATACTGGGAAGTGCTACTGTTAAATTGGGTAAGCATGAAAGATCAAAATAGAAAAAATAGTACAAAAAACTGGTTACATAAGGTTTTTTGCCGCACTTGTCGATTAGAAAACTCGAACTTCGACGCTTGCAAAATCATGCCTTATAAAACTTGTTTTTTAAATTATTTTTTCATGGAAACACCTTTAAAAATTCTTAATTTTTTAGATGTACTGTTGAAAGCGGGCCTCAAATGGCTCTTTGGCTCGCTTCCATCATTGAAAGATGATGAATGTTCCTGTTTAGTGATGTGAAAGCAGTCAAATAACAATCAAATCGAATATAAAAATAATAATTTTAAAACTTCTTGGGAAGATATAACGTGATTATCAATATTTATCTTGAAAGCTACTCGGAAAATAGTAAAAAGTACAAAACCAACTTTATTCCTTTATAAGGTCGTATCGAATAGTGCTATCGAAGACAAAGCAAGGCCAACTTTATCCACAAGTGAATCTGATGAAAAATCAGCTTTGTCTTTATTTATTTTATTTTTTGTACAGTATAAAAAACTCACTGGTGAATCTGATGCAGTAGGAAATTACGAATAGAATTAAAGCTACAAATTCATCGTATTTTGCAACTGGTCCCCTCTTCAAAACGAAACTCCTGTGTAGGAACACTAGGATCAGGTTATATTAAGCTATAGTACGTCCGGTACTTATGTGTGGCTCTGAAACATGGACCTTAATAAAGCGAGATCGACAGGTAAATTATCTCACAAAATATAAAATTTTTAATTTAGGTGATTTAATTTTATTCGTCTGAGAATACACAGTAGATAAAAAGAAAAAAATCATAGTAGTTTTAAAACTAAATACAATTTCTTTTTTATTAATATTCAAAATGTTGATTAATGTGATAGGTTTTGGACTGTACTTAACAAGTGACGTGTTCCTTTCAGCTATCAATTTGTTTTTATTAAATTTCTAAAAAATATATTTATATAGGTACTACCTTAGCCATAAATACAAAAAATCCATAACACTATTAGCCATAATTCAGTAATTAATTTAAAAAAAAATAATTTCATCAGAATCAGATTAAAATAACAAATTTTAAGAAAATATTTTCGTCATCAGTTTATTCCAAAACAGCTAATTTTACTCGACAAAGTTCAAATTGGTTGAATAGTGATTATTATTTACTTCTTACATCACCTACTATTGAATTTTATGTTTAGAAATTATTATATTACAGTAAAACCTCGATATAACGGACCTCTATTTAACGGACTTCGGATATAACGGACAAAAAATCCGGTCAAATGTAAAAAAATTAAAAACGTCCTGTTAATATTACACATAATTAATATAGTTAACAATATATGAACAGTTAATTCAAATTAATACAAATCAATAGTCAGAAGTGATTGCAAGCAACATTTTTGACAAATAAAAGTAATTATGTTGATAAAAACTCACAGATTGTGTCCGTTTTCTATAGAACAAGATGTAAAATATATGTAAAAATTTAAAACGCAACGTCGCTTCACGACGAATTTCCGAAGACAATTAAATAGAATTTTGTTTGTGTTTTGTATTTTTTATTATTATCAAAATACAATGTACATATTTTCAAAAAAAAGTTTTTTGATTTATTTTAAACCTATTTTTATATAACGGACTTTCGGCTTTAACGGACACCCCGTCCCCCCAATTAGTCAGTTATATCGAGGTTTTACTGTACTTTGATTTTATGTTTATAATAAATAAATAAGTTAAATTCGAAACAGCATATCGCTAATTATTCTATTCAAATATTATTTATAATTTGCATTAAAAATTATATTAGGTAGTTATTGCATTATTTAACAAGTAAAATAGTATACCTATATTTAAAAAATATAGAAATATAGTCAGCTAGAAAATATTTTGATTAAGAGTA
Source organism: Liopterus haemorrhoidalis (assembly GCA_963971575.1). Lineage (NCBI taxonomy): Eukaryota > Metazoa > Arthropoda > Insecta > Coleoptera > Dytiscidae > Liopterus > Liopterus haemorrhoidalis. Next base: position 61,291,890 of record OZ020614.1, read on the forward strand.
AATTCAATAATATACCTATAAATTATTTTAAAACGTTTGACCTTAATATTAAAAAAGACAGCCTATTGTGACTTTTTGTCTTGGAGTTCCAAAGAATTAGCATTTAAACTGTAGGGTTCCGCAGATGTAATAAGGTTGAATACCACTGCATTACGGTGTACTACTACAAATAGTAAGATAGATGCAAACCCGCTTCACATTTGTGTTATGTGGGTTGCATACTTTTGACTCCTTAACCTCAGTATGAATCTTCACTTTGTTTATCGCTTTATTTATGGCATTCTTGGCCAAGTTTTGACCATACGTAATCGTCCATAATCTGACCTTGATTATTCCTTATTTAAGGAAAAATCTGAATACTAATATTAATAGACGAATAAGTTTATTCTAAATATTGGTGAAATTACAACAAAAATAATGCCCCATATTAAATACCTAAGTAAGGTCGTTGTCCTGCAAAGAACTGGTGTAAGTGTTGGCACTACAGTAAAAAAAGACTCCAAAGTTTTAGACTTCGAATATACAGTTTTTTTTTTTTTTTTATCTTAGGGTTACTCCCAAATAAAAACTCGTCACGCTAGATTTTATCTAGGTTGTCGTAGGTATATGAAAAGAGTACCACAAGCTCCATAGAACAAATATGGATATAATACGGAAAAATTAGAGTAAGATAGTTTGAATTTTTCATGTTTTATATAAGGATACCATAACCTAAAAAAAAGGTTGAGAACTAGATAATAAGTGGTGCACTGAAAATGAACTATGTAAAAAATCATGAGGAACTTTTAGATAACGATCGCTCACAGCAGTATTTACTGAACCGTTTTAATGTCGTTTACAGGATTTTAAATGCATCGTAACGTAAATTTATGCATGGTGTAACTTGATTTTCAAATTTTTCTCGCTCATCCGTTTCAGATTCACACTTACAAACGTATATATAACAACTATATTTATAATAACATTTTAGTACTTCAATATTTTTCAGTATTTCAACGTAGGTGATTCGCTTTAATGACCAATTAAAAAAGATTTTTTCTGAGTCATTTGGGTTTAGCTATGTTGCAAATTTTAAATTTGTCAAAAAGATGAATCTAGTGAAAATCGATTTTTCCAGTAACAGACTAAATATTCTACTGAATTATTAAATTAATATGGTACATACGAGGTCTGTTCAAAAAGTATCGCGAATTTTGAATTTCCGCAGGTTACGTATATTCGATTTTCGATTTTTTTGTGGCATTATGTTGGTACTCATGTCTCTCACTTATGCCTACAAGTTCGGCCATTTTGAATGTTCAGTTAATTTTTGACAGTTGCTTTGCTTGCACGTGTTTTGGCTCGTCTTCGATTTTTGCCTATACCAAAAAATGGATCTAAGAATCTGTATCAAATTTTGTGTGAAAAACAAAATTAAGTGCGCGGACGCATTCCGAATGTTGACTGTGGCATATGGTGAAGCTACCTTGGACCGAAGCAACGTTTATTGGTGGTACAAAATGTTCTCAGAGGGCCGAGAAGATGTGAACGACGAAGAGCGTGCCGGACGCACGAGCACGTCAACAACAGACGAAAACATTGATGAAGTAAAGAAAATAGTATTGGCCAATCGTCGAATCACCGTTAGAGAAGTTGCTGAGGACCTAAACATATCGATTGGCTCGTGCCATTCGATTTTTACCAATGATTTGGGCATGAGACTGGTCGCCGCGAAATTCACATCGTTGCTTGTGCGCGAATTTTTGGCCAAAAACAACACACTAATAATGCCGCAGCCACCGTATTCTCCAGATCTGGCCCCCTGTAACTTTTTCTTGTTCCCGAAACTGAAGAGGCCCATGAAAGGACGACGCTACGCTACGAATGAGGAGATAAAGACGGCATCGAAGGAGGAGCTGAACAAGATCACAAAAAATGATTTTTTCAAGTGCTTCGAGGATTGGAAAAAACGTTGGCACAAGTGTATAATATTGGTGGGGATTACTTTGAAGGAGACAAAATAGATATTCATGAATAAATAAATAATTTTTGAAAAAACACAAAATTCGTGATACTTTTTGAACAGACCTCGTATATACAGCTTTAGACAAATGTATGGAGCACCCATGCAGTTATAATATAACATCTAAATTTATGTACATTGTAACTTGTATATATTTGACAAAATGTTTTTAAAATATCATTGACACATTCTAAAAGACGTACGTCTAATCAGATAACCCAAAATGTAAACAGAGTTATGATAAATCTTGAAATTCAAATAAATATAGGCTCAGATCTTGTACGTTTTGTTTACATAAAAATAGCTAGAGCTTGGATCATTATTACACATGCTTTTGACGTGAACACTGTCTTTTTCATGTTTTATAGAGTTCAAGTGAATATTTTAAATTATATTATGGCTGAAAAACGTGAACTCACTGTGGCAGAAAGGAGTCAAATTGTATTGCTCCACTCACAACGACAGCCGCAGGTGAAAATTTCAAAAAAAATTGAGTGTTCAAGAAAAGTCGTGCAAATTACCATCAAAAGAGACGAATACTTATGAAAACAGACAAAAAACCGGGAGAAAACGTGCAAACACTTCCAGAGATGATCGTTTTATAAAGAGAAAATGCTCAATATCGTAAATGCTCAATATCGTCAAAAGAGCTGGCTGGTGATCTGTGGGAGCATAGAGAAGTTAAAGTTTCTTCTAGAACAATTAGAAGACGTCAAATGGAATCTAATTTGCATGGAAGAAGAGCTCGCCGAAAACAACTGTAGACCGAGCGACACAAAAAACTTCGCCTTGAGTGGACCAAAATACATTTAAATTGGACACTTGATGAATGAGCGAAAATTATTTGATCTGATGAGTCCAATACAGATTTTAATAAAACAGCCTACAATCTGACCAGATGATGTAGTTATCGACAGAAAAAATCGGATTAGTAGGTCTCAAGTGAACAAAGTACATACAGACAGACTGACAGACAGAGAGACGTTACCTTTTATATATGTAGATGTATTATATTTACTTAAATGTCACTGAATTTTCAGCCCACGCTATTTTCATCTCATTTATTTTTACTCCATTTGTGAAAAACAAGAAAACAAACAAGAAATTTCTGACAGTACTAAAATTATATACAATTAGAGCTTTTATATGTATGTATTTTCTGTTTTTAATTTATTTCTTTTTATACAATTTATATAAAATGTTTTTTTGGAATATCACCTTTATAAATTAATTAATTTAATTTTAATTTTCAGTATTGTCAATATGTTTGAAATGTCAAATATGATTTGACAACAGAATTTAATGAAAACTATTATTTTCGTTGCTTCATCATCTTCTCCCATCCAATTATAAACGAGGGAAGTAAAGTAAATTATCAAGCAATACACATGAAGTTCTGTAACGATAACCTAAATAAACAAAATGGCAGTAGAAATTTTGAATACTGCCAATTAAATTCGGTTATAAAATACATTTCTGGTATTGCAGATCGATATATACTTATGAATCGACTTCAATGGACCAAGACAATTTTAAAGGCATAAGATAAACAGGTCACAAAGATGTTCTGAATCGAAGGTAAGCTAATTATAACTTTAGATAATGCTGCCAACACAATTAATGGACGCTCCCTTAATTAAATATAATTTTAAAGCAAAGGCTATTGAAAATAAACTCGATACGCAAAAATTCGAATTTATCCTAATTGTTAATTGGGAACAGACTTCGGTTTTTTTTTAGTGAAAAATTTAGTAAATCTTGAGAACTTGAATAAAACTCAAAAAATGACCCTTATAACGTCACTCATGTGTCTGTCTGTCTGTTTTTCTGTACGCTAGAAATTGTAGTCAAACGACTTAACATAAAAAGTGTAAATTTGGCATGTATGTACAACTCGTTGAGTCACATATAGGAAAACTATAGAGAGTTCAAAAAAACACTTCGCGGGAAAAATAAACAAATATATGTTTAATGAAAAATAAATGTTTAAAACAATTTGAGTTGATTATCAAATGAAATCTCCTAAGGAGTGGATTTATTAAAACTTTTATATTTGAAACAACAAATTTTTTTAGGGAATTTTCGCCATAAATGTTTCAAAAAACTTTTGTCCCCCACCCTATTTCCCAGACGGATTTATCTAAAAATCTGAAAAAAATCTCAGTAATGTATTATTGATAGTTCAACAAGAATTTTTGGTGAAATTAGTTTTTCGAAAAATATTGAATTTTTTGTATCCTTTAAAAAATATCTTGCGTGCCAGTGGCGTACACAAAATAATAAAATCCCCTTTAAATCCCCTCCCAAAAATTCGAAAAGAACTAAAATTATAATTATCGCATTTTAATACGCATAAATTCCGATGTGAAAAATCCCTCCCTGAAATATTTTTCTGTGTACGCCACTGTTGTTTGGAATCAAAAGAAAGCTCTTAAGACGTAGACTGAAAACCGGAAAGTAGTTTTTTAATTTACTTTTTATTTTAACACGATTTTCGTCAAAAAATTAATAAAAACTCCCTTATTTCGCACCCGGTTTAACGTAACATTTTAACAATCTGAAATATTCTGTGTAATGTACGTTAATTTGGAACTGGAATAGTACGACGGGAATTTTTTATCTGATGAATATTCCGAAAGTTATTACTTTGTGGTGCACCTTGCTTAAAATATTTATCTTGCTCATTTATTTCTAAATTTAGTTTAAAAAAAAAAAAAATAAAAGAATCTTAGTACTCAAATTAACGAATAAAAGTGATTATCAAAAACTGTTGGTTTTGATGTAATGAAAAAAAAAATCCTAAACATCCAGCATTCTGCTGGCATCTTTCACTTAATACCTAGAAAACCCTGAAATGTGTCAAAATTCACACACCACATAAATTTTTAATCTATATTTATTTCATAGATGTCTTGTTTGATGAACAAATGCACATGCTGTGCAGGTGCCCATTCTTTTAGTCCTTCTAATTTCTAATTTGAGTGAATGCCGTAAAATGTATTGCCATTTATTGCCTTTCTTATTTTTAATGGCTTCCCGCTGTTGAGGATACATGATAAATACAAAAATATAAAATATCTAGAGTCACCGCCATTAATTTTAGCAACCGGTTTGCGAAAACCGTCATTAATTTAGAAAACAGATTTTCTAAAACCGCCTCCAATTTTAACAGCCGGTTTCCAGAAACCGATTGGGTGACACCACTGGTTATATCATGATATTGCAACGATTTTTGTTTTGTTTTATATCTAGATTTAGTTTATAATTAGTTGTTGAATTTTCTGCAATCAGGCATAAACATTTTGCTTGAGTTGAAACGTTTTTGGCAGTTCTAGCAATACTTCAGGAATATTTTAAAGTATAATATATAATTGAAGTGCTTCCACTTGCTTCTTCACCACTTAATTCCGACGTCGATGTTACTTTATCTATATTTCGAATCGTGCATTTGCTTGAAGTTAAATTTAATAGATTAATGAATATGTATATTCAATTTAACTCGACCTTGACCGCAATAAGAGAATTTTATAAAATACTGAACATTTGCTGTGTTTAGGTCAAGATGTATTAGAAAGATTGAAACTTATTTGCATTTCTAGTTGCGTTTCTGGTAAATTGTTCTTAGTTTCAAATCGCATACAGATATTTACTTAAGAATATATAGAATTTATAAACGAGTTGCAAACTTAAAATGGAAATGGGCCAAACATGTTGCGAAATTGGACTATGAAGGTGGACTATAAAAATACTCTAATGCAGCGTTATTCAACCGGGAGGCTGTGACCCAATGGGGGGCCGTGAAAGCTTAGTCGGGGGGTCGCGAAGTCATACAAGATCGAAACATGAAAATATAATGGAAATGCGCTCAATCCTGCAAGACATAAATTATATCTATATTTATAAATATCTTTTATATTCATAAAAATATACCTTTCATAACAAATAAAATAAATATTTTATTTATTATTATATCTAATACACTTATTTTAACAACGAATTTAAACTACAGGCTATTCCAAACGTTTAAGTGGAACTAAATGGAATTTTAACTTTCTTAAGTTGTCACTAGCTAACTTCATTATAAATAAAGTGGGTTTTTGCTAAACAAAATGATCAAAAGCTTCATTGAATCGATAAAAATTACTAGATTTGAATATCTAGTTCCACTTGTTTCCATCAATACCAATTTGCCAATGATCACAGACTCCTCCAATTTCAATACGAGGGTCGTCTCAAAAGTAGCACTATTTTTTTTAAATCCGTGTGGTTGGCGGGAAAAGTCTGGGAGTCTCAGAGAATTTGCGTCTGGATCTAGTGGCAGCACTGTAAAAATTACTAGGCGTGTGCGTCGATCGATCAGGCAGTCAGGCTCCAGCCACTATGGAGACTCCACTTGCTCCTTTTTCCTTTTAAGGCCAATGGTTTTCGGTTGGCGCCAATCATTCATTGAAGGGAGAACAACATTACATGATGAACAATGAAGAGGTCACCCCATCCACTTCCCGAACCTCGACTGTTGTCGAAGATGTTCGAAGGGTCATTCACACCGTAGTATATACATCAGTAGCATTTTTATTTTTTGGCGTCAAAAAACGAAAAACACCACGAACTTCGCAATAGGAGAATCGGCGGTAGGAACAATTGGAGTCTCTATAGTTGCTGAAGCCTGACTGCCTGATCGATCGACGCACGCACCTAGTAATTTTACAGTGTTGCCACTACACCCAGACGCAAATTCCCTGAGACTCCCAGACTTTTCCCGACAAACACATGGATTAAAAAAAAAAAAAATAGTGTTACTTACTTTTGAAACGACCCTTGTATAAACAGGGTTCTGTATTTATGAAAGTTTTTTTAATAAATTAATAAATATTGTCTCGCCTAGGTTGGTTTTGGGAGGTTTGTATGAATAAAAGAATATAATTTCTAAATACTAATTTATTTGATATAAGTAAATAAAATAATATAATTTCTAATAGCTAACAGTATTTGCAAACGCTAGGCTAAGTATGCCTAAATTATATAACGATTTGAATACAATAAATATAAATTCTAATAAGGGCTCTAGGTAGAGCTTAGGTTCAACCTAGCGACTCATTAATTAAGTCAATTAATTAATTTCGGATCGTAAGAGTTTTACTGAAATGGAATAAATTCCATTCTGGAGCAAATACAAGAATATAATTTTAAACTGTACTTACATAACCACGGCTTTGTAGGCCCATTGTTGGTCAATGCAAAAATGGTAATAGTCACAAGAGTACTGATTACTAATTACTACATCTTACTTATTGTCTCTTAAGATCTTTTACCTCTTTATATATGAAATGTATAAAAATAATCTGTGGATGTGTTACGAATTCCATGACATGTGTTACGTGTTCAAACACGGGTCAATTTAGTGCAGAGTAAGTTATTCTTAAGATGTGGATGACCTGTATTCGTGAAAATCTGATAATTTATAAATTAACTAAATTTGTAATTTAACAGAGTTGTAATTAGTTTAATTTGTATTTAAATTCATTTAAAATAATATTTAAATTATTTTATATATTTGACAATATTTTCACAAATAGACCTTTATATTTTGCACCCTTGAAAAAAATGTGCGTGCGCACATGAGTTAAAGTAAACTACACACCAGGTGGACGGACGATATTAAGAGAATTGAAATTTGCTATTGGTAATCCAAGACAGAAAGGTTTGGAAATAATGGGTAGTTCTATGTTCAGCAATGGATTAATTCGGCTGGTAAATGATGATGATAAAGGATTTAATCCACCTTTAAGTACTGAGACTCCTTGTGTTTCTTTAATATTTAGTCAAAGATCGTTTTCTGTGATATCAAATATAATACGATTCATAAAGAATAACTATCAAAGAGTTTCTTCGTTAAAAGAATTTTCTCTTTGAGGAATTTTTAAAAAACCATTGATGCAAAAATGCATGCTATTCGTCATTAAAAATTATAATTGAAACCCGTAGCTGTTTAAACAATTTTAAAAAAACTTAGTTTTAAATCACAATATATAAAATTAACTGCAAACATTATATACTTATAAATAAAATGAATATAAAATACACACACAAAATATAATCTCCTAAAATAAAAATATATTAATGTATGAAAATAAAAATAAAATCTGTAAAAATAAAAATTGTAACCAAACACTAAATAAAACATTATACAATTATTAAAACTTTTTCAATTTTTTATTGTTTCTATAAAAAGAAAATAAAATCAATATGGATTTTGGTATTCTTTCCAAATACGCGTCTTATAAATATGATGAAGATATGATTTAATAAATAAATATTTATTGATACAATCATGGAGATCGCGGACTTGGCAAAATAAAAAATAAAAATCCCTATCCGGATCCGTATCTGCTTTTCCAAGGCGGATCTTAAACGGATCTCATATAGATACGTACATTTGAATTAGTTATAATATAAGCTTGCGTATAAAAAGGCTCAAGAAGGAGTAAATTTTACTCTGGCGTTAAAATTCATATTTAGCCATAAATAAAATGCCATAAACCAGTGATTCCTAACCTTTTTATACTCGGGACCCCCCAACTAGCCTAAAATATTTTCTGGACCCCCCAAGAAAATTAATAATATTTTAAATGTTTTTAATAATTTATTGTTTAATAATTAAGATTATTGTCATTTTAAAAGCAAAATCTGGTAAAAAAAATTTTTTTTCTTTTAACCGCTTAAGGACTACGCCCGAGTATACTCGGGCGGCTATTATGTGCGAAAATTCCCACACCCGAGATAACTCGGGCAAGCTTTACCTGCAGAAAAGATTACTTCTGAATGTACTCAGGCGAAAATAAATACGATTCATGGTTTGTGGAAGCGAGACAAAAGACAGCTACGATGATTCAAACGAGGTACGAGAGAAAATGAATATTTTTTTTATGAATTTCTTTTATTTCTCGACCCACACTGCACCATAATATAAATTTTCAATCCTATTTTGGGCCCGAAATGGCTTTTATGAAGGATATATATGTTCAGTAAATAAAATTCATTCATAAAAAAAATTGTGTTTTTTTTTCAATTTTTAAATTTTTTAATGATTACTGAAGAGGTTAATTTCGGGACCCCCTAAGGTCTTTTCGGGACCACCCGGTTAAGAACCGCTGCCATAAACCATCTACTACGGGAAACGATCCCTCTAATTAGCAACATTTAGTCAGTTACCGGTACATCTCCGAAGAATTCATAATAGAGAATCAATAAATTAAAAACAGTTGCGTTTTATTTAAAATCCTGGTCCGGTGAAATACTAGCAACAGTAAAAACCAAGATGGGGTGTGCCGACACCCCACTGTACCTCTGCTAAGGGTTAAACTAAACCTATATACTCAAATTCCATGAATACTTGGATCAGGATTCGTATCTAAGGATTTATGGACATAATACTATCATCACTGCCACGCCAATTGGTACTTTAAAAGTTATTAGTGTACAAAATTAATATTAAATAACATCAGTAATCTTGTATAAGGAGTTGCACGAGTTGCTTCAATAGTTCTCGAAATATTCGTATAATATTAATACTACTTGTGTATATAACTTGTCCACTTGACGTCAATAATAGAGTTTTATTCGAAATCACGTACTGATCATGTCTGGATGTATTAATAACAACTAATTGAGTATTATTTGGTTGGATTATAGACTAATTATGTCTGTTGCAGTCGTGTTTATGGACGAAAGTGTATTCGGAGCACGTAAGAAGCTAATCAATCGACTAGAGTGGTTTATATGCATCAGGCGCGCACCCAGAACTTTCTCGGGGAGGGGGGAACATATACCTAAGGCTACCACCTAACGTCTCACTCTGACCCGAACACAAAAGTAGTTGAGTGTCACAAAAAAACATTTTCCGAGCAGAGAAAAGGGGATTCCAAAATTAAAATTAAATTGATGAATCGAAGAACTTGATAAAAAGCAGTTTTTAGACAAGATAATACCTGATACAGTCTTATGTAGTCTGTGTTTACTTTGAAACTATTATTTTAAAAAAATAAAAAATTTATGTGAAGTGTGAATTTTCCCAAGTTTCAGGGTCTGTAGGTATTTAATAAGTGTATGAAGTCAACAGAATGCCGTATGTCTAAGACATTTTTTTTCTACAGTCACATCAAAATCAACAGATTCAGGGGAAATATTTGTCCCGAATTCGGGTTTTTTGTCCCGAATTGTCCCGAATTTTAAAAAAGGTACTTATTTTCAATTTTAATTTTTAATATATTTCAACAAAAATTATTTGACTGAATTAAAAAAAATCTACCGAAAGGGTATTTTCCTTGATGAATAGCTTTTGGACAAGTGACAAGACTCAACTGGATGTATAGCTCAGTCGCTGAAACAGCGCAGTTCGTCATTTTGCATCATAACTTCAATGACAAACTTAGTGGCGAAAAAATAACTAAATCAATTTTTTTTGCATGTGAATTATAGACTAATATTGCTCTTTACTCTTTTATTTTACTAAAACATACCTTTTGAAGTCACATTTAGTTTGGGTTCGATAGCCATTTTGAAGATTTACACATTTTAAAAGTGTTTATTTAATATAGGGACATTTGTATTGGTATCTCTGAATAAAACGATGTTTACATTTGTCATTTAATAATACGTCTGTTGTGTTTTGATACTGACTTGTGTTCAAATATCTAACTTATAGTAATTTCTAAAAACTTTTTTTATTTAGTTTGTTGTTTATTTAGCAGTTTTGTGTTTAGTTATATATTTTCTTATAGATTTTCTTATTTGATTTTGTGTGTATTGCTAAGTTTTTCAACTTAATTTTATTTTATTTTCTTTGATCATATTTTTGGATCACATCGGTTCTTAGTAGGATGATTTTGCCTATTTGAATAGTTTATTTGTTTCTATTCTGTTCTTATTCTTATATTTTCATTTCAAATATTACATTCGTTAAATAGATGAATGTAAACGTACTAAACCTGACGTCACATTTTTTTGTGACGTTTCAAGTGACGCAACTACACTGTTTCGCCGATTTCCCTATAGACACAAAAGCAATATTACTGATTAAAGTAAATTATGAAGAAAACTGTGCGGATATTTATAAAATGCTTCTAAGTAAAAAAGACCTTATCAAAAAGATTCATAAAGTCTGTTCCTTTGATTTAGGCGGAACTAGATTTTCAATTCTAGTTACTTTTACAGATTGATTGAAGCTTTTGATCTTTTTGTTCAGGAAAAGCCAACTTCTATATATAAAAAAATAGCTAATGACTTAAACTCCTTACAAACTAACGAACTAACAAAAATGAAAATTCCGGTTAGTTCCGCCTAATCGTTTGGAATAGACTGTAGTTTAAAAAATAAAAATAAAAAATTTCTACTGAGAAATTTTAATGAATAAATTTTGAATATATTTAAAAAAATAATTTTCCTTTTAATAATATAAGATAATTATCTGTGATTGTAAAATTTTATTTATTATAAATTATAATTATTTTTTGTTTATAATTTGTATTTAAAAAAAAAAAAATACCCCACCCTTCCCTTCTATGAGCTCCCGTCCCGAATTTTGAACTGAAAAATATTGTCACCTTGTGTAAATGGCATAAAATCCCCTCCCCCTAATGTGACTACGGGACTGAACACGAAACAATTCTACTTATTAACGCCTTATTACACTAGAGTTATTATTCAAGTCTAAACTTGGAAAATTAAAGTCTCTGCATTCGAATCGATGTCTTGTGTGTGTGTTAGCATCAGGGATGGGGAGTCGACAGAAAAATTATCGACTCCCGACTCTCGACTCCGGAGTCGGTATTTTCGAAAATCGACTCCGACTCCGACTCCGACTCCCGACTCCTTTCACTGGTAAATTGTAAAGTCTATTCCAAATGTTTAAGCGGAACTAAATGGAATTTTTATTTTCTTAATTTATCACGAGTTCACTTTTTAACTATCAAAGTGGGCTTTTGTTAAACAAAATGATACAAAGCTTCATTCAATCTTTAAAAGTTAGTAGATTTCGATATCTAATTCCGCTTAAACCAAAGAAACAGACTATACTTACATTAAATATCTTGGGTTTGGGTGAGCTGTTTTTATAAAATGTCATTTTCATTTCATCTTGACTATTGAGTCATTTTTAATACAAAAATTTCAAATATATTAGTTTAAAAAAAAATTGTTTTGTATTTTATATAAAGTCTGTTCCTTTGGTTTAGGCGGAACTAGATTTTCGGTTAGTCTGATTTTCGGTTAGTCTGTTCCAAACGATTAGGCGGAACTAACCGAAAATCTAGTTCCGCCTAATCGTTTGGAACAGACTATACTTTATTTTTCATAACATGTCACTTGTTTCTTTTGACATATAAATTTTAGCTGCCAACATGAAACATAAAATAATCACAAAGCCCGTTACAACTTGAGAAAATAAAAATCCAGTTTAGTTTCGTTTTAACATAATAAACAAAGTATACAGAAAAAGAAAAATTAGATATGACTAAAAATTAATTAAATTTTTAACTGGAAAGCGTGAAGGAAACCGGAATTGAATATTTTTAATTTCATTTTCGTTCATGAACAGAGAAAAAATGTCGTTCCTGTTTCCGTACTTTAAAAAATTCTGGTAGTATGGTATTTTACTTTCGTTTTCGGATTGTTCTCATCCTTGCTAAATATGTAATCAAAGAGTCGGGAGTCGATAACTTTTTCCGACTCCCGACTCCGACTCCGACTCCTCCAAAAAGCTTCGACTCCTCGACTCCCGACTCCCGACTCCGACTCCGACTCCGACTCCCCATCCCTGGTTAGCATGACAAAAAACCTAGGTCTTTAAGTCTGAGCAAATACATCGAGATATATTTCCCCTGTCTCTAGAAGACGGACGAAATCCCAGTCGTCAAATGCGCGTGCGCGGCCTCGCCCTTCCAGTCAGATCAAGTGAGATGGGTGTATTGTTAACGTTATGTACGCAGACGCAAGTTACTTTTCCCTGTTTCGCGTGTGATAGCTGAAGACGTGAAGACTTGAATCCTCGAAAAAAACTTGCAAAATAAAACTTGGATAGCGTTCTAGTGTGATACGTCCTTTAGAATGTGCCAACATAAAATAAAGAGGCAACCCAGTGAATTTTATGGTACCGACACTAGAATCAATTAAATACACGAATAACCTACATGTGCAATTATAAATTAATATACTAATTGATGTACCTTGGCATGTAATGTTTGTCAAATACAACCATACAATAAATAAATATATCAATGACAGTACCTTTTCAAAATTGACAAAATATGTTTTCACTATTTTTGTTACATTTGCATAAATGTCAAATTTTACAAGTTTCTCTATGTGTGTGAAATACGCTATTGCACAATTTTTGTATTCGATTAAAATTTTCTGAACATGACATTTAATATTCAATAGCTTTGATAATTACAAAAATTTTATAGCAAAATGAAAATTGATTTTATGAAAATATATTTAAAAGTCAAACATATTTTGTGTAACTTTTTTTTTTGATGTCGCATGTCAAATATTGACAACCAAGAGCTTTAACATGCAGTTTTAAAAATTAGTAATTAAGCAAGAGTTAGTTGGCAGGGTTTATAAATACATATTCAAAATAACTACAGTGAAAAACGTGTTACAAACGAAAGATCGGTTAACATGAAAAAATATTCTGGTCCTGACAAACGCTATATGATTTCAAACATTTACAGTCAACTCTTGACATACGCGCGGGTTACGTTCCCGAGTTCCAATGAATGTGGAAAATACGCCATAACTTTTACCATACAATTTAGTTTCAGCTGCATATACAGGGTGTTTGTTTGGAACGCCGCACCTCGAATAACTCCTTTATTTTAAGAGATACAGAAAATTCTTCACAAGAAAAGTTAAACTAGACAAAAGGGCTCACTTAACGACTATAATAAGAATTCTACATCTCTTCCGGTTTCAGCGGAAATTGTTTCAACTTTTTATCTAGCATAGGGAATCGGTAATTTAATTTAATTTTCTTGAAAGTACAAGGTGTCTCAAAAGAAATTTTATATTTAGTGGATCGATTAAAAAAAAAGTAAGCCGTATATAGAAAAAATGTTTATTAATTATTAAAATACACTTTTTGGGGATTTATTTCTTAAAAATAATATCGTCTAAATGTAGACCCTCGCGTTCTCGGCACTCATTTAATCGAACAGTAAAATTACTTATGACGTCTCGGCAGGTGGACTCAGGGATGGCTGCCATTTCGTGACGGATATTTTCTTTCAAATGCGCCAGTGAAGTCGGTTTATTGGCGTAAACTTTAGATTTAAGATAACCCCATAGGAAAAAGTCCATAGGGGTTAAATCTGGACTGCGTGGAGGCCAATTTATGTCACCTCTCCGGGAGATCAATTTTCCTGAGAAAATTGCCTCTGACTGGCATCTTGGGGCTTTAATTCTTGCACCAATTGAATTTTGTAGGGGTGCAGCTTTAGGTATTTGTGCAAAATTCGATGTAATGATGATCTATGCACATTTAAAGCACTTGCGCGCTTCCGAATTGAAAGGTTCGGGTCGTCACGAACTGATTAACATTCTCCACGTTTTCTACCGTTCTTGATGACCTAGGTCGCCCGGATTTTGATTTATCCAGCGTTGTACCAGTCTCTTCAAACTTTTTAACCCAATGTCGAATGAGAGGAATGCTTGGCGCATCATTTAAGTGGCGAAAACCTCGAATACTGCAGAATTTTTTACGCGCTACAGTCGCCGAATCACCGTTTTTGTAAAACTCTCGCACGCATAACGCGCGGTCTGCTCCCGAGAAACGCTCCATAGCGACTAAATTCCCAAGAGCCAGGCTACCGATTGACATAACCCCCGCGCCCCTCGGATACGTTGCGTTCACGCAGTAAGCTAAATAAATATAAAATTTCTTTTGAGACACCTTGTATATTAAATCAGCTTTACAAGAATATCAAAATATCATACTTTAATTTTAACCATTTCAAAATGGCGACCATTTATTTACAAAATAAAAAATCGTAGAAACTAAATTATAAAAAGATATAACATTATGTAACTAGGAAAAACAAAATATGACTATAGTTAGTAATAAACTAAGGAAAATTTACAAATGTTCAATATGACCGTCGTTGTTATCCACACATTTTCTCATTCGTAATAAAAACTCTTCCATTACATTTAGAACGATATACTCTTCAATAGGGGATAGGCATGATTTTTTTAAATTTTTTTATTATATTCCTCTTGTTGCATATAAACATAAAAAACAGTTTTTAATTTTTTTTTTTGTAATTTGAAGGCTTAAAAAAATCATAAATGTATGTAGCGCGCGAAAACGACGTGTGACGTCATACCCCTTCTAACTGACGCATGACACTACTAGCTTACCGGCGTACATAGTCTGTTGTGAACTTATTTGTTTGTATAACTTTTATAGGTTATGTAAAGTTAGAGTGATTTTAATTAAAATAAAGTTTAATTCTATAAAAACAATTTATACATGTTTACCGAATTAAATTTTATATTAAAATAGATAACTTATATTGCAGTATTTCAATTATGCCTCTAACGTTTTGTAACTTCATGTAAACAATGTAGTAAAATTCTGACATCTAAATTACATAAATATTTACATTTTACAGAGTTGCAGCGTTTTTTTACATAAAGTTATAGAATATAAAATAAAAATTACTTTGACACCACGTATTTCTTCAGCACTGTAGCATTCATTATTTTTCATATATTTCATGAGTATAAATGCATCAATGTTGGGTAAATTATCACTCTGAGCCCTGACAAAATCTTTATCTGCCATTTTAATAATAAATGCGTGAAAAATTGTTTAAAAACAAATACAAAACTCTCGAACAATACAATACACACACGTGTAAAGATTATGTTGTAGCTGTATCTGTGATGTGAAACCCCTATCGTTTGACGTCATACTCAGTCGTTTTTACTCGGCAACCTTCGCTCCGTGGTCGGCTTATATCAAATTTACAATATTTTAATTCAAAAATTTGGCTATAATATTAATTAAAATGTAATTTTTGTTTTGTTAGGTGACATAACTAACATTAACATATCAAAATAATGTAGTTTTAAGGAAATACAAATTTTATGCGTATCCCCTATTTCCCTGATGGTTGTTCTTACCCTATGTTCTAAGTCTTCTAACCTTTACCTTCAGGATACCTTTCTTGGTAGCGTTGTTGGGCCCTAACAGAATTTATTTCATATTCCCCGAATGTCAGAACCATATCTGTCGTTTCTTCATTTGAATAACGTACGTAAGCCATAATTACAAACGATTTTATGTTATCACCTTTAAAATCAAACTCTTACTAACAGGCAAGAAAATTTGCAGGTTTTATTTAGTTTTTTTATGTAACAAAATCATTTGCAAAATTTGCTATGTTTAACTTTGTACGATTTATGTTTATTTATTATTTTGTAAATAAATGATCTCCATTTTGAAATGTTTAAAATTAAAGTATGATATTTTGATATCCTTGTAAAGCCGATTTAATTTACTTTCAAGAAATATATAAATAAATAAATAAAGTACCGATTCCCTATGCTAGATAAAAAGTTGAAACAATTTTCGTTGTAACCGGAAGGGATGCAGAATTCTTATTAGAGTCCTTAAATGGGCCCTTTTGTCTAGTATAACTTTTTTTGAAGAATTTTTTGTATCTCTTAAAATAAAGGAGGTTTTCGAGGTGCGGCGTTTCAAACAAACACATTTTGTTTACAATTACAATGCAAACAATAGACTGACTATATAAAATTTATTTATACAGTCGTATCTCAAAATTTTCCTAGCGCCCTACGTACCTTACGCATAATGTGACAAATATGTCTTGTATATATTGTACTGTACAGTACAGAAATACAAATAATAATGTCTAGTTGTATTACCTTTCGTGTGTGTAAGAAGTCTTCAACAGTAGTTTACTGCAATGAAACTGTAGGGCATTTGACGGTGTACATACAAGGAATTTTACTTATAAACTGCGCCACTAACTTTTCTCTATAATATATTTTCTGCGCGCATATAAATTCCTGTAAAAACAGGAGCAAAGAAAACGCGAATATTAAAACCGCAAATGTCAACCCGCTAATGTCAAGGGTCGACTTAATGTTCTTTCAAAATCAAATTAAAACTATCTTATTAGGTAGATAATATATATAGTATATAATAAGAGCAAAAATGTTAAAGAGGAACATCCAGAAGTTCAACCACTGTATTACAGCTGAGGAGACTTCATTCAACTCTACAATACCGACGGTATCTACATACAGAACAATCATTCATGATATGTTTACAAGTTAGGTTAGGCCTGGCTTTTTGCCTTGGGGTTCCAAAGAACATTTAAACTGTAGGGTTCCGAAGATGTAAGAAGGTTGAAAACCAGTAGCGGCTGGTGAGTAAAATATTTGGGAGGACACTTTTTTTCCCATATATATCTATTAAAATATAGTTATACGAGAAAAAAGTAAATAAATAAAAAATACCTGAAAATATGTTCTGCAACTAGAAAAACTGAAAAATCTGGCACTTTTATTAAGATTTATGGTCAATATTATTATTATCATTTTTGTAGTTATTACTTCTATTATTATTATTATTATTATTATTAAAATTACAATATTATTAAGACAATGCTTTGTAGTCAGAAACATAAAATATTTGGTTATTAATTAAGCAGATACCTACACATATTCACATGTATTTAAATATTAGATTTAACCTTTTCGTTATGTTCTTTAATTGAACGTTTATACGCAGTATCAAGTTGAAATCGTAGATTTACCGATCCCAGCATGGCAAATTTGACCGAATAATGCATATGTTTATGAGACACATTATGTTTAAGAACTTTATCTTTGAAATGTTTAATATCTTTAACACTATTTACTGTCTTTATTTCATATGCGTCTGATGAGCAAATCAAACACAGGAAACAAAAAAAAAAAAAAAAAAAACAGTTTATTTATCACATCGACACAACCAACTTGTATTTAAATATTGTTTTTCACTAAACTTTCTATTAAATGTTCTATTTCCATTTTTATCCTGTTGGGAAATATTCTATTTTGGCCGATGAGGACCCATATTTTACCGATCGCCAACATATATAAGGGAGGTATTGTGATCATACCGATTTCGAGATTTCGATGGATCTCCACGAATTGAGGTCCCTACATAACGTTTTGACTATTTTTAGCATGATGTCTGTCGGTCTGTCTGTCCGTCCGTCTGTCCGTCCGTCCGCCTGTCTGTCTGTGTACACGTGTAGAGCAAATTCGGATAAAAGGATTTTTATGAAACTTCATATTTAAACTTCTGCCATCAATGTTGATCAACTTTTGGTAAAAATCGGTTGACTAAAAATGGGAGTTTACTCGTGTCGATTTTAAGATTTTTGCAAATATTTAGCAACAGAAAAATATTTCGAAAAAATTTATTAACAAAAGTTGCTATAAATGCAATAACTAATAACTTTTATTTGAGATGTTTTATGATGAAAAGAAAAATTTCGAAAAATTTGTCGTAAATTTTTGTAAAATATTTTCAAAGTCTCAAATTTTCATACTTATATGTAACGTTTCCATGGTCATGATAAATAATATCTCTGTTAGAAAATATTAGGCCAAGATATTTCTACTCTGCTGCTAGAATATATTTTATACAAGTACTTTATAATGGCGGTCGGTCCTGTGGTGGCCACAGCTGATTTTTAATTAATAATTTTGTTTCATAGTTAAACACGTTAGTTTTATTAAAATATACAGTATATTTTAATATTCATTCGATTCATTTTCACGTTTAAGTACTTGTCACAAATCACAACGACCGAACTAAGCTACGGGACACCGGCCGTAATTCACTAATACATACAACACTAACCTTCGCCGCTGTTGCCGTTCCTAGTAAATTTTTGCTTCATATGTAGATAAGAACATTAGATATTGCATGTGGCAACGCTGTATCTTGGGACACTCTGTGGAGTGTCCAACAACGCTCGGAAGAGCGTTGTTGTCTTGATTTAAATTTTTTAAATCTAACATTTATATGAAAAATCTTTGAATAAGAAATAATAAAAATAAAAATATGCAGATATATCTAGCTACTTTAATGCAATTTTAAAGAAGTATAAATAAAGTATTAAATTTTGCTTTTTTACTAAAAATTTTTAGGAGGTCACTGTCCCAGCGCCTCCCTGTCTCAGCCGCCACTGTTGAAAACTACTGCAATAGAATAACCCTTATGTAATTGGTATTAGCCAACTCTCCTCTAACACCTAGACGACTTGACCCGTCTTGCTCGTCACTTTTTCCACCCACTATATTTTATATGTATTTAACTTAGTCTGTTATTCCATCAATAAATTTGAGAAACGTACATCTTTTTTCGTCTTACAAAAAGTTACCTTTTACTTAATAGTCTGTAGAACATCAAACTAGCTTTTCCTAAGCTATAGATTAGAGAACGTATTCTACCAGAGATCTTAAAAAATCCTTCAAAAAAAAACGAAATAAAAAAATTTCTCGTATAACCGAGCGTTATAAACAAACACTTCTTTTTTCTTTCCACAAAAGAAAAATATCGCTGTCATAAATCTAATTTTCCTAAAATCAAATTTTAAAATATCTTTATTCAATAAAAAATAATATTTCTTAGAAAATTGAATGTTCGAAATATCAAAATCAATATAATTAATCCAGTGAAGAAGAGAATCATTTTATCAAAAATATTTCTATTGAATACAAGATCAAATGTTAAAGTTAAACCCCTGTTTAAAAGCTGAAATTATCGTACGCTTCCAGGTCTACTTTTAGTCATAAGTCGAGTTTTTGTTGGTTTTCCGTGTTCAAATCTAAATCGCATTCCGTTTCAATGGAAATAGCACCAACCCTATTACAGCAGACAATATCTCCACTAACAATTAATAAGAGATTATCATTTTGTATTAAAATGTAATAATATTAACGACTTTATTACGAAAAATAATGGTTCTTAAATCACTTCCACACCAAACAATTTTTGCACTTGATTAAAAAAGTTAAAGGTTAGTAGCTCGCTAAAATCAACCATTTTTTGTGGTCGGCAACAACTACAAAAAGTAACCAGTGGGAAAGAGCTCTTTAATAAAAATATGATTTGAATTCCATAAACTCGAACTGTCCCTAAACGAGGGTAGGAATTTTACTACAGATAGAAAAAACATTCACACTCTAAAAAAAATAGTATCAAAGGGTCTTCATGGTGCACTAAAAAATTAATGTGAAGTGTGAATTTTCACACATTTCAGGGTTTTGCAGGTATTTAGTAAGTGATTATTTGGGATGCCAAAAAAAATTTTATGTTAAAATATTTTTTTGTTAATTTTAATTCGAATGCCTAATACCATTTAAAACAACAATTGAGTTTAAACCTCATCAGTTATACCCTACTACAGAAAAACCCGACAAATTCAAACTAATCCAAACTAATTATTTAGGTTTCTAAATATGTGCAGTATTTTTTTTTATATAGCAAGGTTCATCAATATTTTGAAAATTGCGCCTATGGCTTCCATTGGTTGTTTTAAGTCATATGCTTCGCCCTTCTGGTTTCGTATACATGACACATAATTCCAACAGGTTATTAAATTTACGCTCTTAAAAATTAAATGCAACATTTGCCAAAATATAACTAGAATTTTGACAAGTTTTGATCCTCAGCAGTTAAATTTTTTTTTATAATATTTCTTATTTCAAAAAAGACACATACTGTCTTAGCCATAAAACCAAAAAATCCATTACATTATTAGGCATAATTTAGCCATGAATTATTATTAATATTTATTTATTTATTTATTATTATTTTTTTTTTTTTTTGTCAAAAACACAAAAACAGCAATATCTTTAAAAAACGCAATCGGATCAAAATTTCCTCTCGTACGTTTCCGGTTCAGATCAATTTTCATTACCTACATTTTTTCCGGATTTTTAGTTTAACGCCTTTGGGTAAAAGAGGGCGCGACAAGAACATTTTTAGCACATTTTTGGCCAAAATCGTGTTAAAAAAAACACTTTTATTTTCTTAATCTACGTAAAGAATTTTATTTTGATACCACACAGTAAATTTTAAAAAATATATATTTTTTTATCGACACAAAAATCTACATTTTTTAAAAAACTAATTTGATCAAAAATTCCTGTTGAACTATTCCGGTTCCCATCAATGTTCATAATGGAGATTTTTTCATATTTTTAGATCCCCTCTGTGAGATAAGATGGAGGATAAAAAAAATTTTGACATATTTTTAGCAAAAAAGAAATAAATTTTTCAAAAATAAAAACTTGCTTGTTGATCCACGCGTTAAGATGTTTCATTTGGTGTCCAAGTCACAATTAAAAAAATATATATTTAATTTTTTATTAAATACATACTTGTTTATATTTATCTCGGGATGTTTTATTGAACTCTCAGTATTTTTCCTATATGCGGGTCGAAGAGTTGTATAAGCATACCCAATTTCAACTTTCTATGTAAAGCTGTTTGGCTATAATTTCTACCGTATACAGACATAGACAAACAGTATAGACAGACAGACAGACACATGAGTGACGTTATAAGACTTACAAAATCCTAAAAATTATTGTTTCAAGTTCTGAGAATTGTGTGAATAAGAAAAGATTAATGATAAATGTTTATTATTGATATAAATTAAACAAATACAGTAAATATAAAACTGTCCTGAAAAAGCGGCGCTGAACGTGTTTAAACTTGCTACCCCGAGAAAAGGGAGGCCGAGCTGTAATGATTGTTTGTTTTTTTTTTTTAATTTATTCAAAAATTATTATAAATCAAACGGGCCGGCCTTCTTTCCGAGCCGGTGATAAAAGTCTCAGATGTCACGCGCTCTCGGTGGCCGTATGGTTGAGTAATATTTTTGACGAGTTTTAAACGGGTTCGTCCGCAAAGGTCTGTTTCTAATATAGCACAAATCCAGACAATTTTTCAAGTGGCGCGTTCAGAGCTACAGCTAGGCAACGCTGATGTACTACTGCATACAATAGCTCCGTAACAAGCAAGTATAAAGAGGTGCTTTATGCATCAAACTCATAATAACAACGACGAAAGGGGTACAAATCACATATTACGAAATACGCAGAGTACTGAAAATTCTGCTTCCACTCACACACACCAAGAAACTGGGCAATTGTTTCCACATTTTACATATGGACATACACTGGACATGAATAACTGATTTAAGGGCACAGATTAGAAGTATTCTTAAACAGATTAAATATTCTTATACAAATCTAACAATCTGAAATAAAATTATTAACAATATGTATGTATCTACAACCTAAACTACAGCTCAATGGGTTTGACAATATTTTAGAGCAACGGTTCTTGAACTTATGTAGTCCGAGGACCCCCTCTTGGATAACATTTTTTTTGCGGACCCCATCCCAACCCTAGGCATTTTACGTCGTTCTTGAGACTTAATTTCTGGCTCAATAATCTCATAGGCACTACGTTATAATAAATATTGGTAAAACAGTATCGCTGGTTATTTTAATAAATGGTCTTACGCACTTATAGAGATGAACATTTTTAAAAGCATATAGAATAAAAATCATAAACTGAATAAAAATAGTAGTAATAAGAATTAAAAAAGTTACAAATTATGGCTAAACTCATACAAACATTTCTTGGTTAAATATTGGTCAAAATAGAACTTATTATAATATGTTTTCTGTAAATAATTTGCAGTTGAATATTAATTATTGTTTAATTATTTTAATAAGTAGTTAGTTAGCAACAAATACAAAAAGTCTTGACCATGTAGGATTTTCATTAAATGAGTTATTTGAATAAAAGCAAAAAGTTGGGGGATGTAAAGTTAATGTCAAAATTGTTTCGCGAACCCCAGTTTTAGAACCACTGCCCTAACTAATCGTGAAAATGCAAAAATCACAATTTGCCAAAGAAAAGTGATTAGTCACTTTCGGCAAACTGGTGAAACTTATAAAAAAAATATTTAAAAAAATAATAAATAGCGAAACAAAAGTTAATTACCTTTATTATCCACAACAGTACATTCCAGTACGAATATAATAATTATGACTCTACTCAACTAGATGAAACACCAGAAAATCACATCACTTTTCACAATACACTAAAACGAAGACGCAATTCACAAAACACACCATCCGAACCAAAGAAAACATGTACTGCACACTCATCAGCTGGTGACTTGATATCACCAGTCCAGAATGAGCTCGCTAATGAGATAAGCCGTAATCCGGCAATAATTAGTACCTATTCCCGAAAATACAAATAAGCAGGCTGATTCAAGTAGTTTAAATTACTACCAAATAAATAAAAACAATAGATACAGCATTGTTGACAATGGCCCTTATATCATTATATTAGAAAACAAAATTAACAATGCTGGTAACCTACACTCTGAGCGTAGGGAAAAAATTGCGAAAATTTCAGAGAGGAGGCCAAATATATTACATACATATATACAACAGGCAGAAACAAAATCAAAATTGATATGTCTAATCGGGAGTCTGCAAACAAAATCCTAGATGCAGCTGAAGGTCTGGCAAGCCTCAGCTTTCAAGCATATATACCGGGAGCCGTTTTAGTAAGAATTGGCATAATTCGAAACGTGGACACAGACATCTCAACAGACGAAATTGACAATGTTATACAATCAACAATTCAAATTGTTTATATTGAAAGAATGACGCGGAAAATAATCAAATTAATAGAAGTACATCATATTTATTGTACTATGTATTAGTTTGTATATATAACATGTAAAATCATTATGTAACATGGCTATATATGGTTGTATATATACATAGGACTGTGAGACAAAAAATTATTAAAAAAAAAAAAATAGTAGTCTTCGGTCCGGTCATCTAATTACGAGCGAGTAGGTTGTTCCAAAAAAATTTGAGTCAACAATAACGAAGTCTTTTAATAAATGGTCTTGCGCATTTATAGAAATGAACATTTTTATTAGCATATAGAAAAAAAAAACATAAAATTAATAAAAATAGTAGTAACAAATATTAAAAAAGTTACAAATTATAATAGGTTAAACTCATACAAACATTTCTTGGTCAAATACTGGTTAAAATAGATCTTATTATTATATGTTCTCTGTAAATAATTTGCAGCTGAATAAAAATTATTAAATTTTTACTAATTATTGTTTAGTTATGTTAATAATTAGTTAGATAACAACAAATATAAAAAGTTTTGACCATGTAGGATTTTTATTAAATGAGTTATTTGAATAAAAACTAAAAGTTGGGGGATGTAAAGTTAATGTCAAAATTGTTTCGCGGACCCTAGTTTAAGAACCGCTGTTTTAGAGTATGTAGATGACCTGGATATCATTTCAAATAAGGTTGAAAGCCTAATATATCTAACTGATTTTATTGATATCGAACCTAGTATAGTAGAACTCATCAACAGTAATGAAAAAATTGATGTGAAGTGTGAATTTTCAGACATTTCAGGATTGTGTAGGTATTTAGTAAGTGATAACATATTTTGGGTAAGGGAGGCATTTAACATTTTTTAAATTTTTATGCTGTACATATTTATTTTTTAAATTTAATATTAATGTAAAATAAACTTTGATTTTTCCTCTATCAACTGGTATACGCTTTATATTATTGTTTCTTTTATTATATTATTTTGTTAAATTGTTTTGTAAACCCTTGGAAAGTGTTCTATGGTACAAATGGTCGTGTACCTTGGAACATACCTTCTTACACATTAAAACATTAATTCATGTTAAATACTATTAATAATAAATAATTAGTATTCATTATTTATAACAGTATTTATTAATAATTGTATTACAAAAAATTGATGTGAAGTGTGAATTTTCACACATTTCAGGGTTTCGCAGGTATATAATAAGTTAAGGCGGCATGTTGAGAGTGTAGGACAAATTTTGCTTTGTAGTAATCACGGCAAAATGAACGATAAGAGCTTTAAAACAAATTTTATGTTAAAATATTTTTTTGTTAATTTGAATTCGAATACCTTATACCATTATTTAGGTTTCTAAATATGTGCAGTATTTTTTTATATAGAAAGGTTCATTAAGATTTTGAAAATTGCGCCTATGGCTTCCGAACAGACAGACATACGACAAAATGACGGTATAAGGTTTTTTTTGGTCATACCTACAAAACCCTAAAAAGCAATATATTCATGAAAAAAATTATATCACTCACTTTCATTAAATAATTTCTACGAAACTAGTTCGAAAACAGAAGTTTTACTATAGTTTACAAAAGTATGATAAGTATAACTATTTTAGATTGTTGGAACTTAAATCCAAGTACAAGACTTGTTGTTCCAAGGTACAAGAGGGTGCGTAAAGTCGTGAAAATGGCAAAAACCTGAACAGATTATGTCTTGAGTATGTAGTGTATACTAGACCGTTTGAAAACCGCCGGTAAGTAATGTAATGCAATTTAAACGTCAGAGTAAAATTTACTCCTCCTTGAACATTTTTAGACGCTTATATTATAACTAATTAAAATGTATCTATATGAGATCCGTTTAAGATCCGCCTTGGAGAAACGGATACGGACCCTGATACGGATCTTTATTTTTTGCGGATCATCCGCGGATTCGTATACGGATACAGTTATCCGGCACAGCATTACTTAGAACACGTTTATAAAGGGACTTTACTGTCAATTAGTTGTTATATAGGAATAAAAAGACCAATAAAAACGTCACGCTTACAACCTGGTTTTCTTATATGTGCAGTAAGGAGTAGAAACTTCTGTGCTTTTAATTGAATAATTATTATGAGATTATATGAATAACGAAAACTATAAATTTCAATTGTTAAACGCGACAAAATAACACAAATTGAGTAATTTAATATATTATCGAATCAATATTTTTTACCATGTTCTAGATATTTATGAAAACTGTAGAGAAATATCAATGAAGAAAAGAGGGAAAGTGGAAATAATGTTTGTGGGGAAAACATGTATAATGCATATAATATAGATTGTTATAAAGATATACCAGTAATAGAATGATAGATTTTTACATGAACGTAATAGGTAGAATTATCTATATGTATATTAAAAAAATACACATATATATATATATGAACCGTTCGTTGCCCTACACTGTATGTATTCTTTTTATTATTAATATTTTATGAATATACATTTCATAAAACATAAACATCTAGAATCTAGAAAGTAGATTATGCGGGTTAACTGGTATAGTAATTTTCAAAGTACTGTAACATGATTTTTGGGGTTGTAACAATAGGCATGCTGAATTAGTAATGACGGCGTTCAGGGTAATAAAGAGAGGTATATTTGCAGGGACGTGTTTAGTCTGTCTTTAAAAATAAACAACCAACTGAGAAACAATTTGACTCCTTTTATCTTAAAATAATAAAGTATTTACAAAACATGAAATTTGTCAAAATAAATAATATAATAATACATAATAAAATAATACAGCATGATTTAAAAACATTTTTTGATTGCATGTACTTACATACTTCTTTAAATATTTTTTACCTGAAGTCCTGCATATTAGAAAGACTAGGAAAATTACATTTTTGAGAAAAGCGACTTTTTGTGGTCTTAAAAACAATAATTGATTAGTGTCATAACAAATGAGTCGTCATTTTGAAGGCCTCAAAAAGTGATTTTCTCAAAAATTTTGTTATGTAAGGATATACAAGTTTTACACCGTTGAATAGAGAAAAAAAAAGTTCTATAATAATATGTAAAATAATATGTGTAGTGTAATTTGAAGAAAAGTTATTTACTGTCATACTTTTTGTAAGATAAATGCAAAAAAAATGATACTAATAATAATAATATTTATTCGTGTTAAATGAATAAAAAATAATAATTTTTGTTTTAAAATGATTTTTATCAAAGCATTTGACCTTAATCGGTAACACATTATAAAATTTGGTGGCATAGTATTTTAACGAGTATCTGATTGACGATAGTCTTGTGTAATCAGGCCTGATCAATTCTTTGCCTCTGGTGTTGTAGCTATGAATATTTTTTTGTAGCTTTTTGTCTTTAAAGTTAAAATGGAAATTCAATAGGCAATAGTATATGTACAGGCAAGGGAACGTTAATACGCCAAGTTCTATAAACCAGTCTTTACAACTCTCTCTGGAACCTATTCCGCCGATAATTCTAATAACACGTCCTTGCAGTGCAAAAATTCTCACTGCATGCGTGGAATGATCCCACGCTAGTAGCGCATAAGCAACGTGAAATTGAAATAGCGCGTAGTATGCCGTCAATAGAACATCTTTACTCACTTTCCATCTTAAATTCCTGATACAATATATTGATTTACATAATTTGATGGATGTCACATCAATGTGTCTCCCAGCTAAGGTTCATACCTAGAGTGACACCCAGAAAACATACTGAGTCACTGGTAACACAATCCAGGGCTCGTCTTGAAAAAGAAAGGTGTTGGGTCTTTGCTTGATTGGTGCAAAGTTTGTTGACTGAAAACCATCTTACACTACGTTCAATATTCCACTGATTGTGTTCCACTAACTCTTCATAATCTGGGCAATGGTTTAAAAATGTCGTGTCGTCTGCATACAAGATAGTTTTTCAGGTATTCATATAGAATGGTAGATCATTTATGAAGATTATGAAAAGTAGCGGGCCCAAAATGGAGTCTTACGGCACACCAGACTCAATCACCAAATCATCTGATCTTTTTCCATTGATCCATACAAATTTGACAGATAGCTTTTTATGATCCCCATTGCCCCAAATAAGTTTTATTTGAACAATACTTTTATAACTCTTTATCAAGGAAATAATCGAAGTGTACATAAGTGTTGCCTCACCCTGTATATTGTACTATTCTAGCCTAGTACTATCAGCAATGGCAAACGTCCAAAACAATAGTGTTTGCATTAATACTACACCATTGTAAAATAATTTGAAAGATATTAGTATTTACACTGTTGTGCACCATTTATCTAAAAATTTAGATAATAATTGGTATAATTTTTCTCTCCACAGCCAATGAATTGAATATATTTTAAATCACCTTTGAAAATATTACATTTGTGACAAAATTAATTAATAATGTTGACAGTATCATATTTATAAATATTTTATTATTTTTGCGGTACAATATGTTTGACAGAGAAATGCCATTATAACGGTTGAATAAATAGTTATTTGCTAAATTAAAATATCTGTTTATTAAAATATTAATGGTTTAGAAAAATCATAATATTAGAGCAATAATAAAAACATTCTTCTGCAAGAAAACTTGAATATATAAGATGACGAAGTATAGAAAAAATTTATGTGAAGTGTGAATTTTCAAACGTTTCTGAATTTCGGAGTTATCTACCAAAATGATAAAAAAATTGTATGTAGCTATTAAAATTTGACGTGAAGTGTGAATTTTCATAAAAGAGAGGTAAAAAGCGTTTTTGAAGCAAGGACACCTAAAAGAAAGTTCATAGGAAGACCAAGAAGAACATGAAAAAATGGACTACAAAGAGCGACAGTAAGAAACGGGATGAAACGTAAAGAAACAAGAACTTTGCCACAAAATAGAACAAAGCGGCAAAACATCGAATTTTAAAATCCAAGTGTAAACCAATTGAAACCGCAATAATCGCAATCACAATATCCAGGATATTCTTGCACACGCGACTGCATCCCAAACACAGACGATCTGCAATGGGGTCAATCCTTTTCGCCACCAAGGTCGTGTTTATTTAATTATTATACTAAAATTATGTATTTTCCAAGTAAACCAATTAAATTAAATTAACTCCTAGTACTTTACATCAGTTTTATTAACCTACTAATAAGTGAACATTTAAAGTTCATAACTTAAATTACAAGTGTTAAACTAAATTCACAAATTTTGAGACATATCTCTGTAATCTTTATTATTATTTTATTAGACATTTAATGTCAGTTTTCAACAAACTTAACTTTGTTAACATAATTAACAAATATATGTAACCATCATCACACATATGTGTTGCGGGTAGTATAACTTAAAATCGAGGTATCACAATAGCCGCAAAAATTAACTATTATGTTGGCGGTAGACTTCGGGAAAGTTCCCGATGGTCCAGTCACAAGTGAGGCCGCAAAGCAGGCATAAAAATGTATAAAAATATAAAATAGTTAAATGGTACAACAAGCAATAATAATAAGTAAAATAAAATTGTATTAATCAATAGATTCGAAAAAGTTCTTTCCATAAATAATACAGAACTTCGTTCCATTAAGTATGCCCAAAATAAATTGATCAAATTTTTTGTCAATTAATTGACGAAATTTTTACACTTTACACACATCAATTAATTGAAGGCCAACTTTTTCAATTAATTGATCAACAAATTGAATCGTGTAAAACCCACTTAAGTTTTTCTAAAAACTTAAAAGGTGGCCCTCATACTGGCTCTTTCACTCTACCAATATAAACTCGACATAAAAGATTGTAGGGTTCAAAAATAAGACACCTTTCCATAAATTTGATAATTAATTAGAGTTAAATTCTCTAGTTTCGGCGATATTGCCTGATTAAAAACTAAAATTCAATTGAAATTTATGTTCGCCAGCTACTATCAGATTTGAATATAAGTAAATAATTAAAGTTTTAGAATTTAAATAAAATAAATATACAACCGGTAAAAGCAACCGACGGCCAATTAGTAGAATATTTCGTAAACATACCATATGACAAGCAAAAACACAAAAAACTGTTATTCATAGGTAACTCATATTCATTATTCAGTATGTATATTATTCTGGGAAAATATTAAAAATTATATATAAATTGTTTTCGTTGAAAATCTGTTCACATAATCTTCTTATAGCATTCAATATTTCCGTATTTAACTTATTTAGGTATTGAAAATAAGGAGAAAAATTATTTTAAAATTTAATAGAAAACTGTTGTTGGGTAAAATTCTTAGAAAATACTTTTATATCAATTAAAATTAATAACAATAAAAATATAAAATACATGTATCATCTTCTATGAACTTCGTTAAAAAGTCATTCGTTACTAAGTCATCGTTAAAATTTAACAAGGTAAAATAGAAAATTATTTTCAGGTCAGGTAGAAAAACCTGACACCTGTCAAAGCAAGATGAGGGATTTGTGCGATTGAAACCAAAAGTTCCGACAAATACTTACCAAAAAGAAAGAATTAGAGAAATAACGTGCTATAGGTATTATAGATTATTTAGTTTAGGGGTCGGCCACCAGCGGCTCGTGGGACGATTGCGACAACGAAAAAGAAAATATAACATTTACTTTTCTTATCTTACTTAGCTAATACCCTTTTCACACTAGATCTTTAAGACGAGTGAACTTAAAGTTCACCGATGTTTAAGATCGGTATGCTTTCACACTTGATGTTTAAATCTCTGGTGCTGTCATCAGCTACAGTAATTTTGTCCTTAAGTTACCGTCATGAAATTACCAGTTTTTAACTGTCTGCGCAGACGCACATTTTGAATTATTATAAACAATTAAGGATATTTCATTTCATTCTACAATAAAGGCACTACAATAAAGAATATATTACACCTGTATTAACATGTAAGTCGATACATTTTATCTCAATTATTGTAGTTCTGTATTTTATTAAACACGTTATTAAAATAAATAATTTTATTATAACAATAAGTATAAACTTCTTATAACGTCGATATAATACAGTATTCTTGTTTATGATAATATAAAATGTTGACAGCACAAATTCAAGGAGTATTTTTTTATAATAGAAATTAAGTTGGCAATGCGGGCGAAGTTTAAGACGCAGATCTCTGTCTTAAACATCGCTTGTGTTTAAACGAGGCCGTACGGTTTCACATTAGCGTTTAAAGATACATTTACTTTAACATCCGATCTTAAAGATCTAGTGTGAAAAGGGTATAACGCATAACTGTCGCGCTGATTAAAGCCTTAATACATAAGCATAAAAATTAAAATACTCTCTTTGTTCTGTTTATTACTACCAGATGTTTTAAAGGGCCAAACCCATTGTTCAATACGTATGCGTTATGTTATAGAGTTATTATTAACAATGCTTCTTACATACCAGGCGTACTTATGCCTACGTAAATACGTGTAAACCAGCGTAAACAAGAACTTAAGATCGTAAAAAATAACTTACAAATTGAAGTATGGCCCATCAAAAAAATCTATTTCTGAATGCGACCCGCGACGTAAAAAAGGTTACCGACCCATGGCTTCGTTAATAAAAGCTTTAGTGAAAATTCTATTTGACAGACAAAAGAACTAGAGCAGCGGTTCTTAACATTTTTATACTCGGGACCCCCAACTAGACTAAAATATTTTCTGGACCCCCCAAGAAAATATTTGAAATAATATTTTCAATGTTCTTAATAATTTATTGTTTAATAATTAAGTTTATTGTAATTTTAAAAGCAAAACTGGTGAAAATTAAATTTTTTCTTTTAATTTCGGGTCCCCCTAAGGTCTTTTCGGGACTCCCCGGTTAAGAACCGCTGAACTAGAGAAGTACTGGAGCCTATTTGAGCAAGATGTTAATTTTTAGGGTTTTGTAGGTATGACCATCAAAAACCTCCAATAACGGCACTCATGTGTCTCTCTGTCTGTTTGTCTGTCTGTCTGTCTGTCTGTCTGTACGGTAGAAATTGTAGCCAAACTGCTTAACATAGAAAGTTGAAATTTGGCATGCTTATACAACTATTTGGCCCACACATAGGAACAATATAGAGAGTTAAAAAATACAGCATGGGATAAATATAAACAAATATGTATTTGATAGAAATATACAGTTATCAAATATTAATGCGTGGATAAAGAAAAAAAAAAATTTTGAAATGTACATTGATGGTAACCAGAATAGTACAATAGGAATTTTTGATCAG
Source organism: Liopterus haemorrhoidalis (assembly GCA_963971575.1). Taxonomy (NCBI): domain Eukaryota; kingdom Metazoa; phylum Arthropoda; class Insecta; order Coleoptera; family Dytiscidae; genus Liopterus; species Liopterus haemorrhoidalis. The sequence continues at coordinate 61,323,888 of OZ020614.1, forward strand.
TGATTAGTTTTTCGAAAATTTAGTTCGTGTAGTTGAAAAAAAATATATTTTTTTCAAAATTTATTGTGTGGTATCAGAATAAAGCTCTTAAGATGTAGATTAAGAAACGGAAAGCAATTTTATGATTTTTTTTTTAATTTTAACGCAATTTTTTCCAAAAACGCACTAAAAAATACTGTCCCGCACCCTTCAACGCAAAGGGCTTAGACTAAAAATCTGAAAAAAATTCTAAGTAATGTACATTGATCTAAACCGGAAACGTACGAGATGAATTTTTCAGTTTTTATGTTTTTGACAAAATTAATTCTTTTTTTAATTCATGGCTAAATTATGGCTAATAATATATGGGAATTCACTTTGAATACTTGCAAATAAAAAAACTTTCAAATCCTTATAGAAAATACATTTTTTTGTAAACCGTAACAGATATTTTAAAAAAATGTAAAAGTTGTTTCTTTTCAAAAACACGCGTTCCCATTTAAAAATCAAATTTATCCTTGATATCCTGTACTTCTGGTTTGTCCCGGAAAATTTCTATACTACCATTCGATTCTTTGAGTAAATTTTGGTCAACAATCTTTTTTCCCAAATTTCTGACGCAATTTCGTCGCGTTTTCAACAAAAGTAATATGTTGTGCAATAACATTAAGAAACTGATATAATTCTCAAAGTTGTATCGGTTGGAACAAGCAAGATTCGAATGTAACTTTCAACTTCTTCATCTGCTAAAAGTATTACACTATTTTTTAACTGATTCTATTTTTAATAATTTAAGATTTAACTTTTAACATTTGATTTTTGGTTCAAGGTCTACTATTTTTAAGTGAAAATCATAAATTTTATAGACATCTTGTTGTGGGTTCTAAATTTAACAATAAACACCTTCCTAGAAATAAAGTTTAGTAAAAAATAGACTAGAATCAACTAAACAAATATAAAACTGCAATAAAATCTATTTATGCTACGAATAAAAATCAACAAATACTGGACCATGGGTAACACTGAGACGCCTTTCTTTGTGATAATTAAATTTTCATTCGAATGAAAATTATTTTTTTAATTTCTATACATTATTACACATCTGGCTAAACAAGCGGTTTACTAATATTAATGGTTTTTAAAAGTATAATGCCGGGTTTACATTGGTAGAGTAAAAGAGCTAGTAACTAGCGCAAGTACTACGCGCTTTACTCTACTATCTTATTTTCGGGATAGTAGGTGTTCGTACACAATTGGCATACTATCTTATTTTCTGGATAGTAAGTGTCAAAACACATTTGACATCTTCACTGTGATTTTGTTGTGCAATTATCTTTTAGCAAAAAATAGTTTATGAATATGAATATACATCGTCGCCGGGGTGATGCCATTAAAAATGGTATTTTGTATTACATCATTTCTTATGGAGGAAATAACTGATTGTCTTATTGAAGAAATCGGTACAGAATATAAGCCTAAACGAAAATGGGTTAAAAAATTGATTGATAGATAGAGCCCTGCGCGGATAAGCTTTTCTGTATCCGCATCCGATCCGCATCCGCACATCCATGATCCGCATCCGATCCGCATCCGCAGCTTTTGTTAATAACAAATCCGCATCCGATCCGCATCCGCAAAAATATCCGCACTATCCGCACTACAGGTTTGGAAAGAACTAACATATTTCGCCTGTTTAGGTAATCTCTGCTCTAAAACGCTACTGAAAATTTTTGGATTTACCAGCGTATTTATTACTAACCTAACCTAAGGGACCTCAAAAGTTTTAAGGCCTAGATGCCCTAATAACTTATTTAAATCTAGAGAGAGATAACAATTTTGGGGGGCCTAAGCGTTCTTTTTCGTAGGGAGTAAGTGGCGTGCTGCTTTTTTTAATATTGAATTTTTAAAAAAAAATCAGATAAGATACTTGATAGAAGGTGCTTCATATTTTTAGGATCAAGTAATTCTCTTACACCATTTCGCGCATGACTTAGGCGTTGCAACTTTTTCAAATAGCAACATGTGTTATTTTTCAAATTTTTGGGATCTGCAAGACTTTTTACTTCGGGTAGTATAAAAAAATTGGCAGGTTACATAATAAAATTTTCGAGAAAAAATTATGTAGGTAAATTTTGGTATTTAAATAAAACTTACTTATCAGTTTTATGTAAAAAAAACCTTTATCAGATTTAGAAGCCAGAATTAGAGCAGAGGTAGGAAGAATTACGTCGAAAGTGTACCAGGAAACTTTTGTCCAAAATATTATTTTCTATAACATATTTAATAATAAAAAGAAAGTTAAGTTGATTGTCTCAACTCAGTCTTGATCATGGACAATTGTCTTAATAAAAATAACATAAAGAGAGATTGAATGCTACAAAATATCATGTATATACAGACAACCGAAAATAACCGAGGACTGCGTAGTCAGAACACAAATGCTTGTTTCTCCGAAAGTAACCGAAGATTTAATGTTCACGCGGATATTGCGGATAAGCGGATATGACATTTAATCCGCATCCGATCCGCATCCGCATAGTTTAAACGATAATTTATCCGCATCCGCAGAAAAGTTGCGGATATCCGCGGATAATCCGCGGATACCCGCGGCTTTGCAGGGCTCTATTGATAGAACAGCTACCCATGGCACATCAGCCCTTCTACTTCCTGAATTAGCTGTGGAAGATCAAAAAGAGTACAGACAGTGTTTAAGAATTACACCAGATGATTTTAATAGACTATTAAATTTAGTTAGTCCATTAATACAACGAACTGATTCACTAATGATAGACGCGATTCCAGCAAGAATAAAATTGGAATTAACGCTTTATTTCCTAGCCACAGGAAATAGTTATCGTAGTCTACAACATCTTTTTCGTGTATCAAAGGCAGCTATTTCAAAGATGATTTCAAAAATCATCTATTAATAAATCAATGTTACGCAATTTATGTAAATAAATTATAACTTACCTGATACGGGTTTTTTCTGTTTGTTATGACAGGTTACCGTTTGCCGCCAATTTGAAATGAATCAATTTTGCGTAGTGGGGGAAAATATAGTAGCTAGTAAATACGTCGACGAGCTAGTTGATATCCTAGCTCCACTACTAGAAGCTAGTACTCTACTAGTCAACTGTTTACACAGGGATAGTAACTAGTTTCTAGTTACTTGCGCTAGTTACTAGCTCTTTTACTCTACCAATGTAAACCCGGCATAATTGTTGTAAATGTTTTCCCACCACCACAAATTGTTAACTGAACGCATCTGACATTCATAGATGGAGCAGGTAGACTATTTTATAGAAACACATATTTTAGTCGTATTTTCTCACTGTTCCCCGTGTCTTAATAGTTGCCCATGTTCCCCTATACTTGATGTGCAACGAGCAAGTTAAAACATAAATGCCTTATATGAGTTATTAGTATTTCATATATTCATTTGCGCTGGTCGAACATTGACAAACGTCCAATTCTTTTTATTCTTTAGTGTTTGCGTTCATTTCAGATTGTTTTAGTGATTTTTCCTCACCCAATATGCTACAGTTATGATAAATTTTCTGATACGTATTACAGAAATGCAATAAAAATTCTTTTATTTTGAAATAAAAGCACAAGAAAATGGTATTTAAAGAATACACATATGATATTAAAAAATATTGATTATCTCTCAATTTCGCTTTTGGCATTTAGCCCGTTGTTTACATTACCATACAGTTTTTCAACTTGCGATAACAAATTAAAATTTTAATCAATATAACATGCAAACTAGGTTGTAGAGACCATCAAGAGCCAGGAAATTATACTCCTAACAAAAAAATCATAACAACCAGCCAATCTAATACGCTACAAAAATTTATTACGGAAAAATTTTAAAAATCACGAAAAATAAAATATTAAATCAAAATAAAGAATTTCAGAGTAAAAACAGTGGGGGTTATTCCACAGGTGCGAAAAACGTGCGTTTATGGCCGCAGAATCTCAGAAGCCTAAAAATAAAACATTCTTAATTGTCGCGCCTTGCTTTTTTTAGGGTTTTGTAGGTATGACCAAAAAACCCTTATACCGTCATTTTGTCGTCTGTCTGTCTGTCTGTCTGTCTGTCTGTCTGTCTGTCTGTCTGTCTGTTCGGTAAAAATTGTAGCCAAACGGCTAAACCTAGAGAGTTGATATTTGGCATGATTGTACAACTTTTTGACCCGCACATAGGAAAAATACTAAAACATCTAAAAAACATATCCCCCTAAAAATATAAACAAATATGTGCTCAACGAAAAAAATAATATTTTTTTAAAATTCTGAGTAGGGTATCAAATGAAAGCCCTTAGTACGTGGTTTAACGATCAAAATTTTATTTTTGCAAAATAAATTATTTTGACGCGATTTTTGTCAAAATTGTGCAAAAAAATTTTTGTCCCACACCCTGTAGCCCAGATGGTTTAAACTAAAAATCTGAAAAAATTCTAAGTAATGTATATTGGTGTGAACCGGAATAGTACAACAGGAATTTTTGATCAGATTATGTTTTCGGAAAATAATGCATTTTTTGTGTTTTTAACTAAAATATGTTAAATATTTAATTCGCTATGTAACCAAGTTCATACGTCAGCGCTCATAGCGATGTGCGTTTAGTGATTGGTTTTCTAATTTTTCAAACAGGTAACTTGCAAACTAGAGTTCGAATCCTGCCAATTTTATTTTTTTGTTTGTTTTTTTTTTTGAAGTTTTCTTTTGTTTAAATTATTTTGTCAAAATTCTAGTTATTTTTTGGTAAATGTTGCATTTAATTTTTAAAAGCGTAAATTTAATAACCAGTGGGAAGTGTTGAAATTGTAATTTAATTCTGTTTGATGTATACGAAATCAGAGGGCGGGGCTAATGATTTAAGCAACCAATAGAAGCCATAGGCGCAATTTTCAAAATCTTAATGAACCTTGCTATGTAAAAAAAATACTGCACATATTTAGAAACTTAAATAATGGTATTAGGCATTCGAATTAAAATTCATAAAAAAATATTTTGACATAAAATTTGTTTTGGCATCCCAAATAATCATCATTCAGTTATTAAATACCTGCAAAACCCTGAAATGTGTGAAAATTCACACTTCACATTAATTTTTTATCAGAGTACTGATTCACTAATGGTGGGTTTAATTTACATTTACTCGTAGTTTTAGTCCTTTAGTTCCATTACTTTGTTGGTAATGAAGAAATGAAGGGTGAAAATTTTATAATTATGTGTACAGTGATTAACTCTATTACAGAATTACTGTGCACAAAATTACAAAACTGCCACCCATTTCTGCCATCAAGGTCTTGATTTACATAATAATTTTATCCTACACGACATTTATACTACACGTTTTCCCGGAACCCGGAAGCCGCTCTCGATGCCCCTGCTCATGTGTCTGTCTGTCTGTACGGTAGAAATTATGGCTAAACGGCTAGACCTAGAAAGTTGAAATATGGCATCTTGAACAACTCTTTGACCCACATATAAGAAAACTATTGAGAGTTCAAAAAAACATATCGCGGAAAAAATATGTATTCAACGAAAAATTAAATATGTTTTTTTAATTTTTGTCAAATAAAACCTCTTAATGCATGGATACGGAGACGCACCCAGGGGAGGGGCCCGGGGGCCGCCCCAACCCCCTAAGAAGGAAGGAAATAAAAATAAAAACACACAAACACACTAGAAAAATTTTAAAATAGAGATGAGGATCTTTTTTTTAGGTCGTCACTTGTATTTTAGAAGTGAGGACCTTTTTTAGGGTTTTGTAGGTATGACCAAAAAACCCTTATACCGTCATTTTGTCGTCTGTCTGTCTGTCTGTCTGTCTATCTGTCTGTCTGTCTGTCTGTCTGTCTGTCTGTCTGTCTGTCTGTCTGTTCGGTAAAAATTGTAGCCAAACGGCTAAACCTAGAGAGTTGAAATTTGGCATGCTTATACAACTCTTTGACCCGCACATAGGAAAAATACTAAAACATCTAAAAACCATACCCCCCTAAAAATATAAACAAATATGTGCTCATCGAAAACAAAAATATTTTTTTTAAATTCTGAGTAGGGTATCAAATGAAAGCCCTTAGTACGTGGATTAACGATCAAATTTTTGTTTTTGCAAAATAAATTACTTTGATGCGATTTTTGCCAAAAATGTGCAAAAAAAATTTTGTCCCACACCCTGTAGCCCAGATGGTTTAAACTAAAAATCTAAAAAAATTCTAAGTAATGTATATTGGTGTGAACCGAAATAGTACAACAAGAATTTTTGATCAGATTATGTTTTTGGAAAATAACGAATTTTTTGTGGTTTTTGGTTCACAAAGTACAAAAGTTATACCAATGTAAGACACTCACATGCATGGCGTGCGATGGCTACATGCGTTAGAGCACTCTTAAACTGGCTGTAAAATGAAGGGTTTCGAGTTCGAGTACACGGAGTGAATTTTATTTTTTCTGTTTTTTTTTTTTGCATTTTTATTACGTTGAAATTATTTTGTCAAAATTCTAGTTATATTTTGACAAATGTTGTATTTAATTTTTATGAGCGTAAATTTAATAACCAGTCTTATTATATGATTAACAGACGATAAATTATTTTAAAAATATCGTTCATTTTGCCGTGATTACTACAAAGTAAAATTTGTCCTACACACTCAGCATACCGCCTTCACTTATTATATACCTGCGAAACCCTGAAATGTGTGAATATTCACACTTCACATAAATTTTTTTTTAGGTCGTCACTTGTATTTTAGAAGTGAGGACCTTTTTTTTTAAGTCATCACTTTGTATTTCCGAAGAGAGGACCTTTTTTTAGGTTGTGACTTGTATTTTAGAAGTCAGGACCTTTTTTGTTTTAGGTCATCACTTTGTATTTCCGAAGCGAGGACCCTTTTATTTTTAGATCATCACTTGAAATTTAGAAGTTTGAACCTTATTCATAATTTAAATAATTTTGATTTCCTGCCCCCCCCCCAACAAAAATTCCTGGGTGCGCCACTGTATGGATAAACCAACAAATTAGTTTTATAATTTAAGGGCTTTTAATTAATTTGTGCACCTAATAATTACAAACTGTATTTGAGAGCAGTATTATAGAATATGTAGAATGCATTTGGTTTGTTTGAGGACTTAATTGATACTTAAACGAAAAAAGACAATTGTAACATTATTACTCAATTAACAATATTTGGAAGATAAAAATAATTTCGTGCCAAAAAAATATACGAAAATATATCTTCATTTTTTTATTACCTGAAAATCGTCGTAAATCACCAAAGGTACAGGATGATGTTAAAGTCTTATTATTACATAGCAGTAAATCGCTTAAAATTTTATGCCAAATTTTTCAGATCTTTTTTACATCTAAAAATATGTGTAATCTACTTTAAAAAATATAACTTTGCGCACTAGCTTGAAAACCACTGGTTTAAAAAAATATTTTCTTCTATAACCAGATGTCCCACTTGGTCTCCTACAACTTTGTTTTTTAGTATTTTTTATTATTTCTAATAATAAAGAAAATAATTTCGGTGTCCTTTTTCGCTGTTACACCCTGTATACGTTTTTAGGGTTTTGTAGGTATGACCTTTTGGTTAATAATTATACCGTCATTTTGTCGTCTGTCTGTCTGTCTGTCTGTCTGTCTGTCTGTCTGCCTGTCTGTCTGTCTGTCTGCCTGTCTGTCTGTTCGGTAAAAATTGTATCCAAACGGCTAAACCTAGAGAGTTGAAATTTGGCATGCTAATACAACTCTTTGACCCGCACATAGGAAAAATACTAAAAATATCTAAAAAACATATCCCCCTAAAAATATAAACAAATATCTGCTCATCGATTTTTTTTTTTTTTTTTAATTTCTGAGTAGGGTTTCAAATGAAAGCCCTTAAGTACGTGGATTAACGATCAAAATTTTATTTTTGCAAAATAAATTATTTTGACGCGATATTTGCCAAAATAGTGCAAAAAAATTTTTGTCCCACACCCTGTAGCCCAGATGGTTTAAACTAAAAATCTGAAAAAAATCTAAGTAATGTATTTATATTACTTCATTGTGTCAACCGGAATAGTACAACAGGAATTTTTCATCAGATTATGTTTTCGGAAAATATTGCATAAAATATTTAATAACTTATGTAACAAAGTAAACCAGCATGCTTTCATGGTGTAATGGTTAGCGTTCTCGCGTTCTAATTTGCAAAATAGAGTTCCGGTCTCGAGACAATTTTATTTTTTGTTTTTTTTTTGCATTTTTATTTTGTTTAAATTTGTTGTGGCAACCCAAATAATCATCATTCACCTACTAAATACCTGCGAAACCCTGAAATGTGTGAAAATTCACACTTCACTTCAATTTTTTTATAAATTTGTTTGTTTTAACATAACCTCAAACTTGGCTTATAAGATGTCAAATGTCAATAGCCAATAAAATGATACAAAACAGTAACATTGCTAACACAATTAAAAAATAATAATTCTATGGTTTACTAGACCTTATATTTGTGATCATATCTACGTATATTAATAAAATTAGAAGCTGTATCTGTTTTTTTATTTTTTCGGCTTCATGTTTGCTTTTTACACGTTTTAGATGATTATAAGACAATATCCACAAAAAAATTTAAAAATATTTAAATATTTCACGGTACAGAAAAAACCGTACGAAGTACGAGTACTTCAGCTAGTTGTACATAAATGCAATGGTAATTCGGTTCAAGATATTTTGTAGGGGTACATAAAATTACTCATACATTGCATAATAATAAGAGTTTAAATTCAGCCTGTACACACGTACCCTTATATTCTACATCTGTTATTGTAGCTGTTCATTACTCAAAACTGCGGTAAAGATGTCATTTGTCACCAGTTTCACTTAAATAAATATACACTGTTTATACGCTCCTGAACATATTAGGCTGTTTATTTTAACATGTTAAATTTATTTTCAAAGTTTGTTTTGACATTTATACAAAAGACGATTTTGATTGTGTTTATGAAGTTATTTTGAAATGGTTTGAAGTAAATTTTATGCAATAACGCTTTAATATAATATTAAGAATAATATAATAAAATTAGTTTAAATAAATATAAGTATTTATACCACACCTTGAGCTTTATAAATAATTTCTGTTAATAATCAGAACCAGGAAATATTTATTATTTAAATATTTATCAGGCAAATATTTACAGTAAAAAAAAACTTGTAAATTATAATAAAAATAATAAATAAAATAGAATAATGGTTCTATTTTAAATCTAGAAATAAAAGAATGTTCTTAAGTCTGTAGTACACGATGCAATTTCTCGTATTGAATCTCGTACGATTTGTCGTACGATAATTATTGCATTGAGAATTTAGTTCAGAATTATCGGATGTAAAATTATTGTAGTATAGGGATTTGCAGCTAAGCACCCTACCATCTGGTGAGCGTTTCATGAACTTGTGTACATCAGATAACATTTCGTTTTGTGTATTGGTTTTGTATGAAGTTTGTTTTTAAAGATTTATTATAATCATTGAAAAATGTATAATACATATTGTTGTGTGCCTATGTGCAATTCATTGAAAAGAAGAAACCCGGAAATATCGTTTCATTTGTTTCCACTAATATCAGACACCGTACGGTTCGAAACAAAATTGGCAAAGCAAGAGGTTAGGAATCGACGCGATGTTTAGATAAACAATTTAAAAATTGGAAAAAAAGTGAGCCCTTATATCAAAGTTTGCTCATTACATTTTAATGATAGTGACTACAAAAAATATTTTCAATTTTGTATTTATTATCGCATATCTTGAAAATTCCTGTTATTGTGTGTGGGTTTGTAATGCACAAATCTCTAGGCATAATGCATAAATCTTAATGAACTCTCTGTTTTTTTCAGTGACTTCACACAATATTATATGCCCAGCATTGTAGATTTCTACCCCTTGGTAAACAACACGAGAATTATTATTTCCCCCAATATAGTTAAAATAATCGACAATGGAAAACCGCCATAACTTAAAACCAGATCACAAAATGTAGTATTTTAGATGTTTACAAGTAATGTCACTTCACAAAATCAGAAAATCCCAAACAATTATTTATTTTTTGTCGTTTTTTGATACACTTTTCGCTATTATTTACTAGTAAATGTCAAGTGGTATCTGATTTAGAATGGTTTCAAAAAAATCCGCGTGGCGCTACGATCTTAAAATTTTTCCCCTATACCATCCAATATTTATCGCTTTGAATCTGTACCAATTGATGCGCACTACGTCTATTTTTGTAAATTGACAGAATTCAAATAATTGTACTTAACTTAGAATGAACAGATAGTTTACCAATTTTTGAAGACTGATAATATTAATCTTTGTCCCAAATCAGTAAATCCCCTGGATTCGCAAAGCCGTACAGTTTTCTGTTCTAATTTATTACATTTGAAATTGAAGGGAATTATTATTTTATTTATTTTTTGTTATTATTATTTTTGTCTATAAAACTACGATGTTTCTTTATCAAAAAATATTATTGTTGTCATTATCGTTATAAAATAGTTTAAAGAAAATAAAAATATATTATATTAATAATGATTTCATTGAATTTGTTTTATGCATAACAACCAACTTGAATAAATAAATGAGAAGAATAGAGATTGTAATCAAGAGTAGTTTGTGGTATAGAAATGTTTAAAAAAAATCTACAAACAATCAAAAAAAAATTAAATAATTCCCCAAGTACTTTTTTCCCGGATTGGAATGTTTAATGGTCACCTTAGATAAGTCACTAGTTAAGTATATTGGATAATAAGATATTGAAAAAATCCAAACATATGTATAAATGTAAGAATGTGAACAGTTAAATCCTATTTATTTTAAACAAAATATGAAAAAATATTGCTTAAGTGTATACTAAATAACCTCAAAATATGTTTGACAGATGAACAGTTGTTCGTTACGGTCACATGAATATGCGCATCTTATACTGCGCCATTATTGGTTCATTCTGTCCAATATTTTAAGTCGAGACATTAAATATTAGTTGGTTTTTAATATCATATAAGATCTCGTACGACAATCCTGTAGTACACAATACAAAAATTTGTGTACTATAAATCGTACGAGATTCAAAACGAGAAATCGCATCGTGTACTACAGGCATAATACTTATAACTGATACTTGTTTCTTTGACTGGTCTCTGTATCTGTCACTGTCTATCATAGCTATATGCGCACCATAAAAATCGTCAGGAGATTTATGCCGAACTATACAAGAGTCGATAAGAAAAAAGCTGAGAGGAATCAACTTCCTCATCCACCATACGCACCTAAAATCTCTTTCTAATGATAAAGATCTTGTTAAAATGACATTTTTGAAGGAGACCTACAAGCAGCGTTTCCATAATTGGTAAATATGTTGGCAGAGAAATGTAGCTGTGGATAAATTCGGTCTGGTAGATCATGATGATAATAAACACAGTACTAATTTAACGTGCTAAAATAATTTTTTTTACAGAAAATTATAAAATGCTTTTAACTTAAAATATAAACTGAAATCGAAATATTGTAAACAATACCGATGATATATTAATCACTTTTTCATTTATATTTTATATTAAACAACCTTCGACGACCTATCACTGTACATATTTATAGTATTGCCAATAATATTGATTGATGTATTTAGACAACAAATTCAATATCAGTATACATGAAACATAATAAAAAGCAAATTTACATAAATTTTTTTGAATATATTATTGAATAATATGTATTGATTTTATTCAGATTAGAGACGAGAATTGTTGTTTTAAAGATTTTGCAGACTTGTACAGTAAAATTTCTGCTATCGAATTTAATACGTTTAACGAAATGATTCGTAGTATGAATTAATCGTTAGTCCGATTAAGATTTTCCATAATTTTCAGTGCGGAAGCCTTTCAATCCATTTCACAATGTTCCCAAAAGGACTGAAGGATTGAAGATTTACTAATTATATTTTATACAGTTCATACTCCATACAGTGCATAGTTTTCATTTGATACGAGAATCACCTTTAGACTGTCTCCCTAGAAGTTTCAACTGTCCTTTTGATGATATAGGAATATGAATTTCTCCTCTCAGTTCTTATTTATTTGGCTGCAAGAGATGTGAAGAATTTTTCCAATGTTGGCAGGTTTTCCTATTCTTTAATATTCCTTTGAAGTGGTTTAAACATAAGTGTTTGGATTGTGGGAGTCTTTTAGGATATCCTTACAATTACATACTTAATCAGTTTTGGCATGCAGCGCGTCGTTGTGCGATTCGTTAGCCGCGACAAAAACCTTGCGAAAAAAATATTCGTTAGCCGAATTGTCAGTTAGCATTCGAGGGTTTATATACTTGCGTCATTCGTTCTAGACCAGTCTTAAGGTCGCTAACACTTTCTGAAAAGCTCCAAGGTTGTTACCCGATCCCAAACGGCTGGTACTTTTCTCGCAAGTCATTTCGAAGAAGATCGAAATTAGTCAATTTCATCGTGAACGATTATAGAAACAAGAGCTTGTATCCAGAAGACCTGTAACTTGCCAGGATTTTCTCGCAAATTATAGAGTTGGAAGATTACGTTTCGATCGTGAACATTTGAATTGACTGGACGCAAACTATAGCAGTATATTGTGCAGAAATGAATAGTTTAGTTTAAAATCACCAGATGGGCGAAAACGAGTGTTCTGAAGGCCTAGTAATCTAGGAACTTTATTGAAAAGAAGAGAGCAGAGTCATCTACCGACCAGTGTTTCAAAAATATAACTATGTAATTTCTTGTAAATAAAATAAAGTTATCGATTAATAATAAATTAATGGAAACCAAAAATATCATATAATTAATCGATTAATTGAAACAAAATAATTAATTCAATCATTTTATAAATCGTTGCCATCTATACACAGTTTTAATTTAGAAATTATTTTTACCAGCCTCTAGTTAGCAACATTTAAGAGTTACCTACAGATCTCCGAACCGTCAACATCATATCAATTCATAATACAGAATCTTTAAGCACACTAACCTTGGTTTTTACTTAAATTGCTGCAGACATATCATCCTACAGAATTTTAGATGTTTTCTACGAACATGCCATGAGGGGGTATAATCTGCCTTCGCCGCCATAATTGTTCGGTGCATCTTTGCTTGATAACATATTCGAAGTTAATTTCAAATGTTCTTGACAAAGGCTTGATTCGAGACATCTTAGTTGCACTCAGTTATGTTTAGAATAATTGCATTTGTATATCAAATGTCGTATATTCATAGATCGTCTCTTAATTTCATATTCATATTTCCTCCAGTACAATTGCCAAATTGGCCGCATGCAGGTTATACCAGACGATGACAAAAGACAGTAATAATGCATTGGTTATTATAAGAAAAGCAATGTTCATATCTAATTTATCTACAGACATTACAAGATAATATATTAAATTTGGAACGTATGTCAACAAGGTATACAAGATGGTGTACAAGGACAGATTTGCAAATTTAATAGGCAAGACAATTTGACTCTGAAATTAGAGTATGTACATAACTATGGACTAGTTATTAGAGTAAATGAGGTAAATATGAACTACAATAAGCACAATCAGAAATAAAACCATACGTTATTATCAAATTACATTTTATTCGAATCACTCATAAAAGTATCTAGAAATCAAATAACAACGTAATCTCAAAACTAATTAAACAATTAACGCCCCAATTTTTTTCTAGACTAAATACACTACGAGGAATCCAAAAATTTTAACCTCAGGTTGTTTTTTCTACCCGTATTTTGAGTTGTGATTTTTTTTAATTCATAATTTTCACAAATATTGTAAATTATGCCATTAAAAAAATTGTCATAATCTCTAAACACTTATACGATTAAAGCCACAATTTTTTTCTAGACTAAATAAACTACGGATAATCCAAAAATTTCAACTGCAGGTCACTATATCTAACCGTTTTAGAGTGCTCTTTACCTGTACTCTTAACCTAACCCTATTACAAAATGTGTACTGAAACAGAACCCAGAACCAAACCCTTCAAAAATTGTCGGGGTTATCCGGTCCTGCTATTAAAGTTGTGCCGGTAGAAACACGTTTAAAATGACACATTCGTTGACCTGTCAAGACATGTTCTGTTGACCATATTAGCCGCGGGCGGCATATTAGCAAAACTTACTCTATTCGTAAACTTAGCTCAAAAATGTTAGTCGGTTGACAGTTTAACTGGACTTGGAGTAAAATCGTTGTAATTATTTTATTACACCATACCTACCCAAAATCGTAATTATGTTTAATGTTTGTCTTTTATTATCTAACTTAACAGCCTGAATAAAAATAAATCCGCACATTTTAAATTTTAATGACAAGTATTTAACCAACACCATTCATTTACTCAAAAAATAATTCCCTTAAGTATGTTTTTAAGAAAACAAATAAATTCAGGAGAAAATTTACATTTAAAGTTATAAAAACGATTTTAATGTCCATTGTTAATCATTCGTTTATAAGACAATTGGTTTAGATACATTTATTTTCAGTTAAAAGACAATAATTTTCGTTGAAGAATTCAGCGCATGACGCCATTAGTTTTATCTTTTCTAACCTAAAACATTGTTCAAATTCCTTCCTCTAGAGTAAATTTAATTGCCCAATATTACGAATTTTAATTCATTAATGGTAATTAGAGAAGCTCAATAAATCATGGTATACACGAAAATAACTTGCAAATCTTCCGACGAAAACAAGCTACAAAAGGAATTCTACTGAATCTTGCTTAAAATAAGTTCAGATATTTTGTTTACTTCCGAACAACATATTTCAACTATTTTTAAAACCAAGCCATTTATCACAAAGTAACCATTTGTTAAATCAAACTATGTGCTAGTCTCATAGATTATTTTCTTCTTCATGGCACTATAACCCGTCGTAGGTCTTCGCCTCTTTTATTAACCTTTTATAGAAATCTGCCCATGGCAACTTCTCGCCAATTGTTGATATCTGTAATAGGTCACGCTGTACAATGTTCATCCACCTTGTTTTACCTTCTTTTACCAAGCGGAATTCTTAAGATTAATTTAATAGTCGATCTCTGTACATGACATCCATCGGAGTCTTCTTACTCTAACCATTTTGACTACATTCGATACTTGACATATCCTGTATAGTTCTTGGTTGTAACTTAAACCAACCATCTTTCTGTTGAACTGGTCTTAGTATGCAGCGAAGTATTATCCTTTCGAAGGAGTCGAGTAGTCTTTTAGCTTCCCTCGTTAAATACCATATGTCTGAACAATACAGGACAATAGGTCTAATTCTATAAAGCATAAATTTTGGATTTCTGCTCTAAGCGGCTTGATCTTAATAGTTTTTGAAGACTAAAATAACCTCTACCACCAAGACTTATTTGTCATCTTATTTCTTTTATAACGTTTTTCGACCGTCAATTCTTTACATTTCTTTAACGCAAATTTGTATGTTAATATTATATTATCTTAACTTTTAATTTAAAAATGATTTGGAACAAGATTCAGATTTTTTTATGAACAGTGAATCAAGTAATGATCATGATTTAGAGCTAAATATAAAGAAACCAAGAACTAAAAGCGAAAATAATTTTCTTCCATTTCGAATTAATGTATTCTTGGACAGATTTCTGAATATCGTCTTAAACGGTAGTCCCTTAGGAAAATGTAGGTTATTATTTCCAGTCCAGATTGCCGCCTTCAATTTTGTTCTAAGGCGTCAAGAAAAACATATGAATTATATATGTGTTATATGTTTTAAGTAATATAAAACAAATTTTATTTGATGAGGTAAACAATTCAGATGAAGATCAAGAAAATATTTTGGTAAAAGTATTTGAATATGCAGAGAGTAATATTTCAAACATGCTATAAATGAATTTAATTTAAATTTCCGCTTGTATCCAGAAAAATTTGAGAGTCTTTTCACGTGACGAGTGACATCAGTTCAAGGAAGGCGTATCACACTAGAACGCTATCCAAGTTTTATTTTGTAAGTCTTCTTCCAGGATTCAAGTCTTCACGTCTTCAGCTATCACACGCGAATCAGGGAAAAGTAACTTGCGTCTGCGTACATAACGTTAACAATAGACCCATCTCACTTGATCTGACTGAGAGGGAGAGACCGCGCATGCGCCTTTGAAGACTTGGATTTCGTCTTGTCTTCTAGAGACAGGGGAAATATATTTCGATGTATTTGCTCAGACTTATAGACTTAGGTTTTTTGTCATGCTATCACACACACACAAGACTTCAATTCGAATGCAAAGACTTTAATTTTCAAAGTTTAGGCTTGAATAATAAGTGTGATAAGGCCTTTAGAATGATTTATTCGCAAATGATGCAATGTTCACACATGTGCAAAACGTAGTACATCTAATCGTACAATGTTTGTACAAAAAACGACACAAAAACCGATAGTTGTAAAACCTAATAACAATATACTCTCTTATGGATTATAAATAAAATTATGTTTATATATTTACCTGCTTACGTAGCTCGCCCTCAATTTTCTAGAAAAAAATACGTGTAATTAGTAAGTGATGCACTAATAATAATCATGATATGATATCGAATATAGGTTTTATTAGGCTCATCCTGCATTCCAATAACCATACTATAGTGTCAAGATGACACCATAAACTTTTATCATAAAGATTAAACTGCTATAAAAATACAATGCGAATATTTCTGAACAGATTAGGATATGAAAACCTTTAACTTGTAAATTACATTTTGATATATTCCTTAGTTTAAAGATATCTATTAGCAGTAAAACATCAAGAAAATCCTTCTGAAGAACAAGATTTTCTCTTCGGAATATTTAAAGAAGTTTTAAAGCGAGATATGAATAATTTCGAATTATCTGAATGAATGTTGTTTTATATTACCATTCGTTGATACTGTATTTAGGGCATATTTGCATTTAACAAATGTTTTGATTTTAAACATTTTTTACCAATCACAACAAACAATTGAAAATTTATAATCTGTCATGAATAATAGATTCGAATTCAAGATACACTGAAATAAGGAATGGAGATTATTCACAATATTTCACAAATACCAGTTTACTCTTTGACTGTTTTGGAATACAGTTATGGCCAACATAACTAACGAACGAACTTCAATGTACACAAACACCAACAAATGCCAACAATTTGATAACCACGAACAAACAAGAATAAACATAATTAAACAAAAATTGAACGTTCGAACACCAATGAACCGTTTCCTTTGTAATACCAACAAAATCATTCGTTTAAGTTCCACGTTATGATTATTATGTTCGTTTGTGCTCGTTGACATAAACACCTACTGAACATATTTATTCTTTCAAAACATATAACACAGTTCAACAAAAAACAATTGACGTGAAGTGTGAATTTTCTCATTTCAGGATTTTGCAGGTATCTAGAATATTAAGTATAGTAATACTATATATCTGGGACATTATTTTTGTTGTATTCGCATCAAAATTTCCAGCGCAAGCCTGTGGCTGCAAGTGTTAAACCCTTTGACCGCTAAGCAAGGGCACGGACGTGAGTTCAACTTCTGCTTATGTGAAATAATTTGTGTAAAATTATTTATACAAATTACAGGTTCTGCTTAGCCGTTCGCAACCAGCTATTGTCAACTGACAATAACTGAAGCGCCTCTAGTGAGATTTTGAGAAACTGACAGGTGGAGGATAGTCGAGTTTGTTTACTGTTGTTTTCATAGCGAGTATTTAAAAAATGTCTTTAAAATTGCAAGAAAAAATTAAATGCAACGTGAATTATTGTGTTTATCTTTGCAATGCAAAACTAGGTCGTGATAGAGACCTAAGTTTTTATCGTGTTCCGAAACGTGGCAAAAAAGCCTTATTACCTTCAGTTATAACCCTAGAGGTTACTTGGGCACTGAGAAAACGGAAAATTTCATTTAACGCAACCCTCATATTGAATAATAAATTAATTTGAATAAATATCACATGAAGATACCATTGAACCTGTCAAAAATATCCTATTTGCGTCAGCCATGATGTACAATGCAGTGGCGCCTCTATCGGTAGTGTCAGATGACAATAAACAGTAGGTGCCTCTCTGTGTACGCTAAAAATGGACGTAATACTGACCATTTAAAGAGATATTACTCCTGAATGTACATAGATTTAAAACATGGTCATGAAACCTGGAAACAGAAGGCCTAGGTTCAACTCGGGCTGTCGCGCCAATGATGATGATTCCCATCAAAATGACCAATATTTTGAAAATCATGTATTCTCTGTAAATCTAATACTACAAGCATTCATTTGATACTCGAAATTTAATATACGAAATTAAATAGATTTTATTGAAAAACTATTTAATTTCTCTCACAACGATTTTTTACGATTCATTTAATCAATTTGATATTTGATTTCACATAATTTTCAAACAGAAATCAAGAGACCTAGGTTATTATTATGTTGCTACGGAGACTTGTTTATATTATGAAAAATAGAATTTGTTTATGTTACGTTAAAAGTGCCAATATTGAATAAGTGTTTTAAATTTAATATATATATTGTGAAGATTTGTTAAAATGTATTCAAATAACACTGTTAATAATTGAAAATTGGGGTTACAGGGTGGGTGAAAAAAGTATTTCAACATATATTGGTAAAAAATCGTGCTGTGATACAGAGCTTTTAAAAAACTACCCTCTGTTCTTTGACCTACGTCTTAAGAGCTTTCTTTTGATACCAAATAATAAATTTAAAAATAATAAAATTGTTTAGATATTTTTAAGTAATGCACATTGATCTGAACCGGCAACGTACGAGAGGAATATTTGATCAAATTACGTTTTTGTAAAATATTACAGTTTTTGTGTTTTTGACTAAATTAATTATTTTTTTAACTAATAGATAAATTATGACTAATAATCTTCTTTTTTGTATTTATAGCTAAGGTAATGAATATCTTCTTTTGAAGTTAAAAATATATTTTTTTTTAACAGCTGAGAATCGAGTTCTTTTACGTTGGAGTAGGCTCCGTTTACTATTAAGTCATTGTTGTGTCAATTATTTTAGTTTTTTGTTGTTAACCTCCATTTGTATCAAAGAGGAATACATCATTTATAGTAGTGAAATACTTAAATAACACATTGTTAATAGCTAGAAATACGTTTCTAATACTGGAAAAATGAAGCCTTTTATCAATATATTTCTTACTAGTTAAATGAAGATTTAGATACTAAGCAAATACAGAAACAAAACGCTAGTATTTTTTAATTTAAATACAAGGTGTCTCAAAAGAAATTTTATATTTAGTGGATCGATTAAAAAAAAAGTAAGCCGTATATAGAAAAAATGTTTATTAATTATTAAAATACACTTTTTGGGGATTTTTTTCTTAAAAATAATATCGTCTAAATGTAGACCCTCGCGTTCTCGGCACTCATTTAATCGAACAGTAAAATTACTTATGACGTCTCGGCAGGTGGAGTCAGGGATGGCTGCCATTTCGTGACGGATATTTTCTTTCAAATGCGCCAGTGAAGTCGGTTTATTGGCGTAAACTTTAGATTTAAGATAACCCCATAGGAAAAAGTCCATAGGGGTTAAATCTGGACTGCGTGGAGGCCAATTTATGTCACCTCTCCGGGAGATCAATTTGCCTGAGAAAATTTCACGAACACGTGGCAGAGACATATTGGACGTGTGTGAAGTTGCTCCGTCCTGTTGGAACCATGTTCTTTGGTTATAGCCAGGAAAGTTTTGCAGTTCAGGTACCAAGAAGTTGTCTAACATCTCCACATAACGCTCTGAATTCACTGTAACTGCACGCCCCCTTTCGTCTTCAAAAAAGTAAGGGCCGATAATTCCTCGCGCCGACATCGCAGCCCATACGGTAACTTTAGGCGAATGGGGAATAAGTAGGGGTTTCTGATGTTTGCGTTTCGGATTCGTTGCACTCCAGTAGCGGCAGTTCTGCTTATTTACGTGGCCATTAAGATGAAAATGAGCTTCATCCGAAAACAAAATGTTGGTAAACGTTGAAAATCGCTCAATCACCTGATTTACGAAATTAAGCCTCTGACTGGCATCTTGGGGCTTTAATTCTTGCACCAATTGAATTTTGTAGGGGTGCAGCTTTAGGTCTTTGTGCATAATGCGATGTATTGATGATCTATGCACATTTAAAGCACTTGCACGCTTCCGAATTGAAAGGTTCGGGTCGTCACGAACAGACTGATTAACATTCTCCACGTTTTCTACCATTCTTGATGACCTAGGTTGCCCGGATTTTGATTTATCCAGCGTTGTACCAGTGTCTTCAAACTTTTTAACACAATGTCGAATGAGAGGAATGCTTGGCGCATCATTTAAGTGGCGAAAACCTCGAATACTGCAGAATTTTCTACGCGCTACAGTCGCCGAATCACCGTTTTTGTAAAACTCTCGCACGCATAACGCGCGGTCTGCTCCCGAGAAACGCTCCATAGCGACTAAATTCCCAAGAGCCAGGCTACCGATTGACATAACCCCCGCGCCCCTCGGATACGTTGCGTTCACGCAGTAAGCTAAATAAATATAAAATTTCTTTTGAGACACCATTATATTTATAATACAAATTATTGAGACGAAATTTTAGAAAATTATTTAAATTTTCTTTAAAAGAATTAAATTAAAACTCTCAGTATTCAAATCTACAATTTTATTTTATAATAAACGAATTTCTGTTTGTCTGTTCTTTATACAAAGCCAATTGGATAGACCAATTTTCACCAAATTTAAAACAGGTGATAAAATGATCCGAGAAAGGTTTTAGTGATGGTGCCAACTTGTCCCTCTAGCCGTTGTGGGGCGTAAACCATCAGTTTCTCACTCTCCGTGCAGTTTGAATTGATTACATGCTAAACCTTAAACGATATATTGACATAATGAAGACAAAAAATGTAGATTTAACTAGATCTAAAAAAAAATCCATGAGAACATATACAGAGCGATCAACAAATCTTGTCCGTTATGCAATACTTGACAAAAACATTTAGTTATCAAACTTATTTCCAAGGACATGTATACATAGCCGTATATTTTTATTATCTTATGAATTGATATTAAATGAACACTATTTTTCTCTACACGCCAATGAGTTGATTACAGGTATTAAGTTGGGAACACATATTTTCGTTGTTTCTCGGGTGAGTTCGGACAAACGAAGCAATCTGATTGGTTCTTTGTTAAATTGGGATTTTCAGCTGTGAATTAGAATACAGTTTTGATATTTTTAAACTCATTGTTTACTGTTATGTAACTGGCAAGAAATAATGATCGCACGGTACCTATCATGAACCGATATCTTGTATTGGGATATTTTCTATTTTTAACGTAATAGTTTTTGTATGGGGGTGCATAACATCGGAGTTTTATAGTGATGTATTAATTATTTTAAAATAATAAATTAGAGCATTTCACGCAGAATCATAAAGTATTTTACACTACACATCATTTTTTACAGGAGTTTCATCTGCATTATTTACTCACTTGTATTTGATATCTGCCCGAAGTCGAATTCTTATTTCACTATATTAATTATTACACGATTTATTACACGAATTATTTATTATACTATACATCAAAGATTGATAATAACGGAGTTATCACAGATATGTTGAGAGTTGTGGAATTTGTCAACAGATGGCACTGCTGGATAGTTGTTTCTACAGTGACTGTATAAAGACAGTGTGGCCATATGAACTGTAGCCGCCATGTTTATTCCAGATTTGTATTGGGTTATATGGAATAAATGTTAATATATCCTAATATATTATAATATTTCTTAAATTTTTAATATAAATATTAAAATTGCCTACCGATGAAGGTATTTTTTTGAAATGTTTGCAACATAAAAAGGAAACAAATGAAAAAAATTCTTAAAAAAGGACATGAAAGGAAATAAAAGAGATACAATCTGTCTCAATTTATAATACGAAACTAGAACTGGTTACTTTGGTGACTGTTGTGGTGTAAACAGACTTTGGCGTATCCATGTGAACCAATACTATGATAATATTATAAATGTATTGTCAATATACAACATAAAAAATTAACTTTTCCTGTTAGTTCCGTATTACAAAATGAGACAGATAATATGTTTTTATTATTTTATAATTTTATTTGAGGACTTTTTTTTATTGAAAACTAAAACATTTTTTTTTTATAAAAACGGGAGTTACATTTTAATTTGAATATTTTAAATTTAAGAAAACAAGTTCAAACAGGACATTAGAATTAGAATAAAATAATAGGGAAAAAATGATGATAAGGTTCTATAAAAATTTAGAGAACTCAACATTTTTCTAATTTTTGGGAAAACGCATGTTTATATAAAAAAAAGGATATTTTCATATGAAAAAAGAATAAGCAGAACATGTTATATACCCTAAGTTCAAAAAGAAATTACATAAGAGTTGGCTATGGAAAAATAAAATAATGTATACTACAAGCTTTATGTAACAATAAATAACTTATGACAACAAGAGTGATTTAATTAATTCAGACAGTAAATTAATTCTGAAGCTTTCTGTTGACATTACTTTTATTTTCCATAGCCAACCCTTATGCAATTTCTTTTTGAACTCATGGTATAAATGATATATTAAAAAAGAAAACTGACGTATATATTATCATGTATACATGCCGTATCGAAGCACGAATACCCCATAACGAATAAAAATGATTACAAAAAGCTGTTGATTTTGATATGATTATAGAAAAATTATTGTCGCAAACATCCATTATGTTGGCTTACGCTTATTAAATACCTGCAAAACCCTGAAATGTGTGAAAATTCATACTTCACATAAATTTTTTTATACCTTTTGATTTCAAAATATAAAACACTTGAAACGTCGCTGCGTTCTATTTTGGATCGGAAGGATATTTCAGCTTAGCTAATCGGCACCCCAGCATTACTCTATCCCTAGCACTCCCGAAACTTTAACAGGACCGGATATTTTGTTACGGATATTAGGAAATCACTCACTGAAAATTTAAATCGCTTCAAAAATTGCATTAGATTCAGTTACGTTCACTACAAAAGTGTGCATGACTTTTGAATTCAATTTCAACTGATCGATTTAAAGTTGAATCATAACAAATTTTACGATTTTCTAAAAAAAATATTTTTGTATGAATCCCATTTGTGGACAACATATGGCTATTTAAATGTTGAAGTACTTTAAAAATAAGTGAGAAAATGTAAAAAAAAAACTCTGAAATAGGAAATAGGAAACGTCAAACATTCTGACAAAAAGTTGGAAATAAGAGCAATGTGAAGTTGCAGTTTCTATAATTTGAAATCTGTAGCAGAGGGACATACAGGGGTGTTGATAGAACAAGTTCTATTTTCCATCCATTTTTTAGGGAATTCTAGGTATCTGTATAGTTAAAGCCAACTGTTTAGCTGTAGCATAACCAAGAAGTGTATAGGTTATGTGTTTCATTTGACAAAACCACTTAGAACCCCAAACGTTCTAATTCACCGTCATCTAGGTCAGCGGTTCCCAAACTGTGCTCCGCGGAGCCCGAAGTGCTCCGCGTGTACTTCTCAGGGGCTCCGCAGCCGTTCCAGGAAATAAAATAAATAAACATTGAATAAAATCAAAAGAATTAGAAATAAAAAACAGAATCAAAATAATTAAACTGGAAATTACATTCTGAAAGAAAATTGGCTAAGTTGTATGAATGTCCGAGTGATTTCTGACTCTAGTCGGTTTATGACTCTATGACTAGCTGGAATGTGATCGGTGAGATGCATTTTTGTTTGAATAATTTGCGTGTATTTTGATTATTTGCTTCATTTTATAAAAATATGACTATCAATATGTGAGCTGTGAAGGAGAAAAGTGAATTTATATTAAATAAAAAAATCTACTCCCTCCCCCGTAACATTACTTCTAAACACCATTAATTTGTAAGACATAGGGTAGGCCTAGGGGCTCCACTATTAAAATTGATTCTAAAAAGTGCTCCGCAAGTAAAAAAGGTTGGTAACCACTGATCTAGGTTATTTCTTTTGTTTTTGTTCACAGATCGTAATTTTGTGAAGATTTTTTCAATATTTTTATTTTGATAAATATGCCAACATGTTTTACAGTTGGTAATGTAAACATTTTCAAAAAAAATGATAAATAAATTGATGTGTGTAAAGTTATCCTTTTATTTTCAAGGTTATCAATACATTTTTCAGTTAATTGACAAAAAAATGATCAATTTATTGATCAATAAATTGAACTGTGTAAAACCAACTTAAGGTTTAACCAACGTATTCAATTAAAAGTGCACGAAGAGTGTGAAATTGATGATTTACAGGCCCCATGGACGGGCCTGTTCCGCTAAAAGCAAGGAATTTTTTCGTTAGTAGTCACTCGAAGAACCAGACCTAACGGATCAGTTTCGTCGACATCAGTTTCGAGGACCAAGGAGGGATCTAGCCCTTTAGGCCAGATCCGCTGGAAAGTCCGCTCGTGTAACCGGCTATTAACAAGGAAATATTCAGTGCTTCATGCAAGACGTAGAGTAATGGGTGAGATCTTTATGGAACGCTGACATAATGTAATGTAATACATTTTAAATTAGCTGTAAAATGAATAAAAGAATATTGCCAAAGAATATTTGTTGAATATACTATCTTTGCTGTATATAGGTTAATAAAAGACAAAATTTTAACCTTATTTCCAAAGAATTATTCTCAAAAAATCAATGTTATAATTTTAAAAATATTGTTTGAAACAAGAGTGTAACACTTGTGGAAGATTCCAGAGAAAAATCCGACACAATGAAACCTTTTGTTTTTTAACCTTCTTACAATCGACCTATTTGTGATGCTACTCAACAACACCATACTATAACATTGATTTTTAATGAAACTGAATTAATAATACAGTTACAGTACAGTGTGAACAGCTAATTTATAGCTTTCTTATTCCGCAACCTTTTTAAAACCGCTTTAAATTGTACATGACAGGTAGAAAAGGTTCGAACAAATGCATGTTTTATTAAAACCATTTCCTCGACAGAAAAATGCAATTCTCAAACAATAAGAAAAATCAATTTCTAATACTGAAATAATAAAACTTTTGTAAAATAATAAAAGATTAATGTGAATGAATATTTTCACATTCTGGGATTTCGTAGGTATTTATAAAGTAAATGAGCCTTACAGAGGCGCTTATAAATGAGATTATTTCCAAAATTCTCTTCTTAAGAAAAAACCATTTTACTGTTTTATTGGCAACATTAATGCCACCTCTTTGAAAAAAATAAACATAATTTCTTTCCAATCCGAGGCAGAAACCTTAAAAAACGTCTAATTTAAAAAATTGATGTGAAGTGTGAATTTTCACACATTTCAGGGTTTCGCAGATATTTAATAAGTGAATGATGATTATTTGGGATGCCAAAAAAAATTTTATGTTTAAATATTTTTTTTGTTAATTTTAATTCGAATGCCTAATACTATTATTTAGGTTTCTAAATATTGCAGTTTTTTTTTTTTTTATATGACAAGGTTCGTTATGTTTTTGAAAATTGCGCCTATGGCTTCAATTAATTGTTTTAAGTCATAACTCCGCCCCTCTGATTTCGTGTATTCAATTTCAACAATTTCCACTGGTTATTAAATTTACGATCTTAAAAATTAAATGCAACATTTGCCCAAATATAACTAGAATTTTGAAAAAATAATTTAAACAATATCAAAATGCAAAAAAAAAAAACAAAAACTTAAATTGTCTCGAGACCAGAACCCTACTTTGCAAATTAGAACGCGAGAATGCTAACCATTACACCATGAAAGCATGTTGGTTTACTTTGATGCATAAGTTATTAAATATTTTACATGGTCAAGCAAAAACAAAAAATGCGTTATTTTCCAAAAACATAATCTGATCAAAAATTCCTGTTGTACTATTCCGGTTCACACAAATGTACATTACTTAGAATTTTTTCAGATTTTTAGTTTAAACCATCTGGGTTACAGGGAGTGGGACAAAAAAATTTTGCACAATTTTGGCAAAAATCACGTCAAAATAATTTATTTTGCAAAAATAAAATTTTGATCGTTAATCCACGTACTAAGGGCTTTCATTTGATACCCTATTTAGAATTTATAATTTTTTTTTTTTTTTTTCGATGAACAGATATTTGTTTATATTTTTAGGATATGTTTTTTAGGCTGATTATAGAAGAAATATTATCCTAGACATCCAGCATTCTGTTGGCTTCTTACACTTATTAAATACCTACAAAACTCTTAAATGTATATTCACATTTCACATCAATTTTTTTTAAATAAAACCGCAGTACGAGTGTCTTCCTACGTTACTTTAAAATTGCAAACAAGAACACGTGTCTTGTTCCAAAAAGATGTTTTACCCCAACATCTGACTAAAGAAGATGCTCTCCATGCACTTAGAATACATATTTTTGAATTTGATTTGATTTATATTTAATCAAAAGCCTTTGCTCACAAATGCCTCTTACATCCTCTTAGAGATTTTCAACTTCCAACGAGATCAACTGCACAGACACTCTAAGATCACCCAACATACTAAAGTGGATAATTAACACAAATTATAATTTTGAAAAATGACTCATCACTGCACTCTTTAAAACTGAATTGAATAATTTTATATTTTTGAATACATAATTATATTACTTTAAAAGATATGTACTTGAAAATTTCTTTTTAAAAAAAAATTAACTTGTTTTATAAATCCTTAAAAGTTTGGTTCTTTCTTAACGATGTATATCTGAAGAAGTTCTCTTGTGGACTTGTTAAAACGTGATATCAAGAATACGAAAACATCGATGGAGCCTTTAGTTAGACGTAACGTACGGGCGTAACGTAGAAATGAACATCCCTTACGATACTCTGAGATGTCAATAAAAGGATATGAATAGTGCTCACGAACTTCTACTACGAATGTTACTTTAAATGCGTATTACGAAATCCACGAATATTTTTCTCTTACACCAGGAAAACTGCACGAGATTATTAAATATAAAGCAAGTCAGTATGATAGAACTTCACGTGACTGCATTGAATTAATAGGGGATAGGCATGATTTTTTTTATTTTTTATTATATTCCTCTTGTTGCATATAAACATAAAAAACAGTTTTTATTTTTATTTTTTTGTAATTTGAAGGCTTAAAAAAATCATAAATGTATGTAGCGCGCGAAAACGACGTGTGACGTCATACCCCTTCTAACTGACGTATGACACTACTAGCTTACCGGCGTACATAGTCTGTTGTGAACTTATTTGTTTGTATAACTTCATAGGTTATGTAAAGTTAGAGTGATTTTAGTTAAAATAAAGTTTAATTCTATAAAAACAATTTATACATGTTTACCGAATTAAATTTTATATTAAAATAGATAACTTATATTGCAGTATTTCAATTATGCCTCTAACGTTTTGTAACTTCATGTAGACAATGTAGTAAAATTCTGACATCTAAATTACATAAATATTTACATTTTACAGAGTTGTAGCTTTTGTTTACATAAAGTTATAGAATATAAAATAAAAATTACTTTGACACCACGTATTTCCTCAGCACTGTAGCATTCATTATTTTTAATATATTCCATGAGCATAAATGCATCAATGTTGGGTAAATTATCACTCTGAGCCCTAACAAAATCTTTATCTGCCATTTTAATAATAAATGCGTGAAAAATTGCTTAAAAACAAATACAAAACTCTCGAACAATACAATACACACACGTGTAAAGATTATGTTGTAGCTGTATCTGTGATGTGAAACCCCTATCGTTTGACGTCATACTCAGTCGTTTTACTCGGCAACCTTCGCTCCGTGGTCGGCTTATTTCAAATTTACAATATTTTAATTCAAAAATTTGGCTATAATATTAATTAAAATGTAATTTTTGTTTTGTTAGGTGACATAACTAACATTAACATATCAAAATAATGTAGTTTTAAGGAAATACAAATTTTATGCGTATCCCCTATTATGAAACAACAAATATGATAAATGGAATATATTTGATGACTGAAATGCAACTGTTTAATGTGTAACAGTGGTTCTTGTAACAGTCCGCTGTTCCGTAGGACACTAGTGTTCCGTGAACTTGTTACAAGTGTTTCTCGAAATTATGACTTAGCTGTCCTGTAGATATACAGGGTGTATTAAGATAGAGGGAACAAGAGTTTTCTCGTAAAGGAGGGGTGAACAAGTTAGAAAAAAAAAATTGATGAAGTTTCCAAAAGAATATAATGGTAGAATTGAAATTTTCCGGAACCAACTGCAAGTACAAAATACCAAGGACAACTTTGATTTTTTAAATGAGAACGTATATCGTGTCGGGTATTTTTGGATAGATCTTTTGAAAAGAAATAAATTTTACTTAAACATTTTTCGGGTTTTGTAGGTATGACCAAAAAACCCTTATACCGTCATTTTGTCGTCTGTCTGTTCGGTAAAAATTGTAGCCAAACCTAGAGAGTTGAAATTTGGCATGCCAATAGAACTCTTTGACCCGCACATAGGAAAAATACTAAAACATCTAAAAAACATATCCCCCTAAAAATATAAACAAATATCTGGTCATCGATTTTTTTTTTTTTTTTTAGTTTCTGAGTAGTGTATCAATTGAAAGACCTTAGTACGTGGATTAACGATCAAAATTTTAATTTTGCAAAATAAATTATTTAGAGGCGATTTTTGCCAAAATTGTGAAAAAAAAATGTCCCACACCCTGTAGCCCAGATGGTTTAAACTAAAAATCTGAAAAAATTCTGAGTAATGTATATTGGTGTGAACCGGAATAGTACAACAGGAATTTTTGATCAGATTATCTTTTCGGAAAATAACGCATTTTTTGTGTTTTTAACTAAAATATGTAAAATATTTAATCCGCTATTTAACATAGTAAACGCGTGAACCTGCGTAGTACAGTGGTAATGTTGTCGCTTCGTGAGTTGAAACTACTGTAAGAAACTACTGTTCGAATCCCGCCAATTTATATTTTTTCTTTTTTTTTTGCATTTTTATTTTGTTATAATTTAATTCTATGTATTTTTAAATATACTTAGACAAATATTTTGTGTAAATTAAATTCTATCTTTGTAAAAAATTAAAAGTACTTACTTCTGTCTCAGGACCCTGCAAAAGAAAAAACTGTATTAGAATAATCGCAATAGTAACAAAAGTAATAATTTGAAATGTCTAGAGCAGCGATTCTTAACCAGGGTGCTGTGAAAAGAGTGCCGAATACTCCGTAGAATAAATACGGAGAAATGAGGATTAAGTGCATTGAATTTATCGTTTTTTATTTTAAAAGGTTGTGAACCACGGGTCTAGAGCAATGATCTTCAACCTTCTTATATCTGCAGAACCCTACAGTTTAAATGATATTTCTTTGCAACCCTAAGGCAAAAAGCCATAATAGGCTGTCTTTTTTAAATTTTAAAGACAATCGTTTTATAATAATAATTTAGTTGTTTATTATTGAATTTAGTCTGGATCAAAATTGATATTTTATGCACGACTATATTTCTATATTTTTTAAATGTAGGTATACTATTTTACTTTTTAAATAATGCAATACCTACCTAATATAATTTTTAATGCAAATTATAAATAAAAATTGGATCGAATAATTAGTGATATGCTGTTTTGAATCTTACTTATTTATTATAAACGTTTATTAGCAAGCATTATAAACATAAAATCAAAGTAATATAGTAATTTATAAACATAAAGTCCATTAATAAATACAGTACAAAATACACACGACTTACAGGAATACAGTACGCACACAAATACACACGAATACCCGAATACACGAATACACACGAATACAGTACGAAATACAGTACAAAGTACATATTTAAATGGTAGGTGATATAAGAAGTAAATAATAATCACTACTCAACAAATTTATACTTTTTGTCGAGTAAAATTAGCTGTTTTGGAATAAATATGATCTACTGATGACGAAACTGATGATTAAGAAGTTTGTAGCACCGTCAGATTTTAAGTTATTCAACTTTCAAGTTTACCAAAATTATTGTATCCAAACAGAGTCATTAAAAAACAGAATAAAACCATTTAATTGCGGAACCCCTGAAAATGTTCCACGGAACCACAGGGTTCCGCGGAACACAGGTAGTATACCACTGGTCTAGAGCAGCGGTTCTCAAACTTTTTGAGCTGCGGAGCCCTCCAAAGGCATACAAATTTCCACGGAACCCCACTGGTTCACTAATTATGTGTATATGCCACTCGACGATACCTAACATCGAAGAGTAGATATATTTATATATATATATATATTTATAAATAAAAAGAAAGAATTAAATTATTTGTACTTCAATAAAATCATTTATTTATCAGAAAATAATTGCAAAATATTATAAAAAACAAACATTTTTAGTGGGATGCATGGGCTTGTTTCCTATTTTTACATAATTCATTTATGTCTGGCTTTATAGAGAACAGTTGAATCCTCATACCAGCTTCTGCATCGAGTCTGTTGCGGCATTTTGTTTTTGTTGCAGCATACGAAGAAAATCCAGATTCGCACAGATAAGTCGTAGCGAAAGGAAGAAGTATTTTAACAGCTTTCATTGATAAATCTGCATATGCTTCTCTCAAAGTGCACCAAAATTCTGGCAAAGATAGTTTTTCAAATATGGCCTGTAGTAAGGAATCTGAAATCATGTCGTTGAAAATTTCGCACTCCTTAGCTGTGAATGTTTCTGGTCTTTTCTGAACTATGAATGGGTTTCTAATCCATGTATAATTTTTAAGCTTTTCATTCTCTTCATCTGGAAAATATTGTTTGACCGACTTTAGAATATCTTCCAAATGTTGACAAATTTCATCACACAACATAATAAGGTCACTTGCATCAATGTCTCCATTAATTTCATCTTTAAATATTGTGAAGCTATCTAGCTCACGAGAGCAATCATCAGTCCGATCTCAACAGTCAAACTCAACTAGTCTTTCTGGACCGGAGCATTTTGCGTTGCAACAAAAACTCAAATCGTAAAAACTAATTGAACAATTGAAGAACTTACTTACTGTTTTTATCGAATAGGCGAGTGCACTATATTGAGTTAACCGTTACAGATTTTTTTAGTTCATTAATTAAATAAATCTAAACTTTTCAGAGCAACAAATTAACTTTATGTAAATTAATAATAATTATAATGTTTTGTTAATATATATTAATTTTTAGCGGATTTATATTTATAATTCACGGAGCCCTTTGAGGTAGCTCGCGGAACCCCAGGGCTCCGCGGAGCACACTTTGAGAACCGCTGGTCTAGAGTATGTCTATGTATATTCTTAAAATAAACATTCAGGTGTTGAGGGTTAAAATAAATTTTATATCAAATTTTTTTAAATGTCATGTTGAGTTATATAAATAGTTCCATTATAAATTATCATTATCCTGTTTCAACAATAGAATGGATTTCAAGTCTGAGTAGGATCATTTATATACCTGTAAAATATTCTGTCTCATTTAATGGCAGGTACACCAAACAATTTTCGTGATGAAATTCTCTTTAATATAATTTATAACTTTCCTCAAATTGATATACTTATCTTCATTCATATAGGGCTTTTCGCATTAACAGGTTGGGGTTATATTAAATTTATTAACTGAAATATTTATTCGAAACTGTTTCCTGTCATTTTCATTGTCAGGAAATTTCAAAATGACATATCTGCTTTATACTTAAGCGGATAGCGGAAGTAAAATGAACGAGAACGAAACAGAAAAAAATGCTAAACATGATTTAAAAATTTTAGTATTTTCCACATAAAGAACACTATATTACTCTACTAGAAGCAGAGGTAGACCATCTACCAGATGAACGTGAAATATTAAGATAAAATCCGGATATTAACGAATTTTTTCAAAGATTTTTTTGGTAATTCATAAAAAAGTGATGCCGGAGTAATTTTTTCTATGAAACTTTTCATAAGTGATTTCAAGTGTAGATTTCATTACATTACGCGATTATTACAGGACTAGGTTATTAACAATCAACAATGACGAATTTATAATACAAAAATGTTTGTATGTGTATTTGGTTTTATTTTTTAACGTATCTTAATTTCGTCGCCGGTCAGCGAATCACTGGGCCGGATATCACAAGTTAGCCAATCACGGGAGAGGGTGTCACCTGTCAGCCAATCAAGAGGCAAGGTGTTAGCCAGTCACGAGAACCTTAGGCAAATTTGACGTCACATTGTTACCGACACTACATACAGACACTTGCTAATTATAATATTAGATTATTTATTCATAAACTTTTTAAGATGGGAAAACGATTCATTTTTACTCAGTACATTATATTTATATTGTTAAAACTAAAAATAATTTGAAAAGTTAATTTATGCCTACGAAACCCTAGAGATTTCTGCATGTAATTATATTCGTAGATACTTAGAGAATAAATCTGCAAAATATTGTTCATATCGGTCAAAGGATATAATACTGTCTAAAGTTTCTTTTTTATGCCTACGAAACCCTAGACATTTCTATATATGATTATATTCGTAGATTCTTAGATAATAAATCTGCAAAATATTGTACATATCGGTTAAAGGATATAGGCGTGTCTAGAGTTTCTCGTTTATGCCTACGAAACCCAAACATTTTTATATGTAATTTTATCCGCAGTTTTCTAGAGAATAAATCTGCAAAATATTGTTCATATCGGTCAAAGGATATAGGAGTATTCTAGGGTTTTTTGTTTATGCCTACGAAACCCTAGACATTTCTATAAATTATTTTATCCGCAGATTTTTAAATAATAAATCTGCAAAATATTTTTCATATCAATCAAATGATATAGGAGTGTCTAGAGTTTCTTGTTTAGGCCTACGAAACTCTAGACATTTCTATATGTAGTTTTATCCGCAGTTTCTTAGAGAATAAATCTGCAAAATATTTTTCATATCGATCAAAGAATAAAAGAGTGTCTAGAGTTTCTAGTTTATGCCTACGAAACCCTAAACATTTCTATATGTAATTTTATCCGCAGTTTCTTAGAGAATAAAGCTGCAAAATATTGTTCATATCGGTTAAAGAATATAGAATTGTCTGCCAATCACGAGAACCTTAGGAAAAAATGACGTCACAATTTACGATAGGCTCGTTTATTTGGACCCAGCTTTAGTCTCTTATAAATGTGTTTGACAGGGAAGAAAACGAAGAAGAGTTCATAAATTCAATAAAACCATTTTTTAGAAAATTATAATGAATCCCAAACGCTTAAATTAATTATATAGATTTTTTATTTGTTTAATTATGGTTTAATTTTGTTGAATGTACTTGTACCTATTTTAGAGTAAAATTAATTGGATTGGGATACTTGAATAAACACTTGAATCCAGATAATAATTAGTTAATATTGGTATTTTGACCACTGTTCTGATGAATTTACTGAAATTTTGGTTAGAATTTACTCGTATATTCAAAAAAGTTTTTAATTTCAGTTCAAGTGATATTTATTAACCAAACAATATATTAGTTTCTTAACTGGAATATATAAATTTATCATTGTAAACAATATTTTATCCCGATACAAATAGCCTGGTCACTGAGGTATATTTGCTCTTTTTTGTTAAATAAAAAAAAGACTATTTATAGGTTTATAGGTAACTAGTTTCAAGTAGCCTGAATTATTAACTTGAAATTTAATTATAAAAGAGCTGAACTAGATAACACGACTTTCCTGTTACTGTTTATTAGGTACAACTGAATTGGTACATCAATGCTTTTAGTACAGCAAATCACACGAACAGTTACTAAAGAATTGCACAGCAAGTTCGCTACTTCGAAATTCATCAGCTAGTAATACTATTTAACCATAATATGTTCATAAACTTTTATAAAATCTTAATACCACTACTACGACAAATATACTAAGCGCTACTAAAAATTGATGTTCATAATACAGAATTATTGTTAATAGTGCTTAGTACTGTCTAGTAAAATGTAATTTAGTAGTACTGATTTAGAAGCGCGGAGAGACTGTATTAAATCACATTAAAATAGTGATTTGTCCATAAAACTGACTGATTTTAATTATATATATGAGAGATTTGCGGGATGTTCGTGAAATAAGTGAATTACGAAATCAAATACTAAGGAAATTATATAATAAAAGAAAAAAATTATTAAAATCATTAAGTGAAGAATTAAATTTACAAAAGAGTTAAAATATTAATTAAAATCTCAAATGACGATATAAAACCGGTCCTCCTTATCGATATTTGTCCTCCTTTTCGTAAATTTTCCTATTTGATCGATGCCGAACCGATCCGTTGCAATTGATGTGACGGTAGAATGCGGCGAGACGCGATTATGAGACGCATACGCTCCGAACGGGAGATCTTGCGAGAGCGCGTCGCACACAATTGGCTTTGTTTATTTGGAGGAATTAAATCCAGGCATAACAGAAAAGTTTATCAAAGAAGTGCAGAAATTTTTCCAAACATGTTTTCAATATATCGAAGAATGGTCTGAAACAAACACCTTGGTAAATAATTGTTTTCAATGGTGTTTTTTACTTCATCGCAAGTAAATTGGACAGATATTGAATCTTGTGTTGAGTTTTTATCTAAATGCCAGATATTAAAATAGACAACAATTATCTCTTTGAAGAAATTGGAAAACTGAATGTATTTTAAATTCTGAAAAATTAATACAATGGGAAAATCAACACGTTGAAATTGATAAAAGATGTGTAGAAATATTCAGCCATTTTAAAAATGAACATATTCCATGTGAAAATTTATTTATTCTTATTCAATTTACCTTGTGCTGCCCTGGAACTAATGTAGCAGTTGAAAGAGTTTTTTCAATAGTTAATGATTTTTGGACAAGTGAGAAATCTAGATTGAATGTTGATACTCTAGCTGCAGCACTTGCCGTAAAATTCAATATGAAGGATATTTCTTGTTCAGATATTACCAATATATTGTTAGAAGATGATACTTTGATAAAAAAATATTCATTTAATTGATAAGTACTCGTTTAAATAATAATTAATCATTTTAAGTTTTTTTCAACAAAGTTTTTATTTTACATCATATTATAGTGTATTATTGTTGCAAAGAATAAAATGAAAAAAAAAAACGATATTTCCTTGTGTCCTCCTTTTCATTGTTAAAAAGTTGGCCACCTTATGAACATGGCAAGATAATGAATAATTTTAATTATTAATAATTTAACTATTTAATATAGTAACTAGTATATCTAAAATGGAGATAGGTGGTTTTTGAAATAAACGATTCAGTTGTGTTACATAACAGTACTAATGATAATGATGCAATGACGTCACACTGTTGCGTCCAATATCATCAATTTACAAGATACCAACA
This sequence comes from Liopterus haemorrhoidalis, assembly GCA_963971575.1. Classification (NCBI taxonomy): domain Eukaryota; kingdom Metazoa; phylum Arthropoda; class Insecta; order Coleoptera; family Dytiscidae; genus Liopterus; species Liopterus haemorrhoidalis. Next base: position 61,359,315 of record OZ020614.1, read on the forward strand.
TGAAAATAGGGATTCATGCTAACATGTATTTTATTGGATGTACATTATGGATATACGTTATGTATATACATTACTTATGGATGTACCTAATAATATCAAACAATGCCCATAACTCTTGTAATCGCAGCTATGGTTTCCTATATTTTATGGTATGTGGAAAATGTTTGACCAAAATATTTGATATTGTGTTTCTATTGGATGAGTATACATACCCATCACTTAATAATAATTAAGAAAACAATCGTGAAACTAAAATGAACTGAGTAGTGCTAATGCTTTACTGTCTGGTACAGTCTTCTATAAAAGTAACCATCTCGTATTTAATTAATCCCTTTTGTCATTTTACATCATCATTCCAGAGTAGAATGAGCACGGGAATTCGCAATGCCATTGATGCTTACGACATTCACTGTCACAAGTAACACTTCAACGCAGCGACTCTCAAACTAATGGCTCGATTCTCTCCTACTCTAATTCTACAGCTTCGTATTTTACCACTTTTCCATTACATTATTTAACTTCTTTTTTTACGTAACACGATTCTATAATATTTTATTGAATTGTAGAACTCCTCACCTAAGAATTATGCTGTTCTATCTGCATTATTTTTTACAAAAAATGAGATTTTTTATGTTTTAAATGTATATAAAAAGTATATATTCTTCAATCTGCATACAATTTTAGTAAATTTCTATTATTTAAGACTATTATATAAAATGTTATTTTTAATATAATTGACAGAGTAGTCCGTGTATTTTTGGTGAAACATTGGCCGCATTCAGCAGACTCATCGGTGACCGATACAAACTTACCGGTAAATTTGACTGAATGCACATTTTTTGGCAGCGCTGTCGAACGGCGTATATGAAAACTACAATATCTAAACAATGACAGATAGTAATGACAGTAAATTTTGAATGTAAGCTTTTACAGTAATTTTAAAAGTACATGTGCCTTATATTCGTCTCCTCAATAAGTAAAGTGACTTAACACTCAATTCCATTTTTTTTTTACTTGCTTTGTGCTCGATTCTTTGTTACTACAGATATAATTGTCAAAATATCAACCGGTGAGTAACTAACCGTAAATGAAATCTGGTTAGTAAAATGGCGAACAGGGAGTATGTACGGTAACTCACCAGCAGATCAACGTATGCATACAGGAAAAAAATACTAACCGGTAACTCACTGGTGAGTCAGCTGAATGCGGCCATTGTTAATATAGAATTAATAAATAAATAAAACACTCGGTTAGTTTCACTAATATAAGTTATCACTCAATACGCATTTCAGCACTGACGCCATCAACAGGAGTTCAAATTACTTATTTAACTAATACATTGTGTAAAAACAAATTATCATTGGTAAGGAATACAAGTATAAACATAATTACCAGATAAGGGAAAAATTACCGATTGATTAGGGGTGAGTATCCACACAGAGCCGCAGTAAGGAAAATTTGCGCTAGGGGCAAAACTGTGTTTTGGTGCCCTTGGCAAAAAAAAGGTGGTCTTCACTTCCCAAAATCCAAGTGATGAGCAAAAAACAAGTCCCTTAGTCAAGCTCGTCGGCGCCCTTTTCCTTAGTGCGCTAAGGGCCGTCGCCCCCCCTTACTGCGGCTCTGTATCCACAGCTTATCTAATATTGTTAATAACTTTTCCATTATATATGTACATTTGATAAATACATACTAACGTTAGAAAACTATTACTATTACTATTATGTGGTTCTCGCAATTTATAAAACAGGCAGATAGAACAGTATTATTCTTAGGTGACGAACTGTCAGAAAGTAAAACAAACATGTTCTGACAAATAAAAATTATTTAATCATCAACAGTTTAATTTATGTTTAGTGAAAATCTTTTGAAGTATGCTTTGAAAAAGATCTATAGAACATGGCTGTGTTTATATATACTGGTTCGTAAGGTTGTATAATGGTTTGAAAACTACTCCCACATACTTTTCCTGTCTTTTACACTCTTCGTACGGTGGCGCCCCTCATTCGTGAACGCTTATTTCTTAATACTTCCCGTCTTACACCGCCACAGTCTGTAGAAACAAGGGTAAAAGTGGGTAAGTTTAAATATTTTTAGTTCTACCAACATCATTTAGTATATGTCACTAAATGAGTATTTTGGACATTAAAACAGTGTCCTATTTACTATACTCCTACAATTTGTGGTGGTGGTATGAAAATAGTGTGATAATAGTAAATTATTAGTGGGTAGTGCTAATGTCTGTATAAAAACTAGACGTTTTAAATATTTCTGTATCCATGACTTCATTTTTCGATATCCACTGTATTTACTTTGTATTTTCACCTACACATTCGCTAACTAATGTTATAAAATTAGGCCCTGAAGCTATGCCACTCCTTTCTGCATATTAAAACCTGTTTTGTCCATTTTTAATTTTAATATTTAATCTGTATTTTCATATTTATAAATCAATTTTTCCTTAAATAAACAAGAAATTTTCATTACATTTTCACTTTGTTAAACTATATGTAGGACTCTGGGGAAATTTAATTCAAGGGACGACAAGAAGGATCTATGTTATGTAGAGTTTCATAGGAAATCCTACTGTAAGTCCTACTAGATAAACAGTTTCCACAGTAATATACGAGGGCGATTTAAGGAATAACTTGTTTTGATAATAAGAACAGCAGTTTTACGTCCATTTTCATAATAATTTTCAAGTCTTCACTTTATTTAATCAAATGTTAATGACATCTTTAATACATAAAAATTTCAATTTGATTATGAAAAGGTGCCTAGTTTCATATGGTACTTTATTTATCAAAAAGATTCCCTGAAAGCTCAATACAATTCTCCCAACGTTTCTCCAAGTGTCCAATTAACTCCCGGAAGTGGGTTTTTTCGAGTTTCTCAAAATAGTCGTTTGCGGCTTGTATCACCTCTCTATTGGACCGAAATCTTTTTGAAGCCAGGAAAATAATTTAAGTTTCGGGAACAGATGGAAATCCAAGGGCACTAAATCAAACGAAAACGAAGTCAATCTTCAATTCGGTCAATTTTAAGCTAAGCGGCAACGCTTGAATTGCCAATGCAGTGACAATGGAACACGTTTTTCCTACTTAACATTCGACCCAAATCTTTTTCCAGGAAGGAAAATTTTAAGTTTCGGAAGCAAACGGAAATGCAAAGGAGCTAAATCAGGACAATATGGTTTAATGCGATAATGTCAAACTTCAATTTGGCTAATTTTTGCTGATCTTCAACGCTTGAAGTCTCAAGAAACTCTTTCTTTTTGGCCAATGGACTTTTTTCCTTAACCACTGTCCTTAACTTTTCCAAAAGTGCTTCGTAGTATTGGCCATTAACCGTTTTTCCCTACTCATAAAGTCGATCAGGAGAATTCCAAAAAAAAACTGACGTTTTTATCTTTCCAGCCAATGGTACGGTCTTCGTTTTTATCGGAGGCATTTCACCTTGTTCAATCCACTGTTTGGACTGCATTTTTGATACAGGCGTGTAATGATGAATCAAAATTTTATCCATGATCACAAAAGTCTACATGAAATCCAATGGTTTTTCTTAAACAGCTATAAAGAGACGGATGATGTTCGCATTTTGCTCAATGAGTAAACGCAGCATCTTACGAAAAGTTTATTCATATTCAATTTATTATGCAAAATGAAATGAATTCGCTCAGTTGAGATAAATATGGCCTCTGTTATCCCGCGTACTTCCAGTCGCCTGTCGGATAAAACCATATCATGAACTTTACCGATACTTTTTGGCGGACTGTTGTAGCATCGCCAAAACGCGGTGCAACTTCGATGCTTGTTCTGTCACTCGTTCATTAAAATTCAAACCATATCATAAGAAGGACATAACTCACCTAATGTGGGAATAATAAGGGTTTTTCTAAAAAATGAATTGAATCACACCCATTTTATCCATTTTGCTCCATCGCTCGTATTGCTTATATTGTGTAAATATGCTAGCATTGAAACAGCTGCCAAACAAAAAAAAATAATGGCGGATTGACTTGAAACTTTGCATGGATTATAATAAAGAAGGAAACTACATAACCGCATGGCTGTTTCTACCCTCTATGCGTACCCAAATCAATTGACTCCTGAACCAGTCCTCGTAATATTTGAGAAGCGCTGGAATAGAGATTGATGTTCTTAACAAATTTGCAGGAGAAAAGCTGTAGTTCATTCAATTGATATCGTTGTTAAATGTAAGTGTATCTTTTTTAGATTTATTTTAGTACATAACTAGCTAGCATTAACATTTAGTGGATCGGGCGAGATTACGGCAATTAAACAATTAAATGAAAATCGATGCGCATACCGGATTTAAATAGCACTGAATACCCTGCTAAGTTTTATGTAAATCGGCTGAAAGGATGTACGTACAAGTCCGTTTATTCATGGCATGCAAAAATATTATTAATTGACAAACTTGTTACTGAAAGCAATTTGGATTCAAGTTGTTTTCATCTGGTGTTTTTGTTGTAAGTCAAATTTAAGCATTTGTCTACCTCTCATTTTGTTATTTTCACGGAGAGAAAACTGCTTCCCTTTAACCACGGAGTTTTAATCTAATTTTTAAGATGTTGTTTCTTAACGTTTCAAGAAATTTGGTTTTGTCTAAAGCAGTGTTTCTTAACCGTATTGAAAGAATCGCCCCCTTTACTACAGTTAAATTATCCACCGCCCCCCAACCAAAAACAAAATGGAAAATTTACACTTTTCTCTATGTAGGTATGTATTTTATGCAATGAATTTCCCACTAAAATTAAACAATGATGAGAAATAGAAATAAAACACGTTATTATTTTTATAAACATTATGTATTTATTGCCTTTATGTCACATATTAATATCACATACGAAGGGTTACCATATTTTTTGTGCGCCAAACCGGGACACCCCCCCCAAATTTTTTTCTCATTTTTTATACTTTATTGATTGATGTATTTATCAATATTTTTCTATTACAAATGATTAATATTAAATCTTGAGAATTAAAAAATTAAACGTATATCAAAAAATGACAAAAATACATATTATAAAATTATAAATTTTGACTTACATAGTTGCACTGTGTATATTATTTATTTGTATAAGAATATTTATCGGCAGATTGTACTTTTTTTTAAAATTTTTAACCATTTTTATTATTATCATAAAATTCAGAACATTTTAAATCTATGTTAGTTTTACAAAATAATAACGCACCGACGTTACATTCAAGTAAACGATTTCTTTCAGGTGACCATATATTCTTCATTTCTGAAAATAATCGTCAATTGGTGCTGAAGTACCAGGCAAACAGAAAATAAATTCGACAATTTTCTGCAATTTGTTAACAGAAATATTTTTGTCTGAAATTTTTTTAAACAATTATACCCATTTCTCCTCGCTACTTGTACCCTTTTTCCGCCACAAATTATTGCGGTCAGTGTTGCTATAAAACTGTTTAGCATATACAACTTCGTCAAATAGAGTATCACAGTTAATGATCGGTGTTTTGGTCGTAAATTTGGAATTAAGTATTCGCATAGTTTTTTCAACATCGTTCCAATTTAAAAAACCGAGACATTTTTAACAACCGGCAGGGACGCCGGGACGCCGGGACAAGTTCTTAAAACCGGGACGTATGGTAACCCTACACATACGTCATGTATATTAATATCACACACATTATAATAATATTTAAATAAAATAAGTAAATAATTTAATATAAAATTTTTGGTTGCAACAAATTTGGTTTGGACAAATATAATCTCAAATATCCTCTTTGGCTCGTTTGTAATCGATTTCGTGTTTTTTTCAATATATGCATTACTGCGCTAAAAACCCTTTCCTACTAAATAGGAAGATGGAAATGCTATGATGGGTAATTTTAGTTCTTTCCACAGAAGAGGGTATTGATGGCGAAAACGAACCCAAAAAGCATTATAATCACATTGATTGAATATTATTTTGACTTCACAGTCATTTTGTAGCTCAATAAACTGCTCTTTTAAATTTTGACTGACACTTTCTACGTCTGATAAAAATGGATTAATTAACAAGTTCCTGCAAGTATTTGTATCTTATTATCTTATCTTCGATAAGGGCGTCAATGTGGCTACAGTATGTTTCTAAATCAGAATCCTTGAGCATATCTTCTTTTAATTGTTGTAAAGAAGGAAACTGATGGTATTCTCGCCGACAAAGATTATTTTTATACAGTTTAAGTTTATTGATAAAGCTCAATACAACATTTGGCTTTAATAAGGCTGATATTGTTTCCTTGAAGATTCAGAAGAATTTCATTCATCTTTTCGAATACATCCGGCGCTAATTGTCAAAAGCCACACAGTCAGACGCAACGTGGTAACCCGATCGCTATATTTTATTCGCGATCGTGTACACAATTATTTACAATGGTTATGTGTGCATTGTACGCAACAATTGAGCAAATGAGCATACCTTATTTTTCTATATTGATACAATGCCCACTCGAAATTCTGCAGCGCCCCCTAAATGTTAAAAATTTAAAAACGCCCCACCAGACCTCCAAAACGCCCACAAAGGGGCGCTGGCGCCCCGGTTAAGAATCACTGGTCTAAAGTATAATTATTCGATTGAATCTTGTCAGTAGAACAGTTATCTCAGCGAATTTTGGAATGCAAGAAATAAGTTAAAATTTTTGTAGAATTCAAATGTTCAGTTTTAATATCTATAGCTCTTAGTACCTAATGCAAATCATTTAACCCTTTCGCTGCTACGCCCGTAAATATACGTTTTCCAAAATATTTTTTTATATGCTACTCCCGTACATTTAAGTTTTTTAGTTTTATAAACTGTGCTTCTTCCGTGTATATACGTACGAGAACTTGTACGAACTTGATCGCAAGAAAGTGAGTATTCTAGTGACGAAGACGAAGAAAGTGCAGCTAGATCAATATTCTAGTGACATTCCGTTCGCTACAACTAGATCATCTAAGTCTGTCAATAAAAAGAAGAGGAAACAGGATGAACAGTTTCCACCAATTATACATTTATTTGATAACACTGATTCAGGATTTCAAGCTGAGTCGTCAATTGTTGATTATTTTGAAGCATTTTTTCAAATAATCTTGCTGGAAAAAGTGCCGCCAAAACTAATAGGGCCAATTCAAACATTATATTGTAAATTTGATAAATGTTTAATAAATTTGTTATGTTGAAACCAGGTGACAATATTTTGATTTTGTTACAAAAAATTGCAACAAAAAAGTCTTTTTGCGTCTACGTAAATGGAAAGGAACCGATTCGAAAAATCACCCTAAGAAGAGGAAAGACATTCGATATTTTTGTCCAGATTTTGACGTGGGACTTTGCATTGTTCCTTGTTTTAAATTATTTCATACAATAAATAAATTATAAATAGTATTTAATATTGTTGGGTCGAATAAAATTTGCTTGAAATTTTTTGTTTATGTAAAACCTAGATGGTTTCTCAATCCCTGCCGGCTGAAAATAGGCTTTGATCCCGGGCCGTAAAACCCAAAAAATCCTAGATGCGCTTTAAACGTATATATACGTACGAGATTTGGGATATTCCATGCTACGTCCGCATTAATACGTACGATACAATTTAATATGCTTCGTACGTATATATACGTTTCAAGGCTTTCTTAACCTAGCACACGCAGTTGTGTTCAGCGTCCCTAACTCCGCAGCGAAAGGGTTAATTAACTAGCAAAATAATACTGTTGCGTGCTAATAAAATCTAAGACTAAATTTATGTCGATTATGTATATCTATTAAAATATCGAGATACCACGCTAATTCCTGTACGATTTGATTTAAATGAATGTCAATTTAATATGCAATTTTCTCAAAACTTTTATGATGTAAAGGTACTAAACTGTGTATTCGTTGAATTCAGAATAAAATTCCCTTCCGAACAAAAATATTTAAAAAAAAATATGTTCTCATTTAAAATAAGAAAGTTGGGTTCCATATTTGGAGAACCGCTGATCATAAAAAAATTGTGTTAATAGTTTTATAATAGACTTGCAAAATGGTATTTCTTTGCTAATTTAACCAACCTCGTAGCTTTTATAGTTCTCGAGATAGCATTGGTAACACACTTAGATTGAACCCTGTATATGTAAGCTTCAAAAATTAGTATTGAAGCTTTTCTTTCTTGACAACACATTAACAAATTGATTTTATGTTTCTGTTATAACAAAGCGTGCAATAACAAAGGTTTGTTCTATGGCAACATTTCTAAATAAATATTGTTAAGTTCATATTGCGCTTCAGGCTATATTATATTTTCTTTAAATACACTTTTCTGAAATATTATTTAAAGCTAATATCCATTGTATATGAACTTTCTGCGTAAAATTATTTTCTGTATTGAAGATAAAATTTTCTCGTTGTAGTACTGCCACCTTTTTAAATTAATGTGTACATCCAATAAACGCGTGACATTTAAGCCAGAGGCAAAACTACCGTTACGAAATCTGAACGAACCTTTAATTAAAAATCAAAATTATAAAACCCAGGAAATTTAATCTCTAACAGGTAATACAAGTACGATCAAAAAACAATAGAACCAAACGCAGTATAACAAAAATTTAGGATATTCACGTTAAATATTATCTTTTAAATTTATATTAAATCTCTAAAATCATGATATAATCAAAAAGGTTTTGGAAAGGATAAAGGGAAATAGCAATATTAAATATTACCGATATTAGAAATCCTCATTAGGTGGATGCGGAAAAATATATAGCGAAATATGGGTAAAGCTCTACCCACACTGCAAATCTCAAGTGAGTACTAGTACTCATTTAAAGTGCGTACATTGCTTGTCCTCGTTTTTACTCACGTACAAGTGAGTACTTTTGTACGCACTTTAAATGAGTACTAGTACTCACTTAAAGTGAGTACTAGTACGCGTTTTAAATGGGTAGTGGAAAGGAAGAGAGGGTAGTAATACGCACTTATAGTGCGTACATAGGTATAAAACTCTTTTCTTGAGTGACGTCACAATAAAGCTTTAAAATTCAGGAAAAGTAAAAATGTTGATTGAACATCAGAAAAATAGTTTTTAAATTATTATAATCAATAATTTATACACTTTTTTGCCAATTTTCAATGCAATCCTTTTCCAGAATATATGAAGCTTCATATTTTTCTGTAAATAATAAAATGCGATTATTATTATTTCTTGAATATATTTATTTAAAAAATTTTCAAACCTTTCAGATATTACAACTAAAATAATCATAATGATTAAGTATAAGTATGAACTTAGTTATCATCTAAAATTCAATAAATTATTCTAAACAATTTCTACGAATAATAGAAGATAAAAATTATGATTTTCTCCTTAGTTACATTTTGAAACGTATTATTTTAGTATCTAAAATATAATGTAATTGTCTCGGTAATTATGTCGTATAATAGAATCAATGTTAAATCTTTAAACATATCTAGAAGGTACCTGAATTAATCTGAGCGCATTTATTCCTAAAATAATGCAATCATCACATGTGCTATTATTATATCGCATTTAAATTAAAACTGCATATTTGTATAACTAACTTTGAGGCTTCCGAACCTTCTTAAACAAAAACTATGCAAAAATAAATTCTGACTTCAGCAGCCTCTCAATGCTACATTTCACTTTATTATTATTATTTTTCACTTTTACTTAACTTTAAATTCACTTATTAATCAGCAGATACTTTGCCACTTTTTTTTTAATTTTTAATTGTCTAATAAACGTTAATATTGTACTATTATTTGGTTGTTTAGTTTTAAAGAGCTTATATGACAGAAAATTTAATATGTTAGGTTAGGTTACTCACATATAACGCGTATTAAAAGTACGCATTTAAAATGAGTATTAGTACTCACATATAACGCGTAGTTTCAGTTCCGCTTTAGAAGTGAGTACTTGTACTCGTTTTACGTGAGTATTTTGAAGTACTCATTTATAACGAGTACTAGTACTCACTTCAAGTGCGTACACTTATCTCCTTCTTCAAAGTGAGTACAAGTACGCACTTTAAATGAGTAATATAAAAAGTACTCATTTAAAAGGAGTACTATTACTCACTAAGATTTGCAGTGCAGGCATTCACAGGTATAAAATTAGTCGATTATAGCACGTTGTGAATAAATTTATTAGACAGTTTTAACGTTTAAGGCAGCGTTCACAGCTATGAAAATTAATACGTAACGAATATTATTTTTTTCAAACCAACTGTCCTCTCCAGTCGGCCGAATTTTTTTATTTATGTGGGGGGTTCTCAATCCAACATTATTTTTAGTTCTCAGTCTTAATTTCTTTCTCTCAGTTCTTAATTTTTGTACTCAGTTCTGCCTGTACGCGACTGCCGGTCAGGTTACCTGCATTGTTGCAGTTCACGAATATATGGCAGATACATTTGTCTCGTGCCTTAGTGCAGTGTTTCTCAATAGGTGGTCCGCAGAAAAACTTTAGTGGTCCGCGAAAAGTGTTTTTTGCAGTTTTTTTGTTACTTTTTATGCACATTTTTTGTGTAAATAATTTATATTTTGTTTATTTTCTGTAAACTTTCTGTGATTTTCTACAAATAAAATAAATGTATTTAGCAACACATTAAATATATTTGTTTTCTCACAAAAAAATGAATTAAGCATTAAATATTAAACAGTTTCAAACACCGCCTTTTATTGACGTAGCTGATTACAGGAAGTCTCTTAGATTAGCTTTACAGTTTAGTTCACACTGCAATACTGTCTCTATCACAAAAGTAATCTACAGAATTAATTCTACTCTAATTATTCTGTAAGAGGAATATTATAATTATTCTATAATTTAATATTAAATTATTAGGTATACAACCAACAGTGCAGAAGTGTCATGCGGGTGGCATACCCCAGAAAATTTAATTTCATAATTAACAAATTATATAAATTTTTATAAATTTAATTAGTACACTGATTAGGTACCATTCTTCAACAAAAAGGGCATGAGAAAATTCAAATTGCATAGTTGTGTGAGTAAATAAATAAGTTATTAATAATATAATTTCACCGCTTGGAGAAAAATTTGTTTTGCTGGTCCACAGTATGTTTTGGGTTGAGTAGCACTGTTCTACAGCATTTGGGATCATTAGACTGAACCATTAAAAACAGTTTTAAATAAATAAAACTAATCATAGAACATTTATTTTTTTCACACTAACAATATTAACGAAGTAAATTAAAAATATTTACATTTAGTTTTTCAATAGACTAATAGATTTAGTAGGTAAATAACTAAAATGTTCCTGGTTTATTTTTATTATGACTTGTTTTACATTTTAGAGGAAAAATGGATGAAATCTGTTCTTTTTCTTTTAGAAACAACTTACATTGTCATTTGGATTGATTTTTGATCCTACTCATACAAATCTTGCTGTACTAAATTTTATGTAGTTCCAGGTATCTTGAAATAATAAGCGCTAATTTCTCTGTCAGTAGAACTCTCTATCATTTCTCTAGATCAAAATAATAAAAAATAAATATTTTTTTATTTTCTAAATTATAGTTATCCAAAAAATTCAAATCTTGTTTATCATTCTTCAGAAATCTTGCTCTTTGCAAAACAATAGTTCTTTCTCAACATCCGAAAGAATGGCATCGCTTAATATCGATAACCTTTTAGATTGAACCGAACCCTTTTTCTAACGGTCGTTGGTCAAGTAAATTCTCCTCAAGTATAGTTGTTTTTGCGTGAATCTTGGACAGACAGATAAACAGAAAATGATCTTATAATCATCTGGCACGTGAAGAAACCAAATATGAAGTGTGAATTTTCACACTTTTCAAGATTTTGTAGGCATTTAGCTTTTTTTTGTGAGGGGAGAAATCCTTTATGGACACCCGTAACGAGTAGTGTAGGATTTCGAAAATGGCTACCCACTAAAACTCCCCCCAACGGCTCCCTCGGTGGCACCGGAAACGAATTATGGTACATTACTTCGGCAGCCACTGTTGTCGTATTTAGCTATTTGTCTTTCCTATTCTGCCTTGTCTTTCATGATGTCCGTACGGCTGTCAATATTCCAGCTATATAAAATATTTATATTAGAAGTGAAGAGATCGCTCGAGAGAGAGAGAGAGAGAGAGAGTTTTGACCAAATGGGTAGTTCTTGTAATATGTGGTTGACTTATAGCTTAATTTGGTCGAGCCAGAATTTGGGATATCTGCCTCGATCGGTGTCTATCCCTTGCATGATTTACCTCCCCATGCCGTCATCTCTTCTGGATATATGATAACTTCTAATTGAAAATATCGGAAAATATTTTAGTAAAATACTTTTAACAAAGTACTGTTGTAAAAAAAAGCGATTTATTTTAAATTATATTTACTTTATTTTAACATAAATTCACAATTTTCATGATTTAAGTAGTTGGGCCAAATTCGCTGAGACGGGGCTAGTATATTAAATCGCGAGGATGTAATGTAGATTTAATATTTCTTTTGCTTAATTTTATAAATAAACCGCCGAAGAATGGGGTCTCGCTCGAGCCTAGGGATACATATATCTATTAAAACGTATATTTCTTGAAGAATGAAAATATAGGGCTTTATTATAGTAAACTTATTTGTAGTTTACCAGATAAACAAGAAAAACCCGATACCTTATTGCGCAGTTTGCTATTATTCTATTTTATTTTTGTAAGGATAAAATTACGTACAAACAACTGCGAATAAATAATCGGTTAATTAATAGTTTTTGATTTTCAGAAACTATCGAATTACTGAAAATACTGTAAACAAATCAACAAAAGAGAACAAACCAACTGTTTCTAAACTAAACTTATCTATTATACCCAGAAACCATACAACAAACTTTAGTTAGTTCTTCTCCAGCGTTTCTTTTCATCTACTACTGAGCATAGGCGTTTTTTAATTATTTTATTTACGTAGATGCCACAAGAACGAAATGGTATGAGGATCTAGGAAGAATAATTTAAGATTACTTAACCTGTACAACGCCCTTACAAAAGAGGGGATGATCAGCTAAGAAAAAATCTAGTTAGCATTGGAAATATATGACACTTAACACAGCAAGTTAAGGGATATTTGTGTGAGGTCGAAAGTCTCAGACTGAGAGTGTCTAAGTAGGGTTATAAAATTTTAAAAATCAAAAAGCCGGACTCCATAAGTGGAACGAGATTGAGGAGGGAGTGTTGCCACATTTTAAAAATTAAAAAGCCAGACACCATGGCAATGTGTCAGTGGTACCAATGTTCCCCTAATTAATTTAGCTTTAAATAATATAACTGTTATATTCATAATTTGGAACTTTTATGTAATAGGAAACTTTCCAATTTAATTATTCCCATTTATTATTAGTTCATAAACTACATCTGTCAAAAGAGAAATCTGCTAATTTTTTAAATTTTCCAACTAAAATTTCTTAATTACATCATAAATATTCTCTTAAATTACAAACATTTTTCATTTCATATGTGGAGATTTATTGTCAAATATTATTATGTAAGACAAAGAGAAACAAATCGATACTAAATGCTACTTTTCTGTGCGACTGTACGAGGGCTACAAAGCATTAGTTACAGGGTATGGTGGTCCATTCGACTGCACTATCTTTCAGCGCGGATACCATTATCCTATTTTCATAATAAAATCATTATTCATACGTAACGCTCTGTTTTATTCCAAATGTTATCGGTTAATTTTAACACCTGTATTTTTGCAAACAGGAATTTAACAAATATTTAAAATGACACAATATAAAAAATATTCGAGGTACCTTTAAGTTAAGGTGACCTATCGTCCCCTTTTGGCAGGATTCCCCAGATGACCTTGTCCTACCCAACTTCCATAGTCTCCTTTTGTCCTGCTTTGGAAATATTTATCCTTCTTGTCCCACCCTGTCTGGTTAAATAGGTTTTATTTTTAATTTTGCATTCAACGTTTGAGTTATCCAGTAACTTGTAGCCTTATTGTAAGGTTAATGTAGCTTTTCTAAAGAAGATATGTTAAGTTTACGGCGATGGTAATTACCTTAGACTTTATTTTATTTTAGGCACATCTAGACAGATATTTCTGACCGTCACATATGCAGAGAAAGTATTGTAATCATACCAATTTTACAGGTAAGTACTAATAGATTATATTTTGTGACGTCATATACTGTGCTGCCCTCTGGCAATGATTTCCTTCTATGTTAAGCCGTTTGACTACAATTTCTACCGTAGACAGACAGACAGACACATGAGTGACGTTATAAGGGTGTTTTTGGTGGTCATACCTACAAAATCCTAAAAAAGAGGGCGGGGCTGTGTCGAGGCCACGGCCATAGGTCATTTAGGCGTAGAATACGTCTCGGTGCTGTTCGGTATGTGTTAGAAAAGAGTGAAGAATTTAGATTTATTTATTTTATTTATTTTCTTACGACTAGCTAACTAAGTTTTCTCAAAAATATTATTACAAATATTGATAGATCTCATGGAGACAAAGCGAATGACACCTCACGGTACATGCTATCAGGTCACGGTTCCGAGTTATACTAATTTTGCCACACGCACCAAGCATGTATCTATCTCTCCTATTTTGTCCTCTTTCATCCTCATCACATGTTCTCCTATCCACTGTAATAGTTATGATGTGTGGATATCATAATTCTTCATTTACTATTAATCTTCTTGTTAATATCAGATTCGTCGATATACATATACTGTACTCGGGAGGCAAAGTGTTAAAAATACTTCAAACTTCGCTATATTTAAAATTGTTAACGGTTACATTTCATTTACATTCGGTTTATTTACAAGTTGTCAAAATTTAAAGTTAAACTTTACAATAAAGTTCAAAAGTATAATTAAAATAGACAGAACCTTCAAAAGTTTCTAAGTTTTGACGTAATTTCCTTTAAATTTATATCTTTTATTTATGTTATTTGGAATTTCCTTTGCAATAAATCATGTTTTTTAAAGAACGGTTATTACAAATTACATTTTAAAATTTTTAAGAGGAAATCTGAAAAGCAATGAACAAAATAGATTGAAACTATTTTTCATCAATAGTTACAAAATAGTCTTAGAGACTTATAGCCATTGCACAACGTTGTGATAGGTGTTGAAGGCTCTTTAATTGTTCTCTGAAGTTAATATGCTGGATGTCTGCAATGAATACTGTAAAACAATGGTTGAATAGGCAATTTTACGGTCGTGAACCTACGTGAAGATCAAAACAACTTTAATAAAAGTCCTTAAATAATAAAGCATATACAAACATTATTCTTAATCGCGTCCTGTGTCACAATGGAGATTAATTTTTGATATACCGTGCATTTTGTCGCGTGACTTTTTAAAAAAGAGGAAAGAGGGTTCTTCTGAAACTAATGCTTTACATCCGACTCGGAGTTTATCTTTCACAGCAATTTTTAGTCTTAGAAATATTTTACGCTTGATAAAATTTGATATTTACTTTCTTTTAATAGGTTTGTTCTTTTCTTCCTCTGCTGTTCTACTGCCATAAACGTCAGTATCTGATATCGCGTCTTATTTATTATAGAAAGAACTTCACTAGAAAAAATCATGTTTGCACATTTTATAATTTTATTCACATTTTTTTAAATACGATCTTTTTATTGTTTTGAAATACTATATGTGTGGTGAACAGAATTTCTTTAACGACAAGAAAAATATGGTAAATTATTGTACACGGATGGCAAAAGCTCTATTATAAAATACAGGAAATTAAATGATACTTTTATGTACTTGTGAAAAAAGTTCAGTTACAAATTAATTGATTATTTTTCCCAGTGGAATATGACTTCCTCTTTTTTAATATATATTAATAAAAGTAAAGACTATATCTGTTTGTTTATTTTTTGAGCCTCATATTTGGTTTCTACACGTTTTAGACGATTATAAGACAATATCCGCAAAAAATCAATTTTTGTTTGTCTGTGTGTCTGTCGGTTTGTTTGTCTGTCTATCTGTCTGTTTGTCTCTCGGTCTGTCTGTCCGAAATTTACGGCTGGACATATTATTACGAAATTTGACGTTTCAGACGTTTTATAATACAATATCCACAAAAAAAAAAATTCTGGCTGTCTGTCTGTCTACCTGTCTGTCTATCTACCTGTCTGGATGTCTGCCTGTTTGTCTGTCTGTCTGTCCCAGATTCACACAAAAACCGTTGGACATATTTTTACAAAATTTGGTATGACGATAGAGTAAAACCAAGATCGAACAAGGTTTGTAATAGCCTATACCAGTGGCGCACCCAGGAATTTTTGTTGGGGGGGGGCAGAAGACAAAATTATTAAAATTATGAAAATATAAAATGATGACCTAAAAAAAGGTCCTCATCTCTATTTTTTAAATTTTCTAGTGTATTTGTGTGTTTTTATTTTTATTTCCTTCCTTCTTAGGGGGGGGGGGCTCCCTGGGTGCGCCACTGGCCTATACACATATAATATTTATTCAAAAATATGATTGCGTTCAATTTTGTCCCAATACTTTATAAATGGAGACTTATAGTTTCTTTTTCTTTTTGTTTTTTTATAAATAGGTCGTTAATGCCTCAGTAATTTTATCCGTGTATGATTTGGCATTTTACCAAGCAATAAATTTGAACTCAATTCACACAAACACCTTATACAAAAAATCAATAGATTAAAAAGTAAAAATCAGAATTAAGAAACTAATGGCTCATGGAAGAAATGGTTATGTTTTTGATTTATTTGATAACTGATAGAAAACCTAGTTAATTGAATACTGAAAAGCTATTAGATTTCATATTTTGAATAGATTCTGCAACCAAATCTGACAATGAGCACACCAAGAATATAGGAAATATATTAGTCACTAGCTGGAGTTCCCTTACTTTGTACGGTTTTCGTAATATATATTTTGCTGTAACGTAAATGATAAGTGAGATATTTCAATTTTACATAAAGTAAATTTTACATCCGAAGTAAAATATCAAAATGGTGTGCTTTACAAATATTTAACACTATCGTAAAGCCCCATTTTCAGTATTGTAACACTGTTCTGTATTTAGCTAACAACAGTGACATTAATAAATTACAATTACTACAAAATAGAGCGATGCGTATCATCCTAAAATGTAACAGATTCACTAGTATAGCAAAAATGTTAAATGTTTTAAAATGGTTAAATATTAAACAATTTATTAAATATAATGGTATGATTTTTATGTACAAATTGGACAAAGATTTATTGCCACAGTATTTGGGGTCAAATTTAAAAATACATTCGTATAATACGAGACAGACGGGGTCATATTACATAACGGGTACAAAGAAATTAAGCACAAAAAAAAAAACATAATGCATAGAGGAGCTTTAGAATATAATAGTTTACCAGGGGAATTAAAATCAATAGGATCACTCACTATATTTAAGAAGAATTTAAGAATATTTTTAGAGAGTAATAATTAATATAGGCTATAATTATATTTTTTTAATAAATATGTAAATATATTTTTTGTAAAGTTGTTCATATATAAATAATATTTTGTAAATTGCTATTATTAGCTACAAGCTATTTAAATAAAAATTATTATTATTATTATTATAACAGAACACAAAATAATAGATTCTTTATTCTAAATTGAAGTCTTTGATGGTGCTTCATCGCTAAAATCGAATTAAGTTCATCGATGCACTGTTGTTGGGTTAATCCACGTCGAAAATAGTCAAAAATAATCGCTCGAAAATGTTCACGATTTAATACCATTTTCGGCCGAGTTGAATTTTTAGGCTTATGATTTAAGCAACCAATGGAAGCCATAGGCGCAATTTTCAAAATCTTAATGAACCTTGCTATATGAAAAAAAAAAAAATACTGCACATATTTAGAAACTTAAATAATGGTATTAAGCATCGAATTAAAATTCATAAAAAAATATTTTGACATAAAATTTAATTTGGCATCCCAAATAATCATCATTCAGTTACTAAATACATGCGAAACCCTGAAATGTGTGAAAATTCACACTTCACATCAATTTTTTCAAGTTACTGTAAACAACAAAATTAACGCTCGTACGTCAAAACGGTCTGAGTACGTATACCGTAAAAAATGTCGATACTTTACGATAAAAGCGTCAGTTGCCAGATGGCAGCACTAGTTTAGCGCAATCCCGAAATATAAGAGACAATCATCGTACTGACGAAAATATTTTAAGTTACCGTATTTTTCGGACTATAAGACGCATCGGACAATAAGACGCACCTCAAATTTATAAAATGATTTTTAGAAAAATATATTTTAATATAATTGACAGAGGAGTCCGTGTATTCTCGGTGAAACATATTTAATATAAGATATATATCTATATATATATATATTTAATAATAAATAAAACACTCGGTAAGTTTCACAAATATAAGTTTAATATTACTCTATACGTATTTCGGCAGTGACGCCATCTACAGGAGTTCAAATTACAAAAACAGTTTGTAATTTGAAATACGTATAGAGTTATATTAAACTTATATTTGTGAAACTTACCGAGTGTTTTATTTATTAATCTTATATATATTTTAATGTTACTTCGGACCATAAGACGCACCCAAAATTTGAGTCCATTTTTCTATGTAAAAAGGTGCGTCTTATAGTCCGAAAAATACGGTATAATAAATCTGTATTAAAACAAGCATTTTAAAAATAGTCCTACACGGGGACCCCTGTCAAGAGGGGCCCCGAGCTATCACCACATGCGCCTAATGGAAAATACGGCCCTGCACACACTGATCTATCTGATAGGTGGTCTACTTCTATTCCTTGTACAACATCGTGGTGCATCTTTATCCATTATAATCATCTGCTATTCACTATAATGCTATTCACTATAATGCTATTCACATATTGTTACATTTCTTGTTAAATTTTTGTTACATTTCTTCATTATGTAACAATAATTCGTGTCTCTTTGTCTCCTTCAAAATAAATCTTATCGGATATAACACACTTATATAAACGCCTTTTCCAATCTTTGAAACAATTCTGGAAAGTTCTTTTAACGATTCTTTTTATCTTCAATGGACGCAAAGCGTTGCCTTTTCGATATCTTTTTTTATTTGTAGGAACAGAAAAATATTACACGGGGCCAAAGTAAAGAGCCTGTGGGATCATCACGATGTTATTTATTCCAAAAACCTCTCAAACAAGCAATATAAAAGCACTTTATTTCAAAAAAGAAATTGATTTGTCCTTTACTTTGTGATATTCCATGTTAAAACAAAAAAAAAGAGTTACTATGCAAAATATCAATCTATTTCAGTATCCACGACTATAGTTTCGCCATACAATGAAATTAACAATGCCACAATAGCAGTACAATGGCACTTTATTTCATTTTTAATACAATATCTGAGGCAAATTCGTTGATCAAGTTATTTCTAATATAATTAAAATCTCTAGGCACACAAAAATGCGTCCTCATTAACTGTTAAATGCTAACTAAAAATCTATCCCTACTAACTGTCAAGACAGGATGCATACTTCGAGCAGAATTATTCGAAATGACTTGTTGATTCATTGAAGTTAATAATTAGGATTAGAACTCTTCCAGTGGCGCAGCCAAGGTGGGGGCGACGGGCCTGGCCCCTCCCAGGACCAGCAGATTACACAGCGCTGCTCGGGAAGTTCAAGATAAAATTTGTTAACCACAACAGTAGTTAATTTTTCAATTACTTCATTGTAAACAATATTGGCATTTTTTTTTTCGTATAAATAAACTTTTTTTAAGATTGCCTACTCGTGATAAAGTGACATAATTATTGTTCAAGTGAAAATACATCACTTTCCAAATATGCTCCACCGAATTATATGAAAAGGAACGTTGATCCTTTTTCCCATCGACTAAAATATTCGCCCAGTCAAATGATAAAACTGTTTTAAACAACTAATTACTCGATTCAGATAAGATAAAGTGGAAATCTGACTTCGGTATAACCTTCAGAATGTAATATTAAAATGACACAATTAGTTTTGGAGACAGTCGCGCTCTTAAAATCGGTATTTGGTTTTATTTTGTAGATAAATGTGAATATCAATATCTTCTTAGGTATTTTTGAAATTATGATGTTTTACACACAAAAAGGACTTATATAAGTTGTACAGAACAACAGTGGCGTATTCAGAGGGGGGGTCACAAGCCCCCTCTGAAGGTCCAATGAAATGAAAATTTAACAAATTTATCATGATCGTACAGCAAAATAACTTAAGTATTTTACAATAATAATAAGCTATATTTTATTATGATTAGTGTTGAAATTAACAGAAAATGCATATTTACATGTTATTTTTAGGTTTTCGTTGGTATAATCAAGAAATCCTTATTCCGTCACATGAGTCTGTTCGTTCGGTACAAATTGTGACCAAGCGGCTGATTTAGAGAACTGAACATAAGTAAGAGAAATATTTAGACTTCAAAAATATATCCCGCGAAAAATATAAATAAATATGTATTTATCGAAGAAAAAATCAAGTGAAAGTTTTTGATACATGGATTAACAATTACATTTTTTTATCAACAAATAATGGAATTATTATTTGATATAAACATCAATATCCCACAGCAGGGGTGTCGAACTGATTTGGGTCGCAGTCTATTTTACATACAAAATGATAAGCTGTGCCGGAACTTTAAATATCCCAAAGGGTTTCTTGACATTTTTTTATAAACAGAAAAGGGGAAGAAAGTATATTTTACATTTTTCCCCTAAATAAGCTCAAGTGATTTTGATTACTGCTTCAGAGGCCACAACAAATGAGGTTGAGAGCTGTATGCGACCCGCGTGCCCTCGAAATTTGATTCGGCCCTCCCCAAGACAAAATCCTGGCTGCGCCACTGGACTCTTCTGTACTACCTCATTTTAAAGTAGAATCTGTCAGTTACGATCCCTGCTTAATACTTTTAATACAAATAAATTTAGTTTATGCTAAATTTTCGATGAGTTGACTTGTTGGTGTGTTTACGTAATACTTTTCTGGCGAAGTAACGAATTTTCACTTTTATTATTATTATTGTTTTGTTAATTTATTTAAATATTATCAGTTTCGTTCCCGGGGAAAGCAGGAAAGATTTAATAGACGTGAAAACAGTCTCTGTTAAAGTTGAGGTGTATTTGTGAAGTTGTTGTAAAGAAATTATATTTCGTGTCTATCAGGGTTTATTAAAATGAGTGTTGGGCTGTTACACGTTACACGTACCAGTTGACGACAGATCGTACGCTGCTTACGTCTATTGTTAAAACCTTACATAAAACTATTTTGATAAATTAAACGTTCTTAAATTCAATAACTAAAATCGATGGTAACGTATGTTGGTATTTAACCCCTCATTGAAATAATTTGAATTTTTTGATTTTGCAGCAATCCTTTATTAAATATCGTTTAATAAACTTTGTTAGGAATACAAAACCAGGCAGTTTCCTTGCACCATGCTTCCATTTTTTTTATAGCTTTTTGCAGGTGTAATTTTATGGTGTTGATATTTTTGTTTTTGCAAAATATGACTAGATCATCTGCGTACAAACAAGCTTTTACTGGGAACCTTACATGATTGGCAATGTTATTTATTGCCAGTAGAAATAAGGGCACGCTCAACATCTCTCCTTGTGGTATTCTTTTTAGGATTTTGTAGGTATGACCAAAAAACACTTATACCGTCATTTTGTCGTCTGTCTGTCTGTCTGTCTGTCTGTCTGTCTGTCTGTCTGTCTGTCTGTCTGTCTGTCTGTCTGTCTGTCTGTTCGGTAAAAATTAATTTTTAAGGGTAAATTTAATAACCAGTCTTATTATATGATTAACAGACGATAAATTATTTTAAAAATATCGTTCATTTTGCCGTGATTACTACAAAGTAAAATTTGTCCTACACACTCAGCATACCGCCTTCACTTATTATATACCTGCGAAACCCTGAAATGTGTGAATATTCACAGTTCACATCAATTTTTTGTTGTGATCTCTCTTCAGATCCATTATACGAGACGAATTTTCTGAGAGGAAGTTTCTGGTGTAGTGCATAATGTTCCCATCGAGTTCTGCTTGCTGCGTGGATTTTAGAATGTGTAGTTTCCAGGTCATGTCGTACGCTTTTTGGACATCGAAAAAGACTGCGATGAAGTTTTGCTTATTTTTAAATGATTAAATTTGTTACTGTTAAATTCTATATTTCAAGACGAGCTATACCTGTATAAGAAGGAGATTTTCTCGTCAATGAAAATTAATGACTCTTAACTAAAGTCAAAACTGAGTGTCATTCTCAGGTTGGTTACATCTGAGGATAACAAACCTTCTAATGATGTTCCGGGTGGAAAAGTTCACCAGCTAAGTGGTCATAGAGAAATGGCAAAAAGTAGGTCTATTGCAAACTTAACTTTTATTTATCCAATAAATTTATATTTAATGGCTTACTGTGATACTTTTAATAGTAATAACAATGAATATCAATTATAACACTACTTTAAGGACTATTTAGTAACTAACATATTGCTAGCTAACATAGCTAACATATTGCTAGTGCACTGAGCCATTTGCGAATTTATTGTAATTGAAACTGTCACAAATACATGCAGTAGCGTAGCTGGGTTTTTAAAACCCCTAGGTCAGATGTTCCAGTACAGTCACCTTCTTTTTAGGGTTTTGTAGGTATGACCAAAAAACCCTTATACCGTCATTTTGTCGTCTGTCTGTCTGTCTGGTCGGTAAAAATTGTAGCCAAACGGCTAAACCTAGAGAGTTGAAAATTGGCATGCTTGTACAACTTTTTGACCCGCACATAGGAAAAATACTAAAACATCTAAAAAACATATCCCCCTAAAAATATAAACAAATATGTGATCATCGAAAAAAAAAATATTTTTTTAAAATTCTGAGTAGGGTATCAAATGAAAGCCCTTAGTACGTGGATTAACGATCAAAATTTAATTTTTGCAAAATAAATTATTTTGAGGCGATTTTTGCCAAAATTGTACAAAAAAATTTTTGTCCCACACCCTGTAGCCCAGATGGTTTAAACTAAAAATGTGAAAAAATTCTAAGTAAAAGTAATGTATAATGGTGTGAACCGGAATAGTACAACAGAAATTTTTGATCAGATTATGTTTTCGGAAAATAACGCATTTTTTGTGTTTTTTGGTTGACGATGCATACATGTTATACTCTTATAACACACTAAGTTGATAAGCATTTGGTGGTCTAGTGGCTCAGTTGCTCGACAACCACACAGGATCGTTATTCACTACACAGGTTCGTTCCTGGCTTGTGGAGTCAATTTTATTTTTGTTTTTTTTTTTCATATTTATTATGTTTAAATTAATTTGTTAAAATTCTAGTTATATTTTAGCACATTTTGAATTTAATTTTCAAGAGCGTAAATTTAATAACCAATTGGAATTATATTTTCATTCTGTGTCATTTATACGAAGCCAGAGGGGCGGAGCGTATGATTTAAGACAACCAATGAAAGCCATAGGCCCAATTTTCAAAATCTTAATGAACCTTGTTATATAAAAAAAATACTGCACTTATTTAGAAACCTAAATAATGATATTAGGTATTCGAATTAAAATTAACAAAAAAATATTTTAACATAAAATTTGTTTTTAAAGTTCTGACATTAACAGACGATAAATTATTTTAAAAAGATCGTTCATTTTGCCGTGGTTACTACAAAGCAAAATTTGTCCTACACACTCAGCATGCCGGCTTCACTTATTATATACCGGCGAAACCCTGCAATGTGTGAAAATTCACACTTCACATCAATTTTTTAATAGTTACAAACGAATCCAAACCTAGATTAAAAAATGTATATTAAAAGGTAATTTTTACACATTTTAGGGTTTTGTAGGCAGAGGCCCCCTGCGATCGAGATGAATGGCGCCTAAAACAAAAAAAAAAACATGTGGCCACCACAGGACCGACCGCTATCACAAAGTACCTGTTTAATTTATGCTGCTTTATCAAAAAATGTCTCAAATAAAAGTTGTTAGTTATTGCTTTTATAGCAACTTTTCTTAAATAATTTTTTTCGAAATATTTCTGTTAAATATTGGCAAAAATCTTGAGACCGACACGAGTTTCTAGTCCGACCGAACTCCCATTTCTAGTTAACCGATTTTTACTAAAAATTGATAAACTTGTGCCATTGATGTCAAAAGCTTAAATATGAAGTTTCATAAAAATCCTTTTAACCGAATTTGCTCTGCACGTGTACACGGACCAACAGACAGACCAACAGACAGACAGACACACAGACCAACAGACATCATGCTAAAAATAGTAAAAACGTTATGTATGGACCTCACTTCGTGGAGATCCATCGAAATCTCGGAATGTCAAAATCGGTATGATCACAATACCTCCCTTATATATGTTGGCGGTCGGTAAAAATGAAACAGCATCCAAGTGACGACCAAAAAAAAATTAAAACGACGTTCCTTCAAAGCTACGCGCCCTCTAAAACACGGCACGTGCCATCAGTGTCGTACACCGAAAAATATTTCAGAGAGGGATTTTTCACAACATCGGAATTTATAGTTATTGAACAGGCACGCAATTTTGAAATGCGGGAATTATAATTTTTGATCCAATTTTTGGGAGGGGCTTTATCCCTCTTATCCCCCTTTGTATACGCCACTGCGTGCCATGCCTGGAATACCCTAATACGCCTCTGTTTGAAAGTGTCTAATAAGTGACAAGAAAGTGTACATATTAAAAATGATAAAATTTGATAATGCGTCCATCTATAAACGTAAAAGTGTACTTAATTACGAGATGCGCTGGCATCAAGACAGTTGTCCAATTAGCCAGTTAAATAATGATAGTATGGTATTGAAAAAATTCTATCATTATAATCATGGGCGCGACATCCCGCGTTGTGCCTAGCCCTCCTGTTTCCAGATTTCATGACATGTTTTCAATCTATGTACATTCAGGAGTTATATGGTCAGTATTACGTCAATTTTTTAGTGTACACAGAAAGACACCTACATTTTATAACCGGTTGCGAACGGCTAAGCAGAACCTGTAATTTGAAAAGGTCGGCATAAAATCAAGATATTTTTGAAGTTGACGACAACCAAAAAAGTTTGTGGACCCCTGCTTTAGATAGACAGCTGAGGTGCAGCCGAAGCTGGCCACTTCTTGACGTTCAGAAAACCACTTTCCCGCCGTGGTTCCATAGTATTACAACCACATTTTTTGTTAGTTTTCTTTCGTTTTTCGTACAACGTAGGTGCTGCAGAATCTAAATTATAATTCAGAACTAGTTTCTCACTAAAATTCCACTCAGAGTAAATCCATTCCTTCATTATTCATTAAAATATAATTGTTTAGTCTAGTTTAAATCTCTTATCTCCATATAAATGGAACATAAATAAATATTCAAAATTTCCTTCGAAATATCATCAAAATTAAATGTATTAAAATTCTTAAAATTAAGTCATACTAAATGAAATATTTAATTTTTTTTTTAAATATAATTTTAAGTTGCAAATATGTTATCAAGTTTATGTCTAAATACTGCAAAATACTGTAATTTGCATTTCATAAATATTCATGTTTAATACATATATCAAATTCAAATATCATAAAATTATACATAAAATGTAAGTATTCACCCGGAATATTTGAAAATTTTCAAAACACATAATTTTGAAATTTGTCTCACACAAGAATTTGCATAAAGATGATTTCTGACACCACATGTTACTATTGTAACTTAGTTAATTGTATCTCGCCTAATGATAAGTTTATTAGTTTTGTTTTAAATATAAAGCATTTAATATTCTGATACTTTATGCCAGCGTTCCTCAGCTGGTGGTACACATACAACTAGTGGCAGATACCTACGCTACCGCCCGAATTGACCGGGCAAGTCCCGCCATCGAAAGAGGTCGAGATTAACACTCGAGTCGAGTTTTAAAATTTTTAATACATATACA
Source organism: Liopterus haemorrhoidalis (assembly GCA_963971575.1). Classification (NCBI taxonomy): domain Eukaryota; kingdom Metazoa; phylum Arthropoda; class Insecta; order Coleoptera; family Dytiscidae; genus Liopterus; species Liopterus haemorrhoidalis. The sequence continues at coordinate 61,385,277 of OZ020614.1, forward strand.
GTAGGTGGCCAAGTTATTAGGGACAGTACACTTTTTTTGTAAATTTCAGGTTCAAATGAATTTTGTGAGCAAATAAATTGTTTTTAAATAATTTTTCTTCTATATTTTTGTTGCTGGTATCATTATTATTTTAAAAAATATGTGAAATGTAAATTTTCACACATTTCAGGGTTTCGCAGGTATTTAGTAAGTGAATGATGATTATTTGGAATGCCAAAACAAATTTTATTTTAATTTTTAATTTTAATTCGAAAGCCTAATACCAGTATTTGGGTTTCTAAATATTTGCAGTATTTTTTTTTATATAGCAAGGTTCATTAATATTTTGAAAATTGCGCCTACGGCTTCCATTGATTGCTTAAGTCATAAACTCCGCCCCGCTGATTTCGTATCCATTCAAACATATAAACAATACGTACTATCAGCAATGGCAAACGTCCAAAACAACGGTGTCCGCATTAATATTGGATCATTGTAAAATAATTTCAAAGATATTGATAATAATTGCCTTAAAATAAAAATGCTTAGAACTCTGTACATATTTATCCAACGAAAGACTGCACCAAGGTGTTCAGTAACCACCGATCAGTCAGAAATATTTCCACAGGCTGAAGCCTCTTTTCTATGCCTTAAAACTTTATCACATTTATTAACAAAATAAAAATCACTCAAATAGACTGCCTGAGATTCGTTTATTGCACTGTTCACGAACCGCAGAAAGTATGTTGATAATCACGGAACGTAGAAACGCCATGAAAATTTCAAGTTCAGTGCCACACGTTATTATTAAAAGTGATATAAAACTTGGTGCTTAAAACGGCATACAGGTCATTTACGGAAAGTTGATCGAAAGAAAAAGTGTAAAGAAAGAGGCAAGCGACTATTAGCTCAGTACGCGACTGACAATTATCGACAAATCCTCTTTACAGACGAAGAAATGTTTACTTATCAAAGAACGTTTACATAAACAAAATAGAGTTTATGCTCGATCATCTCTAGAAGCAAGTCGACTTGTCCAGAGGTTGAAAATAGGCCATAATCCCGCAAGTGTGACGGTTTGGTGGGGAGTTAGTTATTAAGGCATAACGAAGCTCTATTTTTGCGAAAAATTAGTAAAAAGCAGTGTACCAAGAATCGGTTGACAACGTCGTAAAACCTTTTAGTACGACTTTATTTAATAATAAGCCAAGGACCTTTCAACCAGATTCAACGCCAGATCATAAAGCAAAAACCACGCAAGAAGAAGACCCCCAGAAGAAATGCCTTCTGGGGGCCCAATCTAAATCCACTGGACTACAAATCATAGTCAGTTTTAAAGGGCATAAGTTTGTCTAAATGACACCCAAATATTGAGCCCTTGAAAAGATATCTGTTGATGGCTGTGGCTAATTTTCCAATGGAGGTAGTGCGTACTGCGATTGATGGTCGAACAGATTAAAGTGGTGGATATTTTGAGTGAATGTTTTCTTAATAAGCAATATGAAAACAGAAGCTTAAAATTAAAAAACTCCTTTATTTTGGTAAAACCCTAAAACTTTGTAAATAGATATGCTATTGATTATAGAAATAATTCTTTCCATTTCAAATAAAGAACTAAAAAACAATTTTGTAATAACAAAAGTAAAGTAAAAAAGTCGTTCCCAAAATAAAACAGATAACTACTTAAGACATTCTTGTTCCGTGTAATAAATCAGCAGTGGTAAACAAAACAAAACGTGTTGCGTACCATAACCTATACAAATACCTGTAACTAAGATGTATTAGACAAGATTTTAAATATTATTTTTTAGTTCACATCAGACAAAACATTACTTCAAAATATATATTTTGGAAAGAAATATGCCATTAATAGACAATCAATCTTTTAATTTGCTCTGGTAATAAATGTTGGTTTTGTTCTTTAAATACATTTAAGTGTTAAAATAAACCACCTGCTATTGCATGCCTCTAAACCCGCGGGAAATATTTGAAAACACATGTAAAAAAAAAAACAGCTGATCATATGAACTTAATAAATACGCTTCTATTTTAACAAAATATATATATAATAAACTATATCTTACCTTGTATCCAGTGAGTTTGGTGTTGAAGTAGAATGTTATACCCAGTAGCACAAATATAAGCAGAAGTTTAGCATAGAAAGCAAATGCGTCGGTGTTGAAAGTTCGCAAGAGAATGAGAAGCCAACGTTGGAAACCGACGCCGTCCGCAGGATATTCGGGTTCAGACCTGCATCGGCGCACAACAAAATTACAATTAGTAATCATTTAAAAATTGTCACATAAAGACAGTTCATTTCAAAACAAGTAATACTAAAATTATTTCCAAAATATACCAACAAAGATATTGCTTACAGATTCAAGAGCAGGCAGAAATTTGAATTTTTTAGAAACATGTGAAATACAGAAAGCCATAAAAATAGGAAAAACATACTCAATGATGTGATTGACGTTTTAAACTCATCGCTATTCCAAGGGCTTTTATGATACTGATGATATTTTTAAATCCTTGTTTACATCAGATTTGTCACAACAATATTGTATATATTTAGATGTAAAAAGACTTTTTTGTACCAGTCTCCAGTCGATGGCATAACAGCCGAAATATATAAATATATTATTGAATTTAATGTAATTTCATCTTGTGTGTTTTTATTTTTCCACATATAGGTTACAGCTGTGACTATTAATTTCATTCACAACTGGTAATATATGAAACAAAGTATTTGAAAAAGTATTTCAATTACTTTCTAGTATTTGAAATATTGTGTTTCAAACAGAGAGTTGAACACAAATTTATTTCGTTTTTCAGTGATGACTTATAGTATTTGTTATTCCAAATACTTTGATCGGTAATTGAAATACTTTTACTACGAATATTTGGCACAGCTCTGGTTTCATGATGCCATCAAAATTATAAACAGGGGCGTATTACTGCTCAGGTGTAAGAAAAGCGCGCTTAGGGCTTCAGAAAAACCACAAAAAAAAGTTATTGTGAATTTATATTTATTTTATTACTTCAAAGGATATTGATAAAGTATGAAAATGACAATGAAGTTAGATACTTCAAAGAGGAAAAATTCATTTCCTTAAATATGCCAAGAAAGAAAACGTAAGAAATGCTGTTGAAATGTATATACTCGTAGTAAATGGTTTGAAATCTAATTTTCCCAATGCAGAAACTATTTTTAAAATATTTCTAACTATACCGTAAAGCAAAAGCAGAATGTTCTTTTTCACCTATTAAAAATTTACCTCAGTCAAAAAAACAGTTATGGACACTAGTGATAGACGCGTGCTGTGAAATTTCCATGTCACTTCCTGACACGGCCATTCACGATAAAATCGTGAGTGAACGTGATTAATATTTTTCTTTCGTGCGTGATTGTGCGTGATTTAAAATTTGTCGTGACACGTCGTGCATGCAATCACGGCGTGTCACGACTCACGAGTTGACATTTTAGTAAATAGAAGGAATAAGAAGAAAGAATTGTCTATTTTGTATCATTATTTATGCTGGGTCTTGTATCCCTTTCTACGACGAAGCAACATGTCTCCGTTGTATGCAGGTGTTAGAATTATTTTTTGCTTAATTTTGAGTGGATATGGATAACTCAAAACAATCTTATTCTAACTAGTTTGCATTTTTTCTCTAACCAGTTAGATTTGGTGGGATCATATGAAACATTAACCAATATTCTTCATTTCTTAGAAAATTTTTGATCTATAACCAAAAATACATATTTGTACCAATTTTCAATAATATCGGAAACAAAAATATTTGCTTCAAAATCACGATTTTTTTAAGGTCTACCCCTTACAATTTTTTCGATTTTTTGCCAATTTCGAGGGTTTTGGAATACTGCCCATACAAAACTTAATAATTGGTTTATTGGATTTTTTTTTAGACTAAACAATGTATCACAATTTTTCAAAATTCAAACCGCAGATTTCTTTCCCTAACCATTTTTTATTTATGATTTATCAAAATTTTTAAAATAATGGAAAAAAAATCTTTTTTTTTTTGTTTCAAAATATGGTTACGTCAATTAGGACCTCAAGATTTCAATAAATTCAACAGCAGGTCTGTATCATATTTCGTTTTTGAGATACGTCCATGTAAAAATGAAAATTTCTATAAATCGCGCCATATTAAAATTTGTCATAATTTTATAATAAGCAAAACGACTCAATTATTTTCTAGACTAAATAAACTACGGAGAATCCCAAAATTCTAAACAGAGATCCCTGTCTACTACTGTTTTTGAGTTGTGCTTTTTTTATTTCACAAATAATGTAAATTATACCATTAAAAAAAATGTCATAATCTCAAAACGCACGCATTATTTAAGCCACACATTTTTTCTGGACTCAGTAAACTACGGAGAAAGCAAAAATTTTAACCGCAGGTCGCTAACTTTAACCGTTTTTTGAGTTACAATTTTTTTTAATTCACAAATTTTACAAATAATGTAAATTATGCCAGAAATTAAATATTTGTTTTCTTATTATAAACTAATGTCGTCATATATTATTTTGCTGTTAAGTAAATAGTAAGGAAGGTAAATTGTAATTTTAGGGTCTCCCCCGTAACTCCCAAAATTAAACAAATACATACAGAACAAAAATGGTTTGTATTCCTAATATAAACATTTTTTTTTTTTTTTTGTATATTTTTCTGTTAAATTAATAAAGGAGATATGTGTAAGTTAATAAATGAGATTTCTGTTAACATAATAAGGGAGGTATTTTAAGTTTTTTAATAAACAGTTTTGACCCCGAAACACCACCTCCCTAGGATAAAATTTTTGAGATGCCTTACAGCCTATATTCGAATTTTGGTTTTACTCTATCATCAAACCAAATTACGTGAAAATATGGCCAGCCGCTTTTGCGTGAATCTCGGACAGACAGACAAACAGACAACAGACACACCAAAATTGATTTTTGTTTGTGGATATAGTCTTATAATGATCTGAAATATTTAGAAACTAAATATTAGACCGAAAAATTAAAACAAACAGATATAGTTTTCAATTTTATTAATATAGATTTACCGTATTCATGGAAACCAATATAGAGATGTATATCAAAATAAAACAAATATCGCAAAAATATGAAAAGTTATAAAAATTTATTAAGTCGTATCAAAAAATATTTCAAATAATAATTGTTAGTTATAATTTATATTTGAATGCCATATTCTTCATTAACAGACATTTTTTATTAAAATTTATTAAAATACATTTGAAATTAATTGATTTTCCCCAAAATGATACTTCTTATTCCCTTAATATTTGATATTTCAGTACTTCCAATAACCGGTTAACCGATTACTTAATTAAATTAACCATAAACTCCATCTGTAATTTTCGTCCTTTCTTGATGGCCTACATAGCAACATATAAGTTTTTTTTTATTAATTTTCATTTCGTCCAGGCTTATAAATTTCTGAAAGGGACGTACAAAACTATAGGGACGGTTTTTTAGGGTTATCCAGTTCATCCCAACAGTCGTAAAGATGTCATAAAGTCCTTAACGTGTCCTTAAACCAAAGCAAATTCGAAGCTGAATTATTTACTTTTTTCTTTTACACACAAAAAAATGATAAATCTTTAAGGGATAAAGTGTTCATTTAAAATGGATTTTTTAAGCTATTAAGACAATTAAAATTATAATTAATTCATTGCTAATTTTACGATAAATATGTTTAGAGTTTCCCCAACTGTGCTCCGCGATCTACTAGTGTTGCTATATATATACAGGGTGTTATATTTTAGTGGACCCAGCAAATATCTCGCTTATTTATTAAGTTAGTAATTTGTTTCATATAACATGATTTATACAGCAACATGTAAGCTACTTGATGACGGATGTACATTCATGACACTTACCACTTCCGGTTTATTAGTAATTAATATCAACTTTGAAATTTCAAATGGAACATACATTTTTTTACAAATTTGAAAAGTACATCAAATTTTCTTTACAATCATGTAAAATAATCCATATGTTACATTATTAAAAAGTAAAATGGCGGGCACTAAATGGCGGGTATTAAATAATAGAGGAGATAGTAGCAGCCTTGTTTAACTCCGCTTTTGACGGAAATAATTTTACTTCTCCAGTGGCGAGGCGTGACTTTACTAGTTGGGGAAACACAAACAAAATTCCGAGGCCACCAAAATATTTATTGCAAAAAAAAATAAATATATATATACAATAGTGTACAAAGAAAAACTTTTAATTTAATTTTCAAATTCATGTATAAATCAAAAATACGTTAATGAATAAAAAATTATAAAGAACAACAATAGTAGGTACTAATAATATAACGTTAATAATTTACATATAAATAAAGTCCATTCTTCTAGTTTTTTTGCAAAAATCAACTATAATATTATCGTACAGTCTTTTTTTAGTCGCTGTTCTTTTTCATTACTGTATTTCAATAATAATGCGCGTTCGTGCGCGCTTGCATTTTTTCGCGACAAAATATTTTGAGACAAAAATGGGTAAAAATATAACACATATTTAGTTTTAAAATAGTACGTAATTAATTTTTTTTTTTATACATATAAACGCTTACAAAAAGTAAGGGAAGCACTGCTTCCTGCGCTTCCATGGACGCTTCGCCACTGTACTTCTCATCCCGTTATGCACAATTTGCGAACTTGCTTCACGGTTTAGTTCTTTTATGAGGTTAATCATTTTAATACGGACCCCATTATATTTCATATATAAGCCGTAAATTGCTTTGGCGGACCTGTTAGAGTTTACCACGTACCAACGGTTGAGAAACAGTGCGCTGGACCGTTCAACAACAAATTTATAAATAAATACACGATAAATAAATAAACTTAACCTCGTTATCGTACTTGAATTGACGACTAAAGTATTTTAACTGCCAGTGGATTCATTTTGCGGACCGAAACTATGGAAAAAACAATATTAATCACTTTGCAGAGCTTACATTCGTTAATTTTAGTAGAATATTAAAATAAATAAGTTTTTTCAAGGAGTTGTATTATAATTTATACAAAATGATTTGCTCTTTCAGCACTATATGATAAAAATAGTTTAAAAACGCTGCATGTTGTTAATTTTGATGTTGGAAACCTACGAGTGAAAATATAAACCAGCTACGCCCTTGACCAGATGTATGTTAATTTCAAATATAAAAATATATTTGCTTTTTCATCTCTCACCATACATGTTGGCGGTAATGTTTGTTTTGGCCTGTAGATTCAAGTTATATTTCATCTCATACAGAGCGAAGAAATTCTCATTTTTAGAAACATTGTTACTAAACATTAAATGCTTACATTATTAATAGTTATAGTTTAAAGTTCAAACTAGATTTAAAAACTATCTTTCAGAATTAAACTTTAAATTATTTTTGATAAAATAAGTATTAAGGACTACTTATTTTACCACTGAAAGTTCAAAGGTCACTGAATTTAATTTCACAATTAAATGTAGCCAGTGCAACTTTACGGTCTCAGTTTTTGTGTAAAATCCGATACAATTGGATTTTTTATTCGTTATACTGAAATACACACAAATAAAACACTAAATGTCATAAATCCTACCAATAAAATAATTCTAAATTAATGGTCCACTTCAAAATACAGTAAACCTTCAGTCATCCGGGTCTTAATTATCAGTGAGATAGATTTTTTCGTGGACAAAAAAGAAAAATTAAAGAAAATATAATGTTACAAATGAAACTTTTTGTTGCAGACTATTGAAATTCATATTGGAGTCTAACAAGGAGACGCCACCTCACCTTTGCTGTTTAACCTCGAGCTGAAGATGGTGCTACGAAAGCCCAAGAAACCAGCCACCCTGGTCTACAGCTCAATGGGTATTACAAGATTTTAGGGTATGGAGATGACCTAGATATTATTTCAAATAAGGTTGAAGAAAAAAACCAAGTATTTTAGTAGACGCAGTGATGAGAACACGACCAACTTAAAAATTAATGAGAACGCTTTTATGAGAGTTTATACTTTGAAAATAACAAGACACCACGATAAATCAAGTAAGTCTGATACAGTAGAAAAGAATTAAAGCTACTAATGCATCGTATTTTGCACTTGGTCCTTTCTTGAACACGAAACTTAAAATAGAATTCTTTCTTGCCAACCTGATATTCAGTTGTACGCATAAAGTTGAAGGTAGAAGTAAAAAGATTTGCTACAAGTAAACGATCGTAGTAAAAGCATTTCCTTTTTTTTATATGACTAATGATTACCTTTTACTAGCAGAGTAATGCTTGTACCTACAACTATGAGGATGCGTTTATGTTGAGGCCTGAAAAGCAGTTATTCCCAAATAGTACTGCTTCTCTCCGGTTGGAGATGAAAAATACCGTATTTTTCGGACCTTATGTTGCGTCTTATAAAATATTGCAGCCATCTTCATTTAACGCAAGTCATACGTCTTCGGGTATCATTTTAATTTAATTACACAAAAAAATACTTCAATAGTTTATAAATCCCTAAGATGGGTACCATACCAAGTTCCTCACCAATGCATTTTTGAAATCCGGTAACGGTTAAATATCTCAAACAAATTTTGATTTTAGGCGCCTAAAAAGGTATTAACCACTCCATATTCTCCTCGTCAAAACAAAACAAATTTTGAAAAAGCATTTACTTCTCACTCGTAATTGAATTATTATTCATATTGCTAAAGTAATGTTTGTCTTTATTCATACGTCCCATTTTTGATCCAGCTTCTTACAAAATAGAAGTTATTTACAATTTTTTATATATTTTAAACTAAAAGTAAATGCAACTATTAAAACTATTTATAGAAGGTTTCAAACTTAATTTCTTTATACTTAGAAATTGTTTTTATTGTTATATTTACAGATCCTAGCTCTTTCTTAACTTACTTATAAAGTTCATCAAACAATGATAGCCTGACAACTTTCATGTTGCCCGGTTAACTTAAAGAAGACAGCTCTAAACAATAAACCACCGTTAGATTTTATCGTAAATTTGTAATTATACAGGTAGTCTCAAAACCGTAATATACATGATTCTGAGCCTGTGCGGTCCTCTAATGTTCATAGACGTAGAAAAAATCACATCATAATATCAATAAATGGGTACTCGTTATATAAAAACATTCCTGTCTTATTAATACAAATGCTACTACATATGTTTTTCCATAATGTGCATTGTTGAATGCAGTATCATTGTGAGATGTTATCATTGTTAAGAAATGTTATTAAAGAAAAACATTCTTTTAATGCAAGCGTCAAATACATTCAAACCTGTAATATTTTGAATCGTTATTTAATCTGTATAAACTTTGCAAGTCCTGTCAACTATTTATTTTTCTTCTGAACTGTGAACAGACCTGAACAATAATTCTTATAGGTATTTAGATTTAGAGCATATACTTTCACTTCTTGAATCTATCTAATAATATTCACTTTTTTACAATAATAATAATTATAGCATTTTTAAAATATATTTCTTTCTGAAAGAAAAATTTGTAGACATTTTTCTTATTATTGTTATTTATATTTTTATTATTTTGGAGATATTAAAATGGCTGAATTAAATTGTTTACAACAGATTTTAACAGAATATGGACTTACTGATCATTTTCAAGTTATTAACGAGCAACTGTTTTGTATACTTTGTAAAAAATATATAATATGCACAAAAATAAATCATTTAACTCAACACGTCAGTGGAAAGATACATAGAACTAATGTCGATGGATTGCAAAATAATTTTAATATCGACTGGCGTAGCGTAGTGGTAACAGATGCGCTCTGCGTTGCTAAGGTCTCGGGTTCGAATCCCGTTCAGGCATGGAATGTTTCAAAGAATAAGAATTGTCCTGGTTAATTGCCGAAGCAGCAAAGGCCATAAAAAAATTAAAACAAGTATCTTGTGAGTTTGGCGTTTATTTAAATAATAAAATTGACGCTGTTCTTCAGAGAAATCCAGACCTTCGTATATTAACACAAATTTATTCCGATGACTGCCCCGATTTTTTAAAACCATATTTTAATCAATATCGAAATTGTTTTTGCAGAGCCCCCGTCTTTACTTGTGAAGTCGAAAGAACTTTTTCAAGATTTAAAAATATTCTTACACCAAGCAGAAATAGTTTTTCTAATGAAAAGTCTGCATTATAACTTGCAATTCTGACAAATTCATGTATGCTCATACAATTACCTTTTTTAGGTGTTTTTTTATTTTCATATTTATCCTAACATTTTCATTTTCAAGTTGAAAACTATATATGAAAAACCGCAATACGGTGACTATGGTCGATGTCTAATACAGTATTCTATTCTATTCTATATTTTATTTGGCTTAGGTCAGTTGACCATTCCACCAGCGCATAGCGTTATTGGATTAGGTTATATTTAGAGTTTAAATTTTATAGTATTAAGAAACCCTGCGATAAGTGTGTAGATGTCGGGGGTGGGATGTGTGAGAATTGTCTAACACAGTAATTAGGGTCTTCACAGTTAAATTTAATTGGAATACAAGAGATTAGACTCATTATGAAAGTATTAAAAATGGATAAAGTAAGAGTTTCGGTTTTGACAAATTCGGCACATATATAAAATGAATAGTTTATATTGAAAAAATAACGTGCCGCTCGCAAGCGTGATGGCTTAGGCCTAACTATGTCCTAGCTCTAGTTATGATATAAGACCATAAATCAAGATCTGATTCATATTAAAATTATGTATTAAATTGATTAAAAACAAAATATTTAAAATATTAAATCATTTTAAATATAAGATAAATATGTAAACAAATAGAATCTAAATAGTATTTTGGACATAATCCAAAATAAATGAGTCCAGTAGTCAAGTTAGATATAATTAATTACATATTAATTAATTACATATTAGTTTGCCCGAACTACTATTTTCCGTTTACGGGTTCTATGGAAAGGTGGTCAGATGTAAATGTGCAGTCGTAAGCTGAGTCCAGCTTAGCTAATCGATCCTGTAATGTACCGCGTAATGTAACACAGGAAGTTTTATTAGTACAGACAGACATACACACAGACAGTCAGACTTCCACATTTATATATACAGATTAAGGGGACTCGGACAATGAAAACTTTTGTAGCGAGAACCCCAAAATATCGTATTTTAATTATATTGCACAAAAAACACTTACAAGATTTTATAAATCTCTTAGATCGGTAACTAATTCCCAAAATTTTATTTTAGCTATGTTTTGTGTTTTTTGTTTTAAAATACATTTACATAATATGCGACATCATATTTATTCAAATAGGTATTATTTATTGTTCCACCAAAACTGTATGTTTATGCAGACTTATTATATAATATATATTGTGTTCTAGATCTCCTCGCTGGAGCATAGGGTCTTTACAAACTCGCGCCAACGGGTTCTGCGAAGAGTAAGCCTCTTCACCTGATGCTAGGTAGTTCCGTGGACATCAAGTTCTTTAAGTTCACCCTTCACCACCATGTGGATACAAGGCGGCCTCTACGGCGGATTCCCTAAGGGTTCGCCTCTAGGACCATTCTGGAAAAATCATTTACTGCCTTACGGAGAGTATGAATTCAATTCAATTTCTTGCCTGGCTTTCCAAATGGATAGGTTTTTGTGCTGTCGATTCATAAAGATGAGTATTGGCAATATGGTCTGACAAAGTAATGCGAAAAATTCTGCGAAGACATCTATTAATAAAAACTTGAAGTTCATGGGTAATTTCTTTAGTTAGTTTCCAAGTTTCTCAGTCATACATCAGAACAGATTTTACATTGGTTTTAAATATGGACCGAGAATAACTGGTACCTATAAAAACGGCTAAATAATCTTTTATCAGCCTTTAAAGTACTGTTTTATGACCTTTTTTTTGTCGGTGAGTGATTTTTGTACAATTGTTAATAAAAGCATATATTTAACAGCTATTTATTTTTGTACTGGCTTTTTGTCCGGTTTATACCAGTTACCATAAAAATTAGCAACAGAGTTTCTGTATATGCTTAAAGTAATTACTGTTACATGTCAGCACAAAGAACTTTTAACAATATACCTTTTTTTTTTCTCTAACTCTAAATCAGATTTTATTAACACAATTATACAATAATGTCAATGTCACTATTCCGCTAAGTTTGTCAAATATAAAGAGTTTTGACGTTACCAATATTATGCAACCAGCATAGCTCATCTGTACAGATAGTTGCCTATATGGTAAAGCCTTTATGAAAATTTGTTATAGCTCAAAATAAGAAAGATATATAAGTACAAGTAACCTTACAATCATCGACCTCGATAATATCCATGTTTCATGTACCAAACGTGTCAGATTCGAATCCAATTCAGAGCATAGATATTTGTATTTGTCCTTACCACCAAATCTTTTCAATCAAACTCTTAAGAAAATAGTTCTAGAATTGTCCACCATTGTTCGAAATATAAAAATCCTTAAAATCCAATCTGTGATTAATTGTTCGTTGAAATATTCGTTTAAAATATAATAGTTAACAATACAAATATTCACGCTTCAGCGCTGTGCATGGTCCCCCATCTTAAAGCAGTCCTTTCTACCCAGTAACATAGTTACAAATTTCACCCCCCCCCCCTCCCTATGCGAATAGTATACTGCACCATAACATTTCACCGTCTCCAGCACCGCGGGGCTTGCAACTTAACTACGGCGCTGCCATTACCGCTAAAGTTAAGGGTAGCGTAATTGTATCAAAAATTATCTTAAAGTATTTTTTCGACACAATTTTTTCAGTGACAACTAAAATCAAGATGCTTTTCTAAATCATTATCGATAGACAAAATTGTTAGATGTTAACTAGTGCTTCTTTGCCATATTTTCAATGAATTCTCCAGTCTGCTGAACGATCTTTCCGCTGAAGAAACAATAACTCGTACTGTAATATCTAGTACCTAACTAGATGACCCGCCAAGTTGGGCCGCTGTAATTCCAGGCTAGACCCCCCTTGTGGTGGCCATGGTGTGGTGGCAAGGGGTGAACGAACGGTGCGAGATTATAGGTATTAGATTATTGCACAAGAAATATTCGAATTTTAGTTTCATGAAGTTGTGAGATTATGAAAAAATTGATGTGAAGTGTGAATTTTCACACATTTCTGGGTTTTGCAGGTATTTAGTAACTGAACGATGATTATTTGGGATGCCAAAACAAATTTTATGTCAAAATATTTTTTTATGAATTTTAATTCGAATGCCTAATACCATTATTTGAGTTTCTAAATATATGCAGTATTTTTTTTATATAGCAAAGTTCATTAAGATTTTGAAAATTGCACCTATGGCTTCCATTGGTTGCTTACATCATAAGTCCCGCCCTTTGATTTCGTCAAACTTACAATTAAATTATAATTTCAACACTTTCCACTGGTTATTAAATTTACGCTTTTAAAAATTAAATGCACTATTTACCAAATATAACTAGAATTTTAACAAAATAATTTAAACAAAATAATTTAAACAAAATAAAAATGCAAAAAAAAAAATAAAAAATAAAATCAACAGGATTCGAACCCTAGTTTGCAAGTTAACTTATATTATTAAGCGCATGACGAATCCAACCACGCCACGAGAGTTATTGTTGTGATATGTTACACAACGTATTAAATAGTTAACATATTTTAGTTAAAAACACAAAAAATGCGTTATTTTCCGAAAACATAATCTGATCAAAAATTCCTGTTGTACTATTTTAGCAAAAATCGCATCAAAATAATTTATTTTGCAAAAATAAAATTTTGATCGTTAATCCACGTACTAAGGGCTTTCATTTGATACCCTACTCAGAATTTAAAAAAAATATTTTTTTTTTCGATGAGCACATATTTGTTTATATTTTTAGAGGGATATGTTTTTTAGATGTTTTAGTATTTTTCCTATGTGCGGGTCAACGAGTTGTATAAGCATGCCAAATTTCAACTCTCTAGGTTTAGCCGTTTGGCTACAATTTTGACCGAACAGACAGACAGACAGACAGACAGACAGACAGACAGACAGACAGACAGACAGACAGACAGACGACAAAATGACGGTATAAGGGTTTTTTGGTCATACCTACAAAACCCTAAAAAGTAAAACTGGAAATATTCCATTGATTGTATCTAATTTGTATGGCTCCCCTTTTATTTTGACGTTTGCTTTATTTAAAAATGTAAGTAATTGTGAAATTTAATTAGCTGTTTTGAAAATTAAATACACTGAAAATTTATGTAATTTTATTTTACGAGTACAAGCCTAATGCGGCAGGAGCAACTTTGAAGAAGGTATTTGTGGTTTGGCGACGTTGGTTTAAAAAATTCCATTCCAACAATATAAGCCTCAAAAATGAACCATGTGGTACGCCATATGTAGTGGTTAACGATGAATATCTAAAGAATCTAGTTGAGTCTCGAAAATCGGCCATTTCATGTGCAACAACCTAATATCATAGAATTGTACCAAAAGGCACCGTTTAAAATCCCTGCACGAGATGCCAAATTGGCTTGCCTTGGCACTATCACACATACATATACACATCTACACTTAAAACAGGAAAAGGAAATAATTATTCCAAAAAATGCCGTCACAAATCGATACTAATTTATTGTCAAAATATTTTAAAGGAACACAAAGAGTTCAATTGTTCGTCCTCGAAATCAATTTATAAAGAAAAACTTATTAAATGTAATTTTACTGCTTTTCTATCTAAAAAATTAGATTACATTTTCAAATTATGCTTTAAAATCAACTCTTACAGCATTCCTGAACTACTTAATTTCAAGAACAATTCAATATATTTTAAATGCTTTCATTGAACAAATCTACAGACAAAGTAAACAATTTACAGAATAAAAAAGGTGTTTTATTTAAATCTGTCTTCTTTAAAAACAGTTTTCATTTATAAATTATGATTTTAAATTAAGTCTAAAATATTAGGAACAATGTTTATATTTTGGATATGTTCATTAAATTAATTATTTACATTACAAAATTACGTGATATACCATTTTCAAATGAATTGAAACGACAAAGAAAAACATTTCTATTAAAGCATTGGCAAAACTACATAATTAAACGAAATAAAACAGCTATATTGAAAGCTCAGAAAGTTGTCCTTGTTTAATAATATGTATATGTACCATTAATGATGATTAAATTTTAATGTGGTAAAAGTACATCATCCTCCAACTAATCAACTGAATATAGACTTCCCAGTTTTACTTGTCTTAAGCTTCTTACAACCAGTTCGTAGAAATATGCTTTAGTTCATCAGTTCAAAGAGTGGATATTCGTCGACTAAGTTTATCTGTACATGGTTTCCACAAAAATCCATTTGGAACGTCGGTCGTCTGTTGTGGTGGCAGTCTTGTCCATTTCCATTTCACTGATACTTCTTTTATAAGGATGTCAGCGAGTTTCATCTGTTGACGAATTTCAGCTTTTAATATTTTATCCTTCAGCATTATACCAAGCATGACTCGTTCCATTGTTATTTGCAGCTTTCAAGCTTAAGTCAGTGTTAAAGTTTCCGCCCAGTAGGTTAAGATGCAACACGTAGTTCGAAAGCTTTTTTTTAAGGCACTTTGGAATATTATTTTTTTAAATATTTTGTAATTTACCAAATGCTACCCATCCTTGTGAAATTCTCCTGAACATTTTTGTTTGATTGTCTCTATCAATTTCTATATTATGCCCAAAATATTTGTATCAACTCGTTTAATGTTGGCATGGTTGATTTGCAACGCTTTAATCATTATAAAGTTTGACATTACCTTAGTTTTTTACGTTTATCTTGAGTCCTACATTTTTAGCTTCATTAATTTCCTACAGCATTTGAAATGCATCCCGAACACAATCTGACAAAAGTACCAATATTCTGGGCGAATCTCAGGTGAGTTAACCTCACACTATTAATTTGAATGCCCTTGTTTTAACACGATGAACTTTTGAACAAGTATTCTAAAACTGCAGTTAACAATTTCGAGGAAATTTTATCGCATTGCCTTCCTCGTTCAAATTGCAGCCTTTTGATCTGTCATGAAGTACAATACTAGCTGTTGCTTAACTGTTGATTAATTTTATTATCTGATTGTAGCGATAATCTATTCTGTAATCATATAATGTTGCTAAAAATAACCATCATTGATGCTCACTATTAACTTTGGTTCCTAGGATGTGTCTAATTTGAAAAACACTACCACCGAGTGGATAGAAAACGGATCTAGAGAACGACTAGATTGCACGATCAAAAGAACGACGATCTGATTGATAGAAGTAACAACAGAACAACAGAATAACAGATCAACAGATCAACAGAACAACAGATCAACAGATCAACAGATCAACAGATCAACAGATCAACAGAACAACAGAACAACAGATCAACAGATCAACAGATCAACAGAATAACAGATCAACAGATCAACAGAACAACAGATCAACAGATCAACAGATCAACAGATCAACAGATCAACAGAACAACAGATCAACAATCAGTCGGACCAGTAGATCAGGAAACTGACAGTTCGAGAAAATGGCAAACTAACGGATCGACGAACTAACAAACTGATATACTTTGATTTTGGTCTTTAAGGTCAACAACGCATCGCTTGAAGTAAGTGAACTATTTGCTTAGTTCATTGCCAACTTACAATATAAGCGGAGCAATAAAATTTTAATGTGGGATAATTGTGTATTTTAAAGCGTGTTGCATAGATTCATATTGTGAATTTTTTGGTTTTTGTATATAAATTGGTTTCGTCTTGTTCTTCTTTGGGCACTATCAGTCAAGTTGACTTTTGGCCTCACTCACATAAGTCCACCATCTTGACCTGTTCATTGTCAGATCTTGCCATGTGCCCTGCATACCAATAATTGTTAGATCTTCAGTTAACTGATCCATCTCTTGCGAGGTCTTCCCACTAGTCGACGGGTATTCAACCTTCCTTCCCATATCTTCCTAACCATTCTGTCATTCCTCATCCTCATAACGTGTCCTATGCACTAATGGTTTTACTTTTTTCTTCGGTTATTTTCATATTTTTCTTCTTTAGTTTTTGAAAAAAAGTCGTCATTTCCTCAAATACAAGTTACAATGCGGGACAAAATGTTAGAATGCGGGACTTTTGCGGGACGCATCTTAATGCGGGACATCCAATCAAAATGCGGGACGAATGGTCACCCTATCCTAGTATCACCATGTCATCAGCATAACTTGATAGCTCTGTTACTTTGATTTTCTCCAGCCTCCAGTTACCTATTGTGTACATCTTCGCTAATTTCTTACTTTACTTTATTGCGTCGTTAAGGATAAGCACACAACCCTGTGTCAAGCCTGTTCTTGTCTGGAAAGTGGCCGATGACTAAAACGGTATTAATAATGATAATTTTGTCATATTTCGTGTTATTAGCTGTGACTTATTGAGTGCATTTTTAAATTAATGTAAAATAACCATTTTATTGAATAATCTAGGACATTGAAAATCAGTTTTGTCCAATTATTTTCTGTAGTTATATGCCAAATGCGTAATCGATCTGTTGACCGGTAGAGCAGTTAGAGAGTCACATTGACACAATTTTGACTGACGCTCCTGATATCAGACTGCGCTAATTCATGCAAAATATCATTTTATTGTTATATCCTCCTAGAAAATATATCTTTAAATACAATTCTACAAACGCAGCTATTTTCTAATTCCCTGAATGTAAACAAGAGTGTTCTTAAACAAATTCTCAGATTTATAGGTTATCAAAATGTGACTTCAATAAATTATATTTAAGGAAATATATCATTTTCAAAATATTCCTTTTTACTATAAGTTAATATTGTAGCAAATATTTCAAATTTTATTTTTTAATATTAATTAAACCCTCTACGATAGAATTCGAATAAATTATCAAAATTTTCGTATGAACATATCTGAAAATAAAAAATATAATGGCTTACTGTTAAAATTTTTGTAATCCTAGGCTCCTAAAGTTATAACAGGTTATGGGGAAATATCGAACATTTTTCTTTTTTTTTTTTAATTTGAAATTATAATTTTCGAAAACGGTAAACGATAAAGATCTCCGGATTTGAGTTTTTGAAATCCTGGTATCTTGTTTAGTCTAGACCAGTGTTCCCTAAACTGTGGTCCGCGATTCAGTTCTTTGCGGTCCACGCACACAAAATTTAATTAGTATTAATAACGGGCCTTTTAGCAAAAACAATTTTTTTCTTGATGGTGGTCTGCGGTTAGCGTGGAATTTTGAAAGTGGTCCGCAACTGTCGAAAGATTGAGAAACACTGGTCTAGACGAGGGATCGGCCACATAAGATTTAACAAGAGCCAAAAAGTATAAATTCTCATTCTTTATATTTAGAAGACAGCATTTTCTTTAGTTCACTTTATTAACTTGATCTAATGGAAGCCAAAGGCGCAATTTTCAAAATCTTAATGAACCTTGCTATATAAAAAAAAATACTGCACATATTTAGAAACCTAAATAATGGTATTAGGTATTCGAATTAAAATTAACAGAAAAATATTTTGACATAAGATTTGTTTTTAAAACTCTATTAACAGACGATAAATTATTTTAAAAATATCGTTCATTTTGCCGTGATTACTACAAAGCAAAATTTGTCCTACACACTCAACATGCCGCCTTCACTTATTATATACCTGTGAAACCCTGCAATGTGTGAAAATTCACACTTCACATCAATTTTTTAAATAGTAAATTATTAATTTGGATAGATCTTTTGAAAAAAACAACTTTTACTTTAACTTTTTAAAATATCCTTTACATTTTAGTTTTTTTACCGTATTATTTTTTATTTCGTTATTTTGACGTTTGTGAAAGCTTTTTTAAACTAAAACTAACAAAAAGTATAGAAATGTTTATTTTTGTTTTAAAACTAACGAACCTGCTGAAACTAATATTTGTATATATCATAATTACCAACACATTCATATGCATATGTAAAGTTCAGTTTTTTAAAGAAGACAAGAATCAATAACAAATGAACGAATAAACAATCAACTTATTTATATATATGTCTTTCTCTCATGCTTTAAAGGCATGGCGAGTCAGAAATATATAAATAAGTTGGTTGTTGATTTGTAAACTTTAAAAAAATTGATGTGCAGTATGAATTTTCACACATTTCAGGGTTCGCAGGTATATAATAAGTGAAGGCGGCATGCTGAGTGTGTAGGACAAATTTTGCTTTGTAGTAATCACGGCAAAATGAACGATATTTTTAAAATAACTTATAGTCTGTTAATCTAAGAGCATTAAAAACAAATTTTATGTCAAAATATTTTTTTGTTCATTTTAATTCGAATACCTAATACCACTATTTAGGTTTCTAAATATGTGCAGTATTTTTTTATATAGCAAGGTTCATTAAAATTTTGAAAATTGCGCCAATGGCTTCTATTGGTTGTTTTAAGTCATATGCTCCGCCCCTCTGGTTTCGTATACATGACACATAGAATGAAAATATAATTCCAACAATGCCAACTGGTTATTAAATTTACGCTCTTAAAAATTAAATGCAATATTTGCCAAAACAAAATAAAAATGGAAAAAACAAAAAATAAAATTGTCTCATCTGCCCGGGAGCAAACCCTAGTTTTCTGCGTAGCAAGTGAGCAAGCTAACCATTAGACCAGGATACGCCTTCTAATATAGTGTGTTATGTAACTATAACTTTTATACATCTTCAAACAAAAAACACAAAAAGTACGTTATTTTCCGAAAACATAATCTGATAAAAAATTCCTGTTGTACTATTCCGGTTCACACCAATATACATTACTTCATTTTTTTTTCAGATTTTTAGTTTAAAACATCTGGGCTACAGGGTGTGGGACATTTTTTTTTTAGCACAATATATTTTATTTTGCAAAAATAAAATTTTGATCGTTAATCCACGTACTAGGGGCTTTCATTTGATACCCTACTCAGAATTTAAAAAAAAAAATTTTTTTCTTCGATGAGCACATATTTGTTTATATTTTTAGGGAGATATGTTTTTTAGATGTTTTAGTATTTTTCCTATGTGCGAGTGGAATAGTTTTTTATGTGCGAGTCAACTCTCTAGGTTTAGCCGTTTGGCTACAATTTTTACCGAACAGACAGACAAACGAGAGACAGACAGACGACAAAATGACGGTATAAGGGTTTTTTTGGTCATACCTACAAAACCCTAAAAATCAAAGTTGGGCTTGGTATCCTGTACTTCTAGTTTGTTCCAAAAAATTTCAGTGCTACCATTCGATTATTTGGGTAAATTTTGAGCATATATTTACCCAAAATACGCATCGTGTTTTAAAAAAAAAAAAGGGGATGAGCCTGTATAAGTTCCTTTGTAAACATTTGACCCACTTGCTAGATACCTATAAATAATCCCTGGATAAAACGTTCTTCTGGGGGGGGGGTTCATTTTCAGAATCTAATCACACTTAAAATAAATAGATTGATAGAAAGAATAGGGCTTTTTACAGATTCTATGCTAATTTGCGGCTACTTCTTGTGACACAAATTGTGTAGAATCTGAATTTTTAAGAATTTAAGGATAATAAGATATATTTATGTCTTGATTAACAAGTATATAGATAGAAACTTATTTATTTTAATGTTTAAAAAAATCCTTTTATACTGTTATTCTAAATATAATACTTTTCGCTAGTTTTATAGCTTTTAACTTTACTTCTCTTAATTAAAACTTATAGAATTTTTGAATGAATAGAAGGATTTAAAATTAGTAATTCATGCAAGATACCCACCTTTCACTCTCCTTAGAATTTTCTGTCTCTACTAACTCCAAAAACTCTAACTGCAGTGTGAAAAGTTCAATCAGCACCTCGTCGTAATATCTTGCCGATTCCGAATCCAAGCCTTCGCGTCCTTTTGCCAGGAGTGACGGCGCGGAACTACAGTCGCGCGCCGTTACATCGAAGGCATTGGAATGTCCCCACTCTCGACCGTCCGGCGCCTAACAAACACGAATATTATTGGTTGATACGATACCGAACTTACATATTTACATGTAAGAAACAAAAAAAAAAAAGAATTTTTAAGGACATAAATCATGAGATTGAGAATATTTTTTATGGTTTGTTCACACTAAGATATAAGACAATAATAAATTTTTGTAAATATTGATTCTGAATATTTTTCTTGTGTTCAGAACTTTTCTTACGCTTTAATTTTACACTGATCCGTATTTATCATCCTCAAAATAAAATCAGGGCTGAAGCTATAATCTTTGTGCTAAACCAGGGGTGTCATAGGTGCCATTCATTAGGCGTGCCACAAGAAATTTTGGTGTCATAAGTAGGGTAACCATTTCCTTAAGAAGGCAATGCGGGAGGGAACAAAAAAAAAAGGTCCTCATCTCCCAAATCCAAGTGAAGAGCAAAACGAAAAGGTTCTCACCTCCCAAATCCAAGTGAAGAGCAAAAAAAAGGTCCTCTTCTCCCAAATCCAAGTGAAGAGCAAAAACAAGGTCCTCATTTCCTCAAATACAAGTTACAAAATGCGGGACTTTTGCGGGACGCATCTTAATGCGGGACAAAATGTTAGAATGCGGGACCGTCCCGCAAAAAGCGGGACGAATGGTCACCCTAGTCATAAGTGCCATTGATATTGATTGCACACAAGAAATTTGGTTGGGATGCAGGAGATTTGGAAGACGAAATTATTTTTATTTTATTCGCACCCAACGGTATTTTTTCGTTCTCAGTCTCTGACACAAATACCATATCCCTAGAAAATATTATATAGTAAGAGGTTGAAGAGACAAGAGGTTGTGAAAGACCAATAATCTCCTGGCAGGATAACCTGAGGGAATTGTACCAGTTGCGAATTAAGTTGCTTGGGGGCCCTGGGCGGTAAAATTAAAATGAGCCCTCTATTATTTTAAATAGAATGGAAATATTTGTATATAGACTTCGGTAGCCCCCCCGGCTTTGTAAGCCCCGGGCGGCCGCCCAGTCCGCCCACCACTTAATTCGCCTCTGGGCTAGAGTCAGAAATCACTTGGACATACATACAACTTGGCCAATTTTCTTTCAGAATGTCATTTCCAGTTTTATTATTTTGATTGTGTTTTTTATTTCTAATACTTTCGATTTTATTCAATTTTTATTTATTTTATTTCCTGGAACAGCTGCAGATCCCCTGAGAAGTGCACGCGGAGCAGTAAGGGCTCTGCGGAGCACAGGTTGGGAACCGCTGATGTAGATGATAGATAAGACGTACTAGTTTATAAAGATTAAAAAAAAGGGGCAGGCTAACATTTCATCGGTTCTGAGACTTTTTGTGGACTGTCTTTTTTTTACTTTTTTTGCCGATGATGTCAAAATTTTAGACCGTAACTCAAAACTGACCATATATTTATGATCTAAGGCTAAAAATATATAAGTATACCAATTTTCGACCAAAAATAAAAAAAAAAAAATTCTTCCAAAATTTTGAAAATTTTGGTCAACATTTTTTTGACTCCGATTTTAGCCAAAATATAGATCTAGGCTAATTTTGGGGCGAGGATTATGAAAAAAATATTTAAAAAATTCATGCTTTGCTAGTTTTTGAGTTAGAGCTGATTTAGGTCAGTTTTTTGCCTATAATTCCAAAACTTTTACCCAAACTTCAAAATGGACCAAATTTTCTTGATCTCTGACCAAAAATGCATATTTGTACCAATTTTCAATAAAATTGGAGACAAAAATTTTTTACTTCAAAATCACGATTTTTTTAAGGTCTACCCCTTACGATTTTTTCGATTTTTGGCCATTTTCAAGTATTTTGGATTACTGCCCCTACAGAACTTAATAATATGTTTATTTAAGCCCAATTTTTTTCTTAGAGTAAACAGTGTAGTAGAATTTTAAAATTTCAAGCCGCATACTTATATCCCTAACCATTTTTTAGTTAGCAATTTTCAAAATTTACCAAAAAAAATTAAAAAAATGGAATAACTTCAAAAAAAATTTTTGTTTCAAAATCTGGTTACAAGTAAATTAGGACCTCAAGATTTCAAAAATTTCAACCGCAGGTCTTTATTGCATTTCGTTTTTGAGATATATCCACGCGAAGATGAATATTTCTATAAATCACGCCATATTAAAATTTGTCATAATTTTAAAATACGCAAAACGAGTAAGGCCTCAAATTTTTTCTAAACTTAATAAACTACGAGGAATCCAAAAATTTCAACCGCTGGTCGCTATCTTTAACCATTTTTGAATTGTAATTTTTTTATTTTACAATTTTCACAAATATTGTAAATTGTGCCATTCAAAAAATTGTCATTATCTCAAAATGTTTTAAACGTTTAAAACCCCAATTTTTCTCTAGACCAGTGGCTCCCAACCTTTTTTACTTGCGGAGCCCTTTTTTAATCAATTTCTTTCCCCTGAATCAATTTCTATGACGGAGCCCCTAGGCCAACCCTATGTCTTACAAGTTAATGGTGTTTAGAAGTAATGTACGGGGGAGGGGGTAGATTTTTTCGATAATATAAATTCACTTTTCTCTTTCACAGCTCACATATTGATAGATAGACAGAGCCGCAGTAAGGGGGGGGGGGAGGGGCGGAGTTGGCGACGACCCTGTAAATACAGCCTGTAGTTTAAATTCGTTTTCAAAATAAGTGTGTCAGATATAATAATAAATAAAATATTTATTTTATTTATGTTATGAAATGTATATTTTTATGAATATAAATGTAAGATATTTATAAATATGGATAAAATTTATGTCTTGCAAGATTGAGCGCATTTCTATTATATTTTCATGTTTCGATCTTGTATGACTTCGCAGTCAATGAAGACTTAGATATGAAGGAAATGCAGAAAAGAACGCTGAGATTTTTTAATTTTAGTTATATTATGACAAAAATTTCGCATATTAAATAAAAGCTCCTAGTACTCAAATAACGAACAAAAATGATTATCAGAAAACTTTTGATTTTGTTGTAGTATTAAAAATTTCCGACCGTTCAATTATCAACAAAATTAATTTTTAAAAAAAGTTTTTGATATTTTTTAGAGCATACAATGATTTCTTTAAACAGGCGAAATGTGTAACTTTCCAACAAAAAAAAAAAGAACGGTAAAATATTAAGCCAATGTCAAATAATAAGCTGTTAAAGTTGGCAATATTATTAACTATAAATTTTATCCCTGACGACCTGATACAAGTGATGCTAAAAAAAAAGTCCTCACTTCTAAAATATAAGTAATAAAGTTCTTATAAAACAGATCCTTGTTGGGGGAGGGGCAACTGGGAACCAGAGCAATTTTTGGAGGGCACCCCGCTTCGGACCCCCCGTTGCGCCAGCACTGAATTATACTGTTCTATAGCTGAAGACCTGCAACACCATCTATTACAAAATACGCTGTTGCCTTTTTAAGTTGCTCCGATGTAGGTAAATTAAATAATGTACAGACAATAGATATTATCTCAAATAGATATACTGCTAAATATAAAAAACAGATTATAAAATACATTTACTGCAGCCATAATGCATACTAATTACAT
Organism: Liopterus haemorrhoidalis; assembly: GCA_963971575.1. NCBI lineage: Eukaryota > Metazoa > Arthropoda > Insecta > Coleoptera > Dytiscidae > Liopterus > Liopterus haemorrhoidalis. The sequence continues at coordinate 61,409,823 of OZ020614.1, forward strand.
TTAATTATATCCATCCTCATAATACTAAAATTAATGTAAACTCGATATTATAACAGCTATTTCGTTATGAAATATATTCTAAAATGTTATATTTTGTTATATATGTTGCCATATATATATATGATGAAACAATATATGAACGATCTGAATTTAATATTAACTCGTCGAATCTTGTCTAAAGTGTAATCGTTAATGATGCTCGTTATTTAACAGTACAATTGTAGATGGTTTAGCACGTAGTAAAAACATTTCACTATGGTAACTGTTTTGAATTCTGATTTTAATTAATAGAATTAGTTTATTCTTATAACTTCAAGGCCTAAAGAAGCTAAACATTGCCATTTAATGTTTTATTAAATCAGTGAATTCCAAACTGTGTCTCTCCGCACTTTAATGAGAACAGTTCTACTGGGGTTCCATTGTATCCACTTTTAGGGTTTTGTAGAACGACCAAAAACCTCTTATAACGTCACTCAAGTGTCTATTCGGTAAAAATTCGGGCCAAACGACTGGACCTAGAAAGTTGTAACTTGGCATGCTTGTACAACTCTTTGGCCCAAAATATTGAGAGACCAGAAATTGATGTGAAGTGTTAATTTTCACACATTTCAGGTTTCGCAGGTATTTAGTAAACGAATGATGATTATTTGGGATGCCAAAACAAATTTTATGTTAAAATATATTTTTGTTAATATTAATTCGAATGCTTAATAACATTATTTAGGTTTCTAAATATGTGCAGTATTTTTTTATATAGCAAGGTTCATTAAGATTTTGAAAACTGCGGCTATGGCTTCCATTGGCTGTTTTAAGTCATAACCCTGTCCCTATGATTTCGTGTATTGAATTTCCGCAATTTCCACTGGTTATCAAATTTACGCTTTTAAAAAGTAAATGCATCATTTGCCCAAATATAACTAGAATTTTGAAAAAATAATTTAAACAAAATAAAAATGCAAAAAAAACAAAAAAAATAGTCTCGAGACCGGAACCCTAGTTTGCAAATTAGAACGCGAGAGCGCTAACCATTACACCATGAAAGCATGCTGGTTTACTTTGTTACATAAGTTATTAAAAATTTTACATGGTCAAGCAAAATACACAAAAAATGCGTTATTTTCCGAAAACATAATCTGATCAAAAATTACTGTTATACTATTCCGGTTCACACAAATGTACATTACTTAGAATTTTTTCAGATTTTTAGTTTAAACCATCTGGGCTACAGGGTGTGGGACAAAAATTTTTTGCACAGTTTTGGCAAAAATCGCGTCGTAATAATTTATTTTGTAAAAATAAAATTTTGATTGTTAATCCACGTACTAAGGGTTTTCATTTGATACCCTACTCAGAATTTTAAAAAAAATATTTTTTTTTCGATGAGCAGATATTTGTTTATATTTTTAGGTGGATATGTTTTTTAGATGTTTTAGTATTTTTCCTATGTGTGGGTCAAAGAGTTGTATAAACATGCCAAATTTCAACTCTCTAGGTTTAGCCGTTTGGCTACAATTTTTACCGGACAGACAGACGACAAAATGATGGTATAAGGGTTTTTTGGTCATACCTACAAAACCCTAAAAAGCACATGAGGGGGGAAATATTAAGGGAGACCGAAAAGAAATCCATTATTTTAGAGTACAAAATATTTTTGTTTTTCAGAAATTTTTATTATGTATAATTACAAAATATAATTTCCATTATTAATTATTACGGCTTCCCAACGTTGTACTAATTTTTCAATACCCTGTCTATAGAAATTTTCTGGTTTTGACTTAAAATAACTGATCAGGTGATTTAGTATACCGGTGATATTTCGAAATTTTTTATCTCAGAGTGTTTGTTTCATAGACCTAAACTGGAGAAAATTGGAAGGCAAGAGATCGAGTGAATATGGTGGATGTGGAATAATTTCCCAGTTTTGGAAATTATTCCACGTCTAATTTCAAGTCTTGAATTTATTTGCGGGTTATTTTTGCTGAGTGTGGACGTGCATTGTCATGGTGAAAAATTATTTTCGGTTCAATAAATTTGAACGTTTTTGATTTAGTTACTGATTTAGTCTCTCTAATTGTATTCAACGAACAAATAAATATTTTTATAATTTTGAGTGGGGTATTAAATGCAATTCTTTATCAAATTTCTTTCTCCCACTTTTGTCTCCCACCCTTAATCTCAGAGGGGTTAATCAACATCTGAAAAAAGTTAAAATAATGTACATTGATAGAAACCGGAATAGTTCACCATGAATTTTTGATCAGTTTAATATCGATTTTTTTTTGAAAGAAATGATTATTTTTTAAAATTTATTGTGTGGTATCAAAAGAAAGCTCTTAAAACATGAATCAAGGAACGGAAAGTAGATTTCTTTATTCCTTTATTTTAACATTATTTTTGCGAAAAATGTGCTAAAAAAGACTCTTATAACTCAAGGGGGTTGAAATAAAAATCTGAAATTTTTTTGGCAATGTACTAGACTTATTGTATCTAGGCTTTACAATGGCAGCTAGATAAGTTGATTTGCAGTCTATGATCTCTTGAGCTGATGATGGATAAACCTTGATGATAATTATAATTCATTATTTCTATTCTTACAGAATTTGTCGTAGGATAAGCAATTCAACAGAGTATATATTGAGACAGGTTATAAATATATAGTCGAATTTTTTTATAAAGAGAATGACGTCACCGAATAAACAAAGACATACACATATATATAGTATTCACCCAAATGTTCGAATGTTTTGTGGATACCTAAGTACGCCGTACGTCGAACTACTATACATGACATTCAGAATATTATGTGTACATAAACACGTTACTAACATGAGTTCAAAAAGAAATTACACAAGGGTTGGCTATGAAAAAATAAAATAATGTCTACTGCAAGCTTTATATAACAATATAAACTTATAATAAGAATAACAGTGATGACAGTTAATTAATTCTAAAGCTTACTGTTGACATTACTTTTATTTTCCATAGACAACCCTTATGTAATTTCTTATAGAACTCATGGTACATATAACCACACAAATTCTAAATGACTGTGTAAAAATATTTTAGTGTGAGTAGTTTTCGGTTATCTAAGAGGGAATAAAAGTTCTTAATATATATTCGGCGAGAACAAACCGATAATTTTCCTATTTTACCATATTAGGCGTATTTATATTGCGTATTTATACATATTATATAAATGTAACGGGCAATTGATTGTGACGTCGTTATCTTTACAAGAAAATGTAGAAACATTTTTAGAAAAGCGCTTAGAAACAAAACACATACTTACTTTAGAAGGACTGCGCGAAGTCATGCAGAAGCGATTATAGCCTGCAAAGGAGAATAATTTATTAATTCAACAAAGAATTTATTTAATATGAAACTTAAATGTTCATAAATTCTTATTAAACTACGACCCATATTTGATTTAGTATTGGTTTCGAATTAAAATTATTAGACAAATTTCCAATTACTGCTATTATTAACAGAGCCGGCCTTAATACAATTGGACCAAATTGACCTAATCGGGTCGCTGAAAAAGGCACCAAAGGTGCCGAAAGGGTCGAAAAATTTAAATATTTATAATATTAAGTAGACAATACAATATCTATAAAATTCTCATTTAATAATTTGAATAAAATAACTGTACTAATTTTGAAAGTAAATACGGTACAAATTAGGTATAATAAATCGGATAACAAAGCCGTTATTTATTAATTTTCCACCTCAATACCTCAACCAGCGACCCGTGGCGCATGGGAGAAGGTCTACGCAGCGACAGAAAGCGAAAGAGAAAGACACGAAATGCGAAACTAAATGCGCCCCCATTACTACTTTTCTGTTAGTCCAACGCTCATCCAAATATGCCACAGCTCGCTGGTTTAGTTATATGTGCCGATGCCGCCTTTGCATTTTATAGTGATGTTTCGCATATGCCCTACTCGTCGCCATCAGCCGATCATCAGTGAATTATCCTGTATTGTGCACTATGTATCCGTGGTCTACTTTACTGAAAACTCTAACAGAGGGGGATGGTCACGGAAAGAATGCTAAACCACATTTTTGTTCAAATTAAACTGATACTGCCATCTGTTTGCTGTCATATTACATTACAATCGACTGTAAACAATTTCTTTAAAATTGATGTACAGATTTTCTTCTTGCCCCGAACCCATTCTAGAAGTTTCTGGCGAAAAGACAATGGCAATCATTAAGTATTAGAGGCTTAACCTCTACTGGAATGCAGGAGGCGACTACAATTTTTAACGAAACAGAAGATTTGTGCCGAAAACTGTTGACAAAATCCACTATGCCAATTTTAATGACAGGCGTCTCAAGTTGTCAGTGGTAGCAGAAATAGCTGGCATATCAAAGGACACGTGCATCTTATTTTAACCAAGGGATTGGATAGGTGGAAGCTATCCAGAAGATGGGTGCCGCGTTGGCTCACTGTGGAGGACAAACTAATTTGATGTCAACTTTCTCAGGTTTGGATAGCTTTAATAAAAATTCGTCTATGGGTGGGATATGGGTACATTATTATACGTCAGAGACCAAGGAGTAATCCAAACAGTGGATTCATCGCGAATCCCAGGCTCCAAAGAAGACAACAATAATCCCATCAGCCAGAAAGACCAGGGCATCCATTTTTAGGGGCGTGTAAGAGATTTTCTACATAGACTATCTCCCAAAGGGCCAAAAAATTAACGAACAATAGACTATGCGGAACTTCTTGACAGTTTGTTGATTGAATTTCATGAAAAAATTCCTGATTTGGTCAAAAAGAAGACACTCTACCACTATAACAATGCACCTGCCCATTCCAGCAGTATTTCAACTAAAAAACTTGAAGAATTATAGTTTGAAGTAGTTGGTCATCCACCTTATTCACCAGATCTGGCACCCTCTGACTTCTATCTCTCTCGAAGCCAAAATAATGTCTAGTTGAAAAGAGATTTCGGTCGGATATGGATATCATGACCTCCGTAAATTATTATTTTGAAAGGCTCTAAAAAATCATTTTAAGGAGAATACAAATACTCCAGCATCGCTGGACTAAGTGTGATTTAAGTGAAATAAGAGGTGATAAAAATTAAATTAATTTAAAAACATCTTTAATTTTTTTCGCAATTCTTTCGATCCCACCTAGTTTGTATAAAAAATTAATAAACACAAATATTCACATAAATAAATTCAGTACCTAATCAGGGCCCTGCCAATGATATTATTAATAGGGCCCCGATTTTCCTAAGACCGACCCTGATTATCAATAAGCTTGTACTTTGACACGACATAAACATATTAAAATATCGTTCTTTTAATTTTTAATGCGTTTCGCAACCATGTTCACAGATGTGTATTGCGTGTTGCATACATCAGTTGTTAAGTTAATAGTTTATTTTCCAAGCTTGAAGAATTAAAAAGCGATACATTTTAATTATTAACGATTAATTACTTTCAAGATATATTTTATGAAAAAATAGTTTAAATTATCTTTACATTTTAATGAATCAATGGGTACGTTCTACTGTGCCAGTTCTAGTTTCAGTTTCCGTAATCCGAATACGCGTTTTATTGCGACATTCTATCCTTCTACTAATTCGATGATTTGAGGTCGAACGACTGGAATAAATAGTTTTGGTGGGAGTGAAAAGTAATATTTGAATGTACTTCTGTCAGTTTTCATTTGGTTTTTAAATGTATTAGAATTAAACCTTGGTATTACTGCTTCAACATAATTTTTACTTTTGTGTCCTAAAATAAATACCTACATAATTTTAATACAATATTACTATTTCCTGATTTTGAACAGGGTATAGTTATCTTATATATAAAAACTTATGTCTGTCTGTTTCTTTAATTGCTATGCAAAGCCAAACGGAAAGACCAATTTTCACCAAATTTGGTACAAAATAATCCGAGAAAAGTTTTAGTGTGGGTGTGTTCCCCTGTGTCTCCCTAGGGGCAATATGAGGGGTATTAAATTAATTAAATTAGATAAAACTTAATAGATATATTGATATTTTGTTGACATAAAATGTAAATCTTTACTAGATCTAAAAAAAATCCGAGAGAGTATTAACCTATCATACACTGATATCGGGTACACTGACAGTAGTAGAATAAAACAAGTGATAGAATTTGGCAAGAATAAATATTTAAAATATTCGTACATTTAATTTTGGAGATATTTTATAAAATAATATTATTCGATACTTAGTGTAAAGGGTAATTTTTTTCTGATTTCAATGCTTGGTCAGAATACATACCGCTTTTGGTTTAGCACTAAAATTTCTTTATATAACAGTTAAATATTTTCAATATTAGTAATATGACCTCTAACAAAATGGCGAACAATAAATACATATTAAAACCTACCTGATAGGCAATTTTATAGTAAAAGTGAAGATGAAGCTGTACTTCGTGAACGGTAGCCGCAGTCGAAGGCTGAAGCTCCGACAGAAGAAAGACCGGCTCCCGATTTTGCTGCTGTTAAATATTACAAAAAAATATATTGTTATTTATTATTTGATTAAATTTTTACATATTTTATTTCAATATTACATCCAATATTTTATTGTGTCATATAATATAATTTTTTCAATATAATTGACAAAGAAGTCCGTGTAGTTTCGGTAAAACATAGTTAATATAAAATTAATAAATAAATAAAGCACTCGGTAAGTTTCACAAATATAAGTTTAATGCTACTCTATACGTATTTCGGCAGTGACGCCATAGTTCAAATTACAGACTAAACTTATTTTTAACAGATACAATTTGTTCCTACTGAATGTATCTGTTAAAAATTAGTTTAGTTTGTAATTTGAACTATCGATGGCGTCACTGCCGAAATACGTATAGAGTAACAATAAACTTATATTTGTAAAACATACCGAGTGCTTTATTTATTTATTAATTTTATAAATTTTTTCAACCATAGGCTACCATGAAATTGCAACAAAAGTAACCTTAAATCTGTTCTACATTATACTTATCCTAAGAACTATGTTTTTTGCGTAGTATTGACCTAAAAAGTATAACGTGAAACACAATACTTCCAATGCTATCCGACACCCAACACAACTCTTGAAACTATCTCCCATCAGACTTTGTTTGACGTATTGATAATTTTTCAGGCGTATCAACTTTACATATGTTTTTATGTTGTTAAATTGTTGTTTATATTGTAGTTTTATTTTTTCTGACATTTTTAATAATCCTAATTGAGATCTGGTCTTGGAAATAAAATTTTTACTGTCATATAATTAAATATAAGCATATTTAGTTATTATTATAACCAAATTTTTATTTGTCACTTCAAATTGTTAAATTGGTATTAAGAATAACAAAAGACTGATTGCGTTGAATATCTTTTTCTGTCGGTAATACTACAGAAAGAAGTATTAGAAGTTTAAATGACATCAGAAGTTTGAAAGTGTAGTAAAAATAATAATATATAATGTTAAACATCCTTTAGATACAGTGTGATTACAAATCAAGTTCTATTTTTCTTTTTTCAGTTCTAGATTTTAGTTTCTACACCTGGGTTTGACCTTATTGGTTGTTTTCAAATTACTATACACCTGTGCGTTCTAACAGGGGCGCACACTGATTTGTTTTTAGGGGCGGTCCGCAAAACTGGGCTGATAAAACATTTATTTGGTGAAAAGCAAAAATTATAAAAGGGTATCATCAGTTTTTAGTCACTTATAAACATTTTTAAGCTCCTCTTTTATTAAATGTTTAAACATTTTCCTTGCCATATATTATTATTACAAATTGCAAATTTTAGTACAAATACATATAAAATATACTAAACTACTAAATTGTAAAATCTTAATTTTTTACTTATTATGGTATAATTACAAACATTCGCTTTGATTTCTAGGGGCGGTCCGGTCCCACTAGACCACCCCCTGTCTGCGCCCCTGCTTTCCAACCTTTTTGTCTACGCGACACAGTATTCCTCAGGAAAAAATTAAACTACGGGAGAAAATAAAAATAAATTTTATAAAAAAGATGAAAAGAAAATAATATACAGAATTATATACTTATTTTTAATGATTAATTCAAAATTATTATAAATCAAAGACAGTTGAATAAAATTGCCGCCTGAGCCGTAATTGTCACTTTTAAGCACTTTTAAAATGTAACTTTGACTAATTTAGACATTTAAACAATTTAAAATAATTTAAGTAAATTGTAATCAAAATTAATATGTCCTCAAATAGTGTTTATGATAGGAGGATGATCACGGACATAATTCTGCTTGTAAAAATTTTATCAAGTGTGGTTGAAAATACAGAATTTCTCGCACTTATTAGTTTCAACGTGCCAGCACGTTCTTTATATACGTTGGAACCATATATACTTATAAAATGTGCATTTTTATGCTCTTACTAATGATATTTTTTATTTTGACCATCGACTTACTACTTTTCCTATCTAAAACTCTTAATTTGCTATGGATTTGGATCGAACACCAAGTATAATATGATCAAATACGATATAATAGCTTTACTCATGTGCGCAATATTGCTTTTAGTGTTCACGGATAAAATAGTTACTATTTCTGACAAGATGTTAGTTATTCGCGGTAACCATCAAACAATTACGTAACCTATTTATGGCAAGTCAATCGTGTTTGTAGATTACAACAAAAACTCCAAGCCAGAACATGCGACTTGTTAGTTCCATTGAATTTAATTAATAAACTGAGTTCTCCCACTACAATTTATACCGTGATTGCAATCTTATCAGTCAGACAAATTTAGCATTCCCGGTGAGAACACCTCTCAAGTCGGACATTCGCATTAAAACTGTTCATGAACATATTTCTTAATTGTACCATAGAAACTTCATCCGCAAACAAAGCTAACATATATTTTAAATAAGGAAAAATGAAATAGAGATAAGAAACGGACGGTAGCAAGATTTAGATGTAGAAACGAGAAGAGTGACAACCAATTCTGGAGAGAAGATAAAGAAAGAGTATGCAGGATGTGTCGGAGAGAAAGGGAAACCATCGAGCACCTACTCCACATTTGTGACCACAAGTACCACTCAGAGGAGGAATACGAGAAGAAGTTTTAAAAGAAACAGGATCAGGATGGACATGGATGAATGAAAAATTTCGCAGAGAAGTACGTTCATTCAACAAAGACATAGCAGCGGAAAAAATTAGAAATAAATAAAATGTAAATATAGCATATAATATAGAATTCAAGCCGAAAGGCAGAATTTAATAAATTTATTATTATTATATTAAATAGATAAGCCGGTATTAACAAAAAAAAATTTGGTCGCCTTCTGTTTGACGCCTTCATAAGTTAAGCGCCTATGGCCGGGCCATATTTGTCCTAGTTTTGGTACGTCTCTGCATATAAACATACATAAAAAAACATATAAAAAAAAATATATATATATCAGTGAACAATTCTCCGAGATTTTTTTAGCTAATAAATTAAACATTTTGATTTATGTACGTTTTAGAATTCGTTTATTTAACTTTGCAAGACAAAAATCAAGAGTAGCATAAATTGTAAAACAATTTTCCAAAATAAAAAAATACAGGAGACAGGAAAACGGATAAACATTTAAGAATTTTACAAAAGGACATACAGGACCCTTTTTTAAATAAAAAACATGTAACATTTAGTTTTGGAAACATTTCTCAACCACATTTAAACAAGTTATTAATTAAAATTTACCTTTAAATATCTAATCTCATTTAAATGTGGTTGTTAAGATCATTTATACAACATCAAAACTTTTTTGTATTTTTTTGCATATCACAAACATCAATGAACATTTTATAACATTAAAAGCATATAACCTAACCTTTGTTGAAGAAGTTGCACTCAAATATATATCTTGTATATAGACGTAATTTATAGTATCATTCCTACGTGGCGCAACGCGCAACATCCGAGCGTCAAATGAAGCAAGTATATCAAATGTTCGCAGGGAGGTCGCGCACAACTGCATTTTGTTCAAATAAGCTTTTTAAAATGTCATTTGATAATAGCGCATGTGCTTTCTAATGACTAACAAATCATTGGTTCAAGTAACGATAAACTAAATACTAACTGACCAATCATAAATTTACAGATTTCTAAACATCAAAATTCACAACAAAAAAAATCTAAGTTATAATTTTTGGTGATAAATGTTTATTAAATAATGTTAAAATTTATATTTTAGTAGTTTTAATGTGTATATGAGGACCTTCTTTTCGCTGTTTGAAGAGGTTGTAAATATTTTACAACGGTTGGAAGGTGGACCCGGCTAGAATATCCTAGTAACAGGAAAAGGGGTGGGATGTTTATCCTCCCCACTTATTTTCAAGCAAACCTGTTGTATCTAGATTTTAAATGAAATGTTACATGAGTTTTCCAGGAAAGTTCTCGCCCATTATCGATTAATAATTATAATAAAAACATTGGTAAATTATTTTGTACAGAATAATCCCAGCAAAACATCTCTAAATAAACTGGTAAACAACTGAATTCATGGAAACTTCCAAATTAAACTCTAATCTATTCTTTAAATACACTCAGGGACAAATATGGGACACTTCAATATTTCTACTTTATTAGTTTCTAACGAAATACATAGAGTTTATTTATCAATTTATGATAAAATACAGATAGTATAATATATTTCAAACAAATTAATGCATGCAAAATTGTCTTAAAAGTAGAGTTACCATAATATTTTTTTCTCAAACCGGGACAATTTTAAGATTTTGCTAAAAACAGAAAGTAACGCCTTCTACTCTATGAAGATTGTTCTTACAAAAGTGAACTCTTATACTAACATTATTTAAATATTTTTGATACTAAATAGGTTTTAATTATTCCCAAAAATTTATTTCAAGTTAAAACTAAACTAATTTTTAGACAAATCCCGAAAAAATGTGGTTATATCAGTGCACGCGTATATAGGCTATTCCAAACGTTTAAGCGGAACTAAATGGAATTTTCATTTTTATAAATTGTCATGAGTTCTCTTTTTAGGGTTTGAAAAGGGCTTTTGCTAAACAAAAACCTTACTTAATCGGCAAAACTTACTAGAATTAAAAATATAATTCCGCTTAAACCAAAGAAACGGGCTATATATTTCAGTAATACCCATATATTTAATACAAAAGTATTAAATATATAGTAATACCTCTTTGGGGGTCTTTCCCCAATACCCATTGAAAGTTTAACCCCAAAAAACTTTGAGTAAAACTCTTATTAGGGCGTTAAAAGAATACCGGCAAACGCGTTTATTTTCTGATATATTTGAGTAATACCCCTTTTGGGATCTTCCGCCAATACTATTTTAATATTTAACCCCAAGAAACTTTGAATAAAAGTCGATTGGGGCGTTAAAAGTACTTACATTTTTTAAATAATCCACAAAAACAATTATGTAAATATTTTTCGCCTCGCATTTTGTTAAAGTTGAAATATTGGGCACTCGAAAAGTAAAACTGCTGTCTTCCAACATCCTTCAAGTCGTAGGGATGACCCAAAAGGCACTTATAACATTAAAAATATATTTAAAAAATCTTCAAAAACTGTTTTTCATTCAAAATCAAACTACGTCTTGTTTAAACTTATAACGAGCAAAGAATGACCATTAGGTAGATTAAAATCCTTATCAAATTAATCCTGTTACATAAAAAGATTAGGTTTATTTTATTTCTAATTGATTTTTTGATTTGAAATTTGATATATAACTACAAATAAATTATTTGAATAAATTTATAAAATTTATGTGGGATGGATTTTTATTTGTCAAATAAAATTATAGTTAGATTTAAATACTGATTACTAAATTTTAGGCCAAAATTACGTACTATCGGTAACTGAGGCGCCAGTTTCGGTCAAAGCCATTCATTACCGCATTATTTTATAACAAAATAATAAATAACAAAGTGGAATATAGGGTTCTTATTAGTATGGGTCTGACGTACTTATGCTTTGAAAATGGCGAAGGGCAAAACTATGGTCTATTTCAAAGTAGAAAAATGTGTCCAGAAGATGTTGCGCGAGCCGTAGCTCTGTATGAAGAGAATTACAGCATAAGTTATATACATATATCGCAAGTGTAGTAAAGATTCCTGGAAGTACCGTTGCTGTTGCTATCAGATGATATCGGGAGACAGGACTTTATCTCAGAAAACCCGGATCAGGTCGACCACGAGTCACCAGCTGCCGAGAAGATCGTTTTATTATAACATCTGTTCTCCATGACAGAGCGTTATCAGCAACTACCGTCGCTCAATGGAAAATGCTACGGGAACAGCAGTTTCTGCGAAAACACTACGTAGAAGAATAACAGAGCAGAGTACTAACGTCACACAGACCTGCATATGACCCGTTGTTGCCCGCAACTCATCAGACTGCAAGTCCGAGAAGGGCAAACAGAAGGAAAAGACCAAATGAATGATTCACATCCTGCTGTATATCTCCAAAACAGCCGTTTCGCAGTGGTAGTGTAATGGTGTGGGTTGGCATTTCTCGAGATGCTAAGACGGACCTAGTTTTGGTCGAAAATGGGGCTATGACGGCTTCCCGGTTTATTCAGGAATGCTTAGCCGATCATATTGGAAAATTTGCTCCATTTGTAAGTCAATATTTTATATACACGCAAGATAACGCTCCCTGCAGGTTGCGAGAATTGTCATGGAATACCTAGATGAAGTCGAAATTTGTCGATTGCCGTGGCCTGCACAAAGTCCAGTCATAAATCCTATCCACTTACAAGGACAAAAAAGTATTCAGTGTTCCCAGTCGACAAAATTTTTATGGATAATGATAAGTGATAATCTGAGTTGGCAAAATAACGTTAGATATATGCTACCTAAACTTAGCAAATCTTGTTTTGTATTAAAAAAACTTAAAGATATGGTTTCTTCTGATATACTTTGAACTGTTTACATTGGAACTTTTCACGCAACAATGACCTATGGCATTTTGTGTTGGGGAAGTTCCTCTGAATCTTCAAAGGTTTTTGTAATTCAAAAACGTGCTATTCGAATAATAGCTGGTGCCCCCTTTAGATCATCTTTCAGATCCCTTTTTCCTGTTTTGTCTATATTAACTCTTCCATCTGTTTATCTATTAGAAGCCGTAATATTTGTTAAAAATAATCCGCACCTCTTCGCTACCAATTCTGATTTTCATTCTTACCATACGCACAGTAAACACTTGTATGTCCCTCTCATAGCTCTGCACTGTATAGTAAGAGTCACTACATGGCTTTAACATTATTTAACTGTTTACCACCTGCAGTAAAGTCTATAACGTCCAGTAGAGCACTTAAATTAAAATTTAGAAATTTTTTACAATCCAACTGTTTTTATAGCATACAGGAATATTTACACCATAAGGGCTAATATTAAATTATGTAATCTCCTAACTGTACTATTTGTTAAATTTATTTGTATTGTTTAACTCATGTGGTTTCAATTTATATTATATGTGTCATCTTGACTAAACCACAACATTAATGTAATGTGTTATTGGTTTAATAAATTTATTATTATTATTACTATCCCATTGAACACGTATGGAATATGTTAGGACGAAGGATTCAGCAGCACCGACCACCCCCACAAACCCTTCAGGAACTGAGAAGGGTTCTTTTAGAAAAATGGGACAATATATCCCAAGAAAATCTAATTCTAAGTATGCCACTGCGACTAAGAGCTGTTATAAGAGCTAGAGGAGGCAATACGCGTTATTAGCTTGGAAAGTAGACACCCAGAGAAGCAGTTACTAAATGAATGTTGGAAGGAAATAGAGAAAATAGATGAACAGGGGAAAATAGGGAGGCAAAGAAGAAAAAAATGTAGAAATATGGGGGTTTCTCCACTGAAACAGTAAGGAGGAACAGATTAAATATAAAAGAAATGCAAGAAATGATAGAAATAATAAAAGACTTACAACACCAAGAACTTGATATTAAAATATATAAATCAAGATACAATAGCAAATTTAAAAAAACTGGGACATCGCAACGCTCGAAGCGAGAAGCAAAAGAGACAATATACTACATGTTGGAGGATTGCGGAGAAATAAGAAGTAGGGAAGGAACAAGAGAGGAGGTTTTGAGCCAAGGTGAAGGAGGATATGCATGGATGAAGGATGTAATAAAAAGAAGGAAGGTGATTAAAAGCATTAAAAACAAAGAAAGAAAAAAAGTGACTAAATTAATCTACGGAATCAAAATCAGAAACTGATAAACACCCAGCAAACATTTTTATACGGGCCAGTACTGTTGAAGCACATACTCCCCGGCATTGAAAGTAATGTGCCAGTACCCCGGTGTCCCCGTGGCCGTTAGCTGGCCCATTGGCGTATCAATTGCCGGCCCAGCAGCGGTAAAGTGTAAAATAACCGCATTAAATGCTGGTAAAGTACTTCGTATAGGAGGAGTGCGAAATACAAATGTGAAGTATATTATTAATACTGGCGTTGCCCAAACTTTTGGTGCCAGTAATTAACAGAAAAAGCAGTTTGCCGGCGTTCGGCCGATGGTTGAATGTTTGCTGGGCAGATTTCAAGCCAACAGGCAGAAATTAAATATTTTATTTTAAAGTATAGCTTTAAGAGTTTTGTGTATATAAATATAAATTAAAATGTAATATAATTAAAATTAAAATTGAATGTAGTGGAATTGAACTAGCTTGGATAAACTGACACTGACTTGATTAAGATCTATGATCTTTGTAACTCTTACTTGAATATTAATCCATCCATGAGAAATATAATTTATAAAAGAAAAATTGACGAAGTAACTTCTAACTATATCAATCCGTTAAAGGATCTGTTAAAGGCCGAGAAACAAGATAAAGTAACTGTTCTTTAAGCCAACACCTAAATCTGATGTTACAACGTAATTTTAAGAATATTTTATTTAATTATCACCTTATTTATAGGGTATAAAATTATAATTAGTTTTATTCACTTTACAGGACAATTATTTACAGAATCTGCCGGGAGAATTAAAACAGATTTAACATATTTTACGCTCCGGTAATATTTATTATTATACAATGAAGCCGCGTTAATCCGAACCCCAAAAAAATATGGTGGGTGCGTCTTAACGAAGAGTTCAGATTATACAGCACATATAATTTTGATAAGGACAAACAAATATGCTATAATAATTATTTATTGAACTAGCACTATTGTTTTATGCAGTTATTTACCTGTAATTTTAAGTTAATCCGTTTCCTTTCCGTGGTGCGGAAAAGCACCACCTAATTTATTATATTTTCTCTTCTAATTACCGGTGATTTTGAGAAAATATTTAATAAATCAGTAAAAGAAGTCCTACTGTAAGAGGGTTACCATTTATGTTTTTACAAACTACCACTAGATGGCAATATTGAAATATGTCGTTACTATATTCGTAAAATTTGATATTTTTTATTGTGAAATCAGTGGTAGCTTACAAATTCACCGAGTAGTTTTTTGACAGTGAGCGTTTAAAAAAGTTTGTGAAACAATGGATATTACTCGTGAAGGTTCTCATTGGAAGATTTTTTACGATTTTAGTAAAGGCCTAACTCAACAACAATACATAGATTCACTTCGTTCAACTTTTGGTAATGAAGCACCATCAGAAAAGACTGTTTACAATTGGTTTCCAGAATTTCGTCATGGTCGTGCGTTCGTCAGTGATGAATCTCATGAAGGTTGACCAAAATCGGTTGTGATTCAAAAAAAAAACATCGATGCTGTTCGCAAAATGATTGAAGAAGATCGGCATGTGACTTACCGTGAGATAGAGGCATCTTTTGGCATATCGCAGACTGAAATACATTCAGAGGCGAATTAAGCGGGGGGCGGACTGGGCGGCCGCTCGGGGCCCACGAAGCCGGGGTCTATCGAAGTCTATATATAAATATTTCCATTCTATTTAAAATAATAGAGGACCTATTTTAATTTTACCGCCCAGGGCTCCAAGCAACTTAATTCGCCACTGAATACAATCGATTTTGCATGAACATTTAGCTATGAAAAAGATGTTCTCGATGTATTCCGCATAATTTGACCGAAGCTCAAAAAAATGCTCGTGTTGATTAGTGTAAGGGAATGCTAAAAAAATCAACCCAGGCACTGCAAAATCCGTATGCAACATCGATACAGAGGATGAAACATGGATTTATTCATATGAACCGGAAACTAAGCAACAATCCACTGTTTGGGTCTTCCAAGATGAACCGAAACCCACAAAAGTTGTTCGTTCACGAAGCAAGATTATATTATGTATTTTGAATCATGGGAAATTACCGATCTACCGACTATCGCACAGCATTATAGAATTTATGTATTTAAAATGTAATTTTAGTAAAATTAGATATAGCGCCAATGAATAATCAAGATCTCAAAATCGTTGCAATATATATATTTTTTTATTTGACTTGACCCTTCCTGGATTAGGAAGGGTCAAGACTTACATTTCATAAGACGTTCCTGGCTCCTGTACCTCCTTATCTCTCCTCCTCAATTCTTCTACTATTTTTATTCCTCCGTTTCTCTTTCGCTCAGCTTCCCTTATGTCCATTCAACAACTCCAAAAGTACTCTTTTCTTGTCTCTCCCTATTCCGACAATTTACCCTTTTGCTCTTCCTTCATTCTTCCTTGTAATACTTTAATAAACAATGTCATTATTCGTTGTTATTTTTATTATCTTTTTTCATTCTGATCTGAATTTAATATAAAAGTTATCAACTACAAAATGTTGAAGACTGCAACTCTAACCTTTTGTATTCCTAATTATTTCCGCGAACAGTCGATGATTGAATTACACGACGCAAATAATGTGGTCTTAACCTTATGCAACAAAGAACATCTAACAACTAATAATAATTTAATACAAAAATTCTTGTGAGGTGAATTCGGACATATATCAGGATTTCGTAGGTATTTACGAGGATCATTTCATAAATAATGCATATGATTTTTTGTTTTTTACATATTTATTTTTACTGCAGTATTTCTTTACAATCCTTCAATATAGTCTCCTTGCTTCTCAATAACCGAGTCCCAACATTTGGGAAGCTTTAAGGGCGAATCACACTAGAACTCTATCGAAGTTTTACTTTTGTAGGTTTTTTTCAGGAATTCACCTCTTTAGATTTTAACCTATAACACAATATTTGAATATTAATTTAGACTTTTTTTAATATTCTTAACATTAATTCGGAAAGTTTTTGTTTGCGCATGCGTACATCGTGTTATTATGACAGTTGACAGTTTTACTTTGATAAGTTTAATTGGAGGTTTCACTAAATTAATTAGTTGTTCTTCCAAAATCATTTTTATTATTATTATTATTATGAAGCGAGCCTACGAACGGAATCCAAAGGCTTATATTGCTCAAATACAAAAATACAAAGATAAAATAAAAGTAAAGAAGAAAAAATACAATAACAAGAAAACCGTGTTGAATTCAATAAAAAAAGAACTGAAAAACTTTATCTTTGCAGGTTACCAATGGAGCTTCCAGTAAAATGCAGTAATATAAGGCGAAGACTACGCAGCAGTGGCTTGAAAGCAATGTACTGGCTTTCATTTCTCCTGCTGAATGGCCGTCTAACAACTCTGACCTCAACCCCCTGGACTACAAATTGTGGTTCTTGCTTCAGGATATTGCCTGCAAGAAGAGACACCCTAAATCGCTATTCAAAAGCGGTCCCTGATGAAGGAAACGGAGGGGTTTCCTGTAGAAACGATTTTTTTTTGTCGTTGAAAAAAAATATATTTTTTTAAATTTTTTGCGTGGTATCAAAAGAAAGCTCCTAGAACGTAGACTAAAGAACGAAATTTGGTTTTTTTAAAATTGGTTTCATTTAACACGATTTTAACCAAAAGTGTGCTAAAAAAGTTCTTGTCCCGCACCTTTTTACCCAAAGGAGTTAAAATCTGAAAAAAATATTAGTAATGTGCATTGATCTGAGCCGGAAACATACGAGAGGAATTTTTGATCAGATTGCGTTTTTGAAAAATATTGCAGTTTTTGTGTTTTTGACAAAATTAATTATTCATGGCTGAATTGTGAATAATAATGTTATGAATTTTTTGTATTTATGACAAGATAGTGTGTATTTTTTTTTTAATTAAAAATATAATAAAAAAATTTTAACGTCTGAGAACCGAGTTCGTATGTGTAGACTCTATGCATATGAACACCACATTACACTCCACACTGTAGAGTGTAATGTATAGTGTTCAGTTATTAACCTATTGTTTGAATTACTTTAGATTTTTGGTTTTTAAGATATCGAAGAAGAATAAATCATTTATAGTAAAGAAATAATTATAAACCAAATAACACATTGTTAAATGTGAGAAATACGTTTCTGAAATTGGGATTTTTGGCAAATTATTAAAATTAGTTTTAAAAAAATAAATTGGGAAACACCGGATTAGAGTTTTAGATGTTTTGTTAGTGTAAAGTTCATTCTACATTATACTTTTTTCAATACTATCCAACTCTGAAGTCATTTCAACTTTTGATACTACAGAATATAGTGGGGGAAAATATAAGAGACAGCGATACCTTCCATCTTTTATTACTTTGTGATACTCTTCACTGCCAACTTAAAAAATTCTAGGTTCAGGTGACAGACAACAGTTTGGTTATAGAACCAATTCTAGTAACCAATTTATAAATATTGTGTAATTGTGCTAAGTTTATATTTAATTATATGTTCTAAATAAACTTCTTATCAACTTAATAAACTTCTAAAAGATAAGTTGTAAACAAAAACTAAAAAGTTGGTAGTTGGTACGACTGAGAAGTACTATACGACTGTCATCCAAAAATTTTATCGGTCGTAGTTTTGAAAATAGTATAGTTTGTAGTGTAGCATCGAAAGTTGGAAGGTAGAATTGTGTTTCACATTATACTTTTTACGTCAGTAGGTACTACGCAAACAGTCTGTAGAGCTTCGCAAAAAAGTATAATGTAAACTTAAGTTAAGATAAGATTATTAAAATCTATCTTACTAAGAACAACTAAAAAGACTTTAATTTAATTAATATTGTTAAGTACTTTTCTTGTAAATATACAAATGAAGATTATAATAAATAATTGGCAAATACTAACCTCGTCAATTTTACTATTAACAAATACAAATACTATTTTCAAGAAGCGATTACCTTTTTGCGTGCTGCAAATGTACTTATTACCTTATAAAACACTTTAAGTTATTAACGAGAAGTAAACAAGCCACACTACGTCAGACGAATAATTTTGCAAACTCGGATTAGGTTTTAATCGGACTAAAATCCCTTTTGATTTATAGCTAAGATGTTAAACAAATTATGAATAGTTTGAATATTTAAAATGTTACTTACCAGCTATAATATATTCATACCTCTCATCAACTATTGAATGCCGAAACACTACTACACACATGAAGATAAGATAATAAAAATAATGATCTAGTTCCATTTAGGCGATATCAATTAATTGTATTCTAACCAAAATAGCTGTTGACAGAATTTTTAATAATAATCGTCATGCACTAATAGTGAATATTTACAACTATTGATATGAGATATAATTTCGTGAATGTTTTCAGAAACTGTCAGTGATAATTATGGAAATTTATTTTAAATCGTGAAGAATCTGTGAAACAAAATTGAAACCTATTCCCAATAATATTTACCTTGGTTTGTACTGCTTACTTTTTATTCATTAATTACTCTATTTCTAATGGTTCAGTTGAAGTTTAATTATTTTGATTGGTTAACAAGTAAACCGTGTCTTATTGGTTCATTTAAATGTAAAGCATTTTTATTGGCTACAGGGTTATTCTATTCTTATTGGTTCGTTTGAATTTAGAGTATTATAATTGGCTACATAATTACTCTATTCCTATTGGTTTATTTGAACTTATTGCATTCTGATTGGTTACCCGATTATTCTATTCCTATTGACTCATTTGAATTTAGAGTTTATCAAAATATTTGCAGTCATTTATGGACAAAAACTTTTTTTTTAAATTAATTTTGTTGAAAATGGAACGGTCGGAAATTCGCACTATTATGAAGTATGAGTTCTTACGTGGAACTACGGCATCGCAGACCGCGTGAAACATTAATAGTTTATTTGGCTCTAGTGTTACTACGCAGCAGACAATATCATATTGGTTCGTCAAATTTCGTACAGGTAACTTAGTAACCAAAATAAAAAAAACTGGCTAATCGATCACAGCAGAAGTATACTGCAACCAGCTAGACGAAATGATGCAAAAACTTAAAGAAAAACAGTCTAGATTGGTCAACAGATCGACTCTGATCTTATTGCATGATAACGCTAGACCACACACTGCACAAATGACTGTGGCAAAACTATAAGAATTAGAGTTGGAACTTCTTCATCATCCTCCATACTCAACAGACCTAGCTCCCACTGACTACCACTTCTTCCGCAATTTGGACAAGTTTTTAATATGAAAACAGTTTAATTCCGATAATGCTGTAAAACTGGCCTTCCAGGAATTCATTGACTCTCGTCCGCCAGAGTTTTATATCACCGGTCCGAACAACCTGCCGCTTAAATGGAAAAAGTGTATAGACAATATATTTGTAAGATATCAACCAACTTTGCCTTTTTTTCTCCAAATTTCATCCTTGACGACCCAATACTTGGAACTTAACCCTATACCCTCACTATAAGTTAGGGTCATTCTACGCCAGTTCGGTTTACGCCGGTTCTCCTAGAAACGAAACTGAGGCGTATATCGAGTTCTACCTGTAGGTACTGTAATACCCCGCCACTCCACGTTAATTCGTTCTGAAAAAGCATCGAGTAGCGATTACGTCGAGTGGCGAGTCGAATTTCTCCATAAGAAATAAAGGGAATCATATCTACATATATACATATACATATAAGGAAATACATATATGTATATGTTTTCCTTTTAGCTATGGTTGCATTTCTATCATTTGGACCCATAATTATAAATCACTTATTTTAGCAAAAAACAAAAAGTTCATAGCTGCACTAAATCTGAGTTGTTGTCATCAAGATATCTAAGCGCGAACTGCTGGCCATGCGTTCATTTTGCTTTGTTTACCAAAATATGTATCACGTGATCGGTACTCGATCACGCGTCGTATAGCGATGCTCCGTCGACTCTCACTCTCGACATTTACGTCGAGTGGCGAAAACGTCGAGCTAAGAGGCAGTCGAGTAACGGGGTATTATTAGGGTGACCATTTTCTTAAGAAGGCAATGCGGGACGGAGCAAAAAAAAAGGTCCTCATCTCCAAAATCCAAGTGAAGAGCAAAAAAAAGGTCTTCACCTCCCAAATCCAAGTGAAGAAAAAAAAAAAAAAGGTCCTCACCTCCCAAATGTTAAAATGCGGGACTTTTGCGTGACGCATCTTAATGCGGGACAAAATGTTAAAATGCGGGACGAATGGTCACCCTAGGTATTATTGTACTTGGTTCTTTCATTACTGATGATGAGTTCTACTTTACGAGTTTCGACATCAATAAGATTAGGTCTTCAACTGTATTTGAAATAATATCCAAATCATCTGCATACCCTAAAATCAAGTGATTACCCATTAAGCTGTAGACCAGGTTGGTTGGTATCTTGCACTTTTCGTACCACCATCTCTAGTTGGAGTTTAAAAAGCAATGGTGAGGTGGCATCACCTTGCATAATTAACTATATGTTTTAATGTTTTCGGGGAGCGACTGGTGAGAAACAATGCAATATATTTGTTTCTTATGGTAATCCTATTATTTTTATGATAGTTTGTATTTGTAGAATAAAACATTCTTTTTAAACACGTAATCGGATAGATCATATGCAATACAAAGTAGTTCAGGTATTACAAAGGAGTATAAAAGAGATTTTAGTAAGATCATTATATCTATATTTCTATAAAATTCTGCTTTTATAAAAAGATCTGACGTTAGGCAGCTTGTTCTTTAAAATCACTACAAAGTAATATATATATATGTAAGAAAGAAAAATAACATGCTATCTTCTTAAAGAAACTATCATACATTCTGTTGATTTTCACCACTTGTGAGATAAAATTACATTCCCACAGGTTCGCCATATGTCGATAGTACATCCACTAGTGACAGGTTAGATCTTCAACCTAAATCCATTTTCACACAGCAGTCCTAAGCAATCGACAACATACTGTGAACGATTTTTTTATAAGAAAGTTTAATAAAAAGATATATCTAGTCAATTATTACTAAATTTACGCCAGGATACATACTTTTACATATCGTCCAGTGGCGACGCTAGATCTTAAAATATGGGGGGGCCAAAAAAAATTTGAGTAAAATTTGAGGGGGGCAGGAAACATTTTTTATCGTTTACATATGAAAATACAAGTAATGATCTAAAAAAAGGTCCTCACTTCTAAAATATATTTTTTTCAAGCAATTCTAGGGAGGCCAACTGGGGGCCAGAGCAACTTTTAGGAGGGCCCGGCCCCCCGGACCCCCACTAGCGGCGCCACTGCGTATGTCCTTTTTGAACATGTTTAATTTTCCATTGCATATTCTATCTCTACTATGAGTATTAGACAAAAATTTTATTTAAAAAAATTGTTTAGTATTTTAGCACCAAAACATTGTGCCTAATTTTGAATAAAAAAATCCTAATTTGTTTAAAAAAAGGCACACAATATTTTTTATATTTATATCAGAAAATAACAGTTGCCATACACAAATGAAAAAAAACGTAAAACAAAGTTTATTTTCAAGTTCAAAAATGAACATGTGGGATTATTCATTATTGAAGACTAATTATTAGTTCACAACAGGCGCGCTCCCAGTATTCTTTCCTAGGGGTGCATCAAGTGCCAAAAATTTTCTTAGGTGGCTCAGTAGCCATTTTTTTTCTTGAAAGAGCTCACATTGAATTACAAGACAATGTGTCCTTTAAAAGTACCCTACTTAGTTTTTAATTCCCCCCCCCCCAAGCACTATGTATGAGACCCTGCCGAAGCCCATGAGACACCCTGGATGCGCGCCTAATTTTACAGATGATGTTTTTAAAGATATATTTGAAATGACTGTAGGTGTATAAAGGCTTGAAATTTACTGGTATATATAATACATTAGAAAATTCGTTCCCTTTCCGACTCGTTTTCTAAATTCGACACGTGCGGCAAAATCATGCCTTATAAAACTTGTGTTTTAATATATTATTTGTTATAATGGAACAGAAATTTAAATTTTGTATTTAAAAATTATAATAACAAAGTATAATACATATTTTTTCTATATAATTTAATTTCCTATATTTTTTTTAAATGTTTTTGGAATATATATAGAAACGTCAAAATAGCGTATTAATTTTCACAACGCTTAGTATAATGCTTCCCCTCCTCTTCAGCTGGACGAGATGCATTTTACATTTTGAATCATCTTTACTGCGTAATTGCATTGATATCGTGGAAGAATTTTGTAATTTCTGCTTGCTCTTGTGTGTTCCTGACCAAGTTTGAGACCTACATGTAAGTACCAATAATTAACAACTAAATTATCAAATAGCTAATAGATTAGATTAGATTAGAACTTTTTATTATTGCTCCAAAGTTTTGAATTACATTTCCATTTTACAAATGCGTCGCAATTATTCCTTGCCCATAATTACAAATATTACATAACGTATTTAATTTCATTTAAGCCTTATGAAATAGAGATGGCAATAAAAATTAATTAATCGATTAATTGATCATTTGATTAATCGAAATGTTATAACCGATTTTCGAATAAATTGGTAGAAATCGATTATAAAATATTTAAAAAAAAAAAAACATACAATGGCCGACAAAATTATAGGATTGTCTTATGGCGGGTTGCTAAAGTAAGAGTTTTCTCTAACTCGAGTTAAAATCATTTGTTTTTGTATGTTGTAGCATACAAAAACAAATGATTTTAACTTGAGTTAGAGAAAACTCTTACGTTAGCAACCCGCCATTAATGTTGTATTTTAAAAGCTGATAAAAAATTATTTAACCATTTTATTAGGAATATGTAAGTACAAATATTTTTTTTACTAATTAAACAGGTTATAACAATAAATAATACCCGTTCGAACGAAGAATATATAACATCGCATATTAAGTACGTAAGTTTTAACACAGATAACTCGTTGTCAGCCGGAGGGAGGGGGGGGAGGTAAGGGGCTGTAACACCCCATAAATTAAAATAATTCTATTTACGTTTACCATTAGTATTTCAATTCATTGAATTTGTGTTACGTGAAAGGAAAAAAGTCCATATCCTAACTCAGTGTGGAAGTAGATAGCAATTTCTCTTTTTAATATTACCTGACTGCATCTTAAATATGAAGTGATTTTTTAATGTTGGCCAGGGCTACGCCAAGCGGGGGTCTTAGACAGGCCCTGGGGAGCGGCAAATTAAATAAAATTATTTTATTATCGGCTAAATTTGGCTTTTTAAGGGCGGCAATTTTTGTCGGCAATACCTTGGCGCGGCTTGATGTTAGCTAATCTATTCAAAATACAACAGTTTCAAATTTGATTATGAATTGACAAATTCAGAAGTTAATTATTATTTTTTGTTATTAATATATTTTGGTTACAAATATGATTGGTTGTTAACTTTGGATTTTTAATAAGTCGCGACCTTAAAATAAAAGGGTTCTATCTACCAGAGATGAGGAGTCGGCAGAAAAATTAACGACTCCCGAGTCGGTATGTTTGAAAACCGATTCCGACTCCTGACTCCGACTCCCGCTTCATAATGATGATACAGCATTTATTGTTAAGTACTGTCTTAATTTTAATAATAATTATCTTTTAATTGTTATATTTAAAACCGCGTTATAATTTTAAACCGGTCTCTACCAATCCTGGGCGAACCCGTAATTTTATATAGGACTATCGCAGGACCTGGAAACACAGGTAGGTTTGTTGATTTTAATATACAATACGAATGCACAAGCGACGTCTATTACAGTATATTTGCAAGTATGCAACCAACATGACGTGAAAGTATCGTATGTACAAGGTCTATTATTGCATACTACACGATATCTTTACGTTATGTTGGTTGCATATATTTAGGCGTAATTTTTATAAGAATTATATTTGCTATACTTAAAATAAATAGAAGTTATGTCCTGGGAATGCAGGAAAGCTAATAAATGATCTTCATTCTATCCCACTGGTTTAGCGAATAAATAGTATTCCGGGAATTCTTATTATAATTGTTCCGCGAAATTATGATTTAGTTGTCATGTGTACCTATTTTGTAGGTCAAGGCCAGGTTAGGCGAACGCCCAAGAGCGCCATGGGATGGGGGCAGTGGCGGAACTACCATACCGCCAGACCCCGCAACGCGGGGGGGGGGCCGAAAATTTTGAGAATATTAGTCGCGTTTTATACTGAAAAATAAACAATTTACTTTTCACTATAAAACGCATACATAAAAAAAATAATACAAAAAAATAAAAAAAAATTTATCTTACGTTTAGTAAGATCTCAGCAAAACAATAGCGAGATTGTTTATCCATATTCAAAATAGTAATTCAATTCAAAAAATAACATTTAAAATAAATATTATTATAACGCGATTAAAGGAAGACTGCGAGAATGGCGCTGTTGGTGTTTTTTTTTAAGGGGGGGTATGGTCAGAGCAGCACATTTTATACCCATTCTCAAGATTTTTTTTTTTAGAAAACTGTTAATAGTAACTTGATTGGGATAATACCTACAGGAAAGAACAACCTTTGAACAAAAAAAACAAAAATATTTCGTTAGTTTATGAGTTTCTTGAGGTAACGCTGTCGAGTTTTTTCAAATATCTAGATTATTTAATTTTTGGTATAAGTTTGAAGTCAAAAAAACAAAAAAAACGGAATTTTTTTTACGAAATTTCTGTTTTCAGTTGTAAAAAATTCCATAAAAAAAAAATAAGCAAGAAAAAAAAATATCTCGACAGCGTTACCTCAAGAAACTCATAAACTAACGAAATATTTTTGGTTTTTTTGTTTTAGATGATCCAGTCATTAGTTATGTGTCTCACCGCAAATCAACTCTTTGTCCTGAACGAAAATTTCAAATTCATGTCACGAGCTTAATTTTCGATATTTTTCAATAAAAATTTTTTTGATACTCTTCAAAGGTTGTTCTTTCCTGTAGGTATTATCCCAACCAAGTTACTATTAACAGTTTTCTAAAAAAAATCTTGAAAATGGGTATAAAATGTGCTGCTCTGACCATACCCCCCCCTTAAATTAATCTTTATTTAGAGACGCTACATAATCAATCAAATTGATAATAGATTCAGAGGGATGAACGACGTTGTAAATTTGTTTTTTTTTTTCATGTCACCTCGAAATTGAATCAATTTGGATGAAACAAAAATTTAGAGTTCTGCCGAAAACTTACAAAAAAAAAAAAATACAAAGGTGATATTTCGTCCAATTTTTCGTTACAAATGGTAATGTTAGCTTTAACAAAAATACAAAACACTAAACCAAGACAAAAAATAAAATTTTTCACTGGTATTATTAAAAAAAAAACAGATATTTTATTTTTACAACATTTATTTATGTTTACATACATTTTACATAATTTGCATAACATAGCATACAGTAACAATTTTATAAATATCAAAAATATGTTTTCAACTAATATATAGAATTACAACCCTGTATACCATAAATATAATCTGAATTAATATATACTATTATAACATAATTAATTTAACATTTTTTATATTCCCTATAAAAATTATGATGACTTAAAATAATTAAATATACAGAAACTAAACATACACATATTTATATCAAGTATTACATACATATATTATAGTTTTTAACATTTAAAAACAATTACATTTTATAATTTTACCAAGACTTGATTCCACATATTTTTTTTTTCTCTCTCTTTTGCTTTCCACATTTTGTTCTTGCGTGTTTACGGTCCCGAAGCAGTTGATGTGGTAGATACCGGCTCAGTCTGCGTTTGCTTTTCTGTAGGACTTGCGTAAATGTTGAAGATGCTTTGGCAACAAATTACAACTTCTCCAATGTCCCCTATAAAAATACAAAGAACATTAGAATTTAAAAAAAAACATTTTTATTCTTATATTTACCTCCTTTGACACCGTTGATTATTTCTTGCGTGTTAAGCAGTGTAATGTTGAAACGTTTATCTATAGACTTAAGATATCCTCCGTATTCATCACCCCATTTAAGTTTGCAAGTAACTTTCCTTCCAACTAAACTCATTAAATGTGGTTTAGGATTAACTGGAATAATTGACTTTAGTTTTTCGGTCATGATCACAAAGTATAGATGTAGACAAGTTGATAAATAAGTGTTATCAATGCAACGGCTAGTTGATGTATGATTTGTTTTGAACTGTACTGCATTGTTGCGCCGCTAAAATCCTCTCTCTCTCTATCACCAGATGCATAAGATAAATGACATGCGCTCGTGTTTTTGTGCGCGATCACCGTAATTTCAATAAAAATATTTGAATTACTAGTCATGTAAAAACACTAATATAAACAAGAAAACACGTATGATATATTAAAAATGTAAATTTGACAATTTTATAATTATTACGATTGTTAATTACGTACGGTAAAAGTAAGGTTAGAATGTATATTATAAAATGACAATATTGTTTCTATTTGTTATAACAATATAAATGTCATAAAAAGTGTGAGTTTAATTCCAGTTAACGTTCCGAATGAAACAAAATTTTCCAGAAAGTAATATGATATGTTAACTAGGTTAGGTTGATTTAGTGAATTTTCAGCTACAGAAGAACTCAAAAGGCACGAATTAAGCTAAAAAACCAAGGCTCGAAACAGAACGCCACTTTAAAATTATTGTGTAACAAAAAATATATGTATTTAACAATATATTCACGAACTGGAATGATATTTTACATAATTTCACGAACCAAAACACCATTCCGGTACATTTCGAGCCTTGTTAAATGTGTATTTACCTATCTCTAGAAAATCTTGAATCCCTCGGAAGTTAACTAGAGTCTTACCGAAATGTATATTTTGTAAATTTTATATTTAACACATATTTTTGTTACAACAGCTTAAAAATGGCTTCAATCGCAAGCGATACTTTTTACCAGTTTGCCTCCACCCAGACCAATGAACAAAAAATTATTATTGAAGCCACTGTTCCAACTGGTTTGGAAGATATTGCAATGGGAGAGGTACGTGAGGTATTCAATATTGGGAATGACGAGTTTACAACAACGCAGGGTCATATTTATTTCTCGATTTACATACCTGATTATGATATGGTAAGAAAAGCAAATTTAGAAACATTCTTTTTGTTGATTTAAAGAGTTCTGATTTCTATTATGTAAAACACAATATAAAAATATTTTCATTTTCGAATTGCAGGTAAAAGATTTACGAACTATTGATAACGTAAATATTCTCCTTTATTATGGGAACATCAAATTCACAGGTGACAAGGTATGTTTCGTACTTAAGTATTTTGATTAGATTATAATTGCTGCACGATTAATAAAAAAATATTATAAAAATTAAACATACTCATCACTTACAGAGATGTATATCTGAAGTGTCCACATTTTTTGTGCAACGAGATGGGACGCATTAGATTTTTTTGTATGTGTCATATAAATGAAGGCTAAAACAAATATTTCCTATTAAGTTTTATTTTATATAAATATAGACAAAAAATAATCTTTAAATAATGTAAGCTTATGTATACAGGCCATTCAAAATTAACTTGGCACCATAGCTAACTTTGTTATTAGCAGAGCTACGAATACAATTTAACGGACAAACTAGTGTATTTGTATGCAGATGATGATGTTCTCCAAATCAGCAATCCTCTTTTCGATTTTCTGGGGTACCAGTCACTGACTGTGTGCGTATTGAGGTAGTCCGCAGTGACAAATAGTCTCCAGTGCGCGTTAAATCTAAAACTCCGCAGGACAAACTATTAAAAAACTAGACGTGTGGTCACCTTATGTATACCATAATGATAAATATATTAATTATTTTAGGATCGGGACTTGTTTATCATCAAACACTTGGGGGAAACCGTTATTGATATGACAAAAGGGGTTGAAAGATGGGCACAGCTAACTAGGTACACTGGCAACATAAAGCCAACTGCAGATGAGCATTACGTAGCGAAAGTTATACGTACTATTAGAAGAAGTGATTTGGTACATCCACAACCTGAGGACACTGACGTACTTAAGTACCGTGTTACTTGTACTCGTGCACAGAAACACTCCTTCACGTCAACAATGGCAGAACATGTATTCGGAGGAGCATTGAACGACCGATACAACTGGGTTGTTGCACTAACGGATTTCCATGTCAATATTTTGTTAAGGATCGTCAGCGGTAAGTTTCAAATTTCGAAACATGTCTTTATACCAGGGCTGTGGAATTGTCACAAAAAATTGTTGATTCTGACTCCAAATTTGTGTTACCACCAATACCAAACCCTCCCTTTCAGTGTCAAATTAAAGTCTTTATAGGACCTGAGCTGAATGGATAAAATGGGCCCATAAATCGAAGAATTAGCAAAAAAAAGGGGAAAGTCGGGCCTCTTTTGGGCCCCAAATTCGTGGGACCCTAGGCCTATAAAAGATACCTGAAGAAATAATGTACTTATAGTTATAGTACGCCTATTTACGATACTTTCTAAAACGTGAATAAGAACTATTTACATTTAATATACTTGGAAAATATACCTATTTTTACTAGTGAACGAAAATTGCTATCGACTCCACAGCCCTGATTTATACAAATTTGTTTCTGTTTTAAAACTCATTGTCTCTTATTATATTGTAGACTATGTGCTCGTTAGTGCAAAACTGACGACTGTTTCAATGCACAATCGTTGCTTAATAGAATTTGGCCCAACCTCCTTAAGACCAACCATTGCGTTCAGCATGTTACGCTTATGTCGCATACAAGACGGAGAAATTGTAATTGATCCTCTTTGTGGTGGGGGATCAATCCCCATTGAGGTAATTACTATATCTACTTTCATTAGGTTCCAGTACAGACACAGTAATACCTCGATTAGCGATACATTCTAAAAATTCCAGCACTAAGCGAACTACTATCCGTCCATTATGAATTTGTAAACTAACCAGAATGTAATAAACTCAAAAATTTGAACCGCATGTCTATATTTTTTAGTTTTTGAGATATCGTTATCAAAAAATCCCAATATGCATTTTGAAAAATCAGTTATGAATCAAACTATATATAGGATATTAAGGCCCTCATTTTTTTATAGCATAAAAAATGTGTAAGATTTTTAAAAATTCTTAAAGCTTAATAATAATGCAAAGATTCTAAAAAGAAAAAACTGAAGACCTAAAAATTACTCCTTGAGGTACTCCAATTCTGGTTATTTTAATTGATCAACTGTAACAGAGAAGTATAAACTGTAATCTAAGTACAAGTCTATTTACCAATAAATCAGTCATTGATCTTAAACATAACTCTCTCACGCAATGACGGTTAATAAGCTCTACAGAAAAAAAGAGCACTAATCAGCACTAAACACTAAACCAGGTAGCAATAATCGAGATATTACTGTATATGATTTTAAAAATGTACTTTGTAAATTCATATAGAAAAAAAAATTGTATGATTTCTGTAAAAATAAAATTATATGATAAAGAAATTGATTGAATTATATTTTTGGAGGCTGCTTACGGATACCCAAAAAGCATCATTTTGTGTGGCGATAACCATATAATGGCCGTTAAAAGGACAAAGCGAAATATTGAAGCTATAGATCATACTTTTAAGATGCCTGAAGTGTTTAATTGGGACTCGACCAATCTCCCACTCCCCGATAATTACGCCGATGTAATTTGTTCGGATTTACCGTTCGGGAAAAGGATGAACTACGATGTCAGGGAATTATATAAGAAATTGTTAAAGGAATTTTTCAGAGTGATCAAAAAAGATACTGGACGAGTATGCCTGTTAGTGCACAAGGCACATAATATAATTACGGTGAGTGATCCTAATTTTAGCATAAATTTATTACTGCTGCTGTCGATTATTCGAATAAGTTGTACTAAACAATTTATAACCATGCCACTAAACTGAAATTAAATAATCAAACACTAATTTGGGCAATAAAAAATTAATCGAAAGCAGCTTTTGTCAGCTATATTGTATATATTTGATGTATCATGTTTCTGTTTCAGAACTTACGAGGCCTGTTTTACATAGACCGAAAAATCTTCGTAAACGTGGGAGGTCTGAGATGCCACTTAGTTATGTTAAAACCACTTAGTTATGTTAAAACCTAAGTTCAATAAATAAACATATATTATCTTTTAACAGTGGCGGCACGTGCACAAATTATTATAAATTACATTATTATTATTATTATAAAAACACTTGACGCACAGTTGCTGGCATACCGCAGTTGCGTGCACTGTTCACCTAATTATTTACCTACATATTAAACCTACGGACCTTAATATTTTTCTAAATTGTACTCTAAAATATTTTGTTTTTTATTTTAATGCGGGAATTTTCTCTATAAGAATTAACTTGGCTAGCGAATAATTTACTCTGAATCTATGCGCCTTGTCATAACAAATTTTATTGAAAAAAATTGACAGCCGATTAGAATTAAAATAGAAATAATTATTTTGGTAATTTTTTTAATATCAAATTTGGTTTATAATGTATGATTTTCTTGTTCTTGACAAAGCTGTCTTTTTTATACATGCATAGTTGTATACATACATGTAGTTAAAAATATTTACTATCAAAGGCCTGCATACTTAAATAAAAGATCTATCGCACGCCACTGGCTTATGGCCATGGAAACAAAGTTAAAAGCCTGGTTTATATTAGATGCATATTGTAAGTCATTGGCATGGTCGCACAGCATAGCTGCATAAAGCACAACTACTGTGTTTATATCGAAATACCGTAAGAACATTTACGGATATGTTAACCAATAACCCAACGTCAGAATTTTTGTCATTTTATGCCAGTAAAACTAGATTAAAATTGAAAAATATATTATATTTCCGCCGTAACATTATTTATATTGTCTTTAATAATATTAAAGAAACGATTAATTATAACATCAAAAGTTATTATGACAGCTAAGAACGGTGCATGCTCGTACGAACATAAGAAGAGAAAGATCCACTTAGTAAACATCTGTGCTGTGCAGTTTTGTGTATATGTTATTCATTCGCATTATAAAAAAAAACAAACATTGTCCTATAATTGATCTTCATGTTATGTGGTTATGTCATACTCGTATGTTATGCATTTGTTATAAACCAAGCCAAAAACAGTGTGTCGATACTGTGTTGCATTGTGAATGCAAACCAGTCTGTTAGCTTACAAAACCCTTAAATGTGTGAAAATTCACACTTCATATATATTTTTTTTATAAATAATTAACGAATATATAGCCCTGATTATTGTTATGAAAAATTTATTATTATTTTGGGGATGCACAATAAAAACAAAAGCCGTCACTGTCTGTTAATATTTTTTCCTCCATTTTATATTTAATATAAATGTACCTGCGAAAAGAATTCATGTCAGGAACTATGACATACATTATTCTTGATGTGATGTTAACTATAAAAAGTGATATTTGTAAATTAAATTTGCAATATATTTGTATTATTATTAATAACGCATATTATTTTTTTCCCACCTATTTTTCTCCCTCCACAACTGTACTGCAGAGTTCCTATATACCCATTAAATATTTAAGAAAAAATTATTAAAACAAACAAATTAACCTGAATTTGAATCTTAAAACTTAAAATTAAAAAAGAAAAATAATAGGTTCCCAACGCCTGGATAGGCGTATTGGGGCCTCAGAGGAACTACTAATAGGGAAGGCATAACGCTAAATTCGCGTAACCTGAGGGATTGACAAAGACAACATATCATCTGTCTCAAACTTAAATAGACATGCGCAAAGAGCCCAGAGGAACCGATTTATTGGTTGTACGCGTACTCGTGTACACCAAACTCCCATCTAAATTGTATATGTAGTTTTCGAGCGTGCTGAAATTAGAAATTAAAAATAAAACTTCATTAAGTACGGTAATATAACGAGCAGAATAGTGCGTCCCTCGCACAAAAAGATTTCGTCTAAACCACTGGCGGACATGCACCCTCAGATCATGATGCTACTATCTCCACATTTGACCGTAGGGATGCTGTCAGGATGAAAAGCTTTACCCGGCCTACGTCTTAAAAAGATGGCTCCAGGTCGTCCAAAAAGCTGATCCACAAAAGAAAAAAACAAACCTTAATTTCGTAAATTTATAGTAAATTAAATTTTATATTGTTGGGTTATGATAATTTTGAATAGTGTTTTATTTATTATTAAACCATATAAAAAAATCCTATTGCCATTTTTTTCAGTTTTCTGGATGATTTTAATGGTATCAAATATGGAATTAATTACATTTAAAAAGTCATTAATATTATTATTAGAAGCATTAAAAGAAAACAAAATAATGTTTTGAGTTATTGTAAGTAAAAATATGTTAAAAAATGAATTAAAAAAAATATATATTAAATATTTTCAATATGGTAAATCGTTGGTATAATGTATAAAAATATAAGGCATACGCATTCAAAAATTCACCGCACGCCACTAATAGTATAGAACAACGAAGGCTAACCATATTCCCCAAACAGGTCAAAATTGAATTTGAAATTTTATAGATTCAAATCGCGGGTCAAGTATATAACGCGTAAATAAAATCTGGCGCTTTACGGTATAAATATATTTGTGGAATCTCCTGCTAATCTCGTTAACTTTACCTGAGCCAGCGGTCTTGTGTATGACGCGTATAATACAGGTATATAAAAGGTAATAGTTGAATTCCATCTCGCTATTATTATCATATATGTCGATTTCCCTACGCTATTCCGTGATTGCGGTTAGTTATCTTAGAATCTTCATAACTACAAAGATCTTTTGTACAGGTCATTTGAAATCGTCATACGTTCGCCATCACTGGTATAGATATTTCCGAAATATAAAATGTTCATTTAAGATACAGAAAAAATTGTATTAAATATTTTATTTGCATATTATCCTAAGTACATATAAGATAACATCTTTGGCCTAAACTAATAATGTCTAGGAGTGAAATTGATTCGTTTATTTTGGAAGTACACATGTTAGTGTGTATATGTCCAAAGATATGTTTTGTTGTCATTAAATATTGGCACAAATATTAATGTCATTAAAAAGCTCTTGTACTAGGGAATAATTTATCGAGAATATTTTAAAGTGGCCATATTTCTTAACATGGCAGTTACTTAAACCCATACCTAATAAATCAATTCAAACTTTCAAAAATAATTAAAATAATTACTTGTGCAAAACTGTTTTTATTCTTAATACATCTTCCCTTTTTAAAAATACTCCTTTGTATGAAGTTATTATATACATACGTTATGTACACAAGCAAATATGGCAAGTTTGAAAATATACAAAAATTAAACATGAATTACTATAGCAAATCAGGGTACATCGTTATGTAAGCACCAAATAAACAGCCAAAATACTTTTTAACTACAATTTTTGGTGCAACTACAAGTCAAACTCACCGCTCAAGCCAAACAAAGACAATAGAAAATCAAATCTCAAATTAAATCAGCAGTTTACATTTATCAGTTAGATCCAATCATGTGAGTATTAGTGATGTGCCGGATCTCCGTATCCGCAGATGATCCGCAAAAAATAAAAATCCCTATCCGTTTTTTTTTCAAGGCGGATCTTAAACGGATATTATATTGATAAATCCGAATTGGTTTTCATATAAGTTTGCGTTTAAAAATGCTCAAGGTGGAGTAAATTTTACTCTGACGTTTAAATCGATGTTTAGTCGTGGTTTTCAAATGGTCTAGATCAATGGTGTCTAACCTACGGCTCGCGGGCCAGATCCGACCCGACAATAAGTTCAAACGGCCTGCCCGAAATTTCTGTCTTCGTTCTAAAGTAATTTTTGAAAGTACCACCCTACGTCCTTAAGTGATTTTCGGTATTTCTCTCCTCCCTCCGCCCGGCCCAACTCAATCCGACCCGTGAAACATCGAATTAAATATGACCCCACCATGGGAAAATCTTGGGCACCACTGGTCTGGTCTACATTAAATATTAGAGTAAAATTAACTTAATCAAAGACAATGAGTGAGTGATTTGGAACTCAACTAAATTGGCACAACTAGTTGGCAAGTTTTTGTTTGTAGGAACCGGGCGACACATCGAACAATCGCTTCAAGGTTGTTCGTTTTTCTACCGGACTGCAAGATCCGTATCTGTATCCGCGAATCTTGATTATATGTAATCCGACACATCACTAGTCAGAGTATATTCAATACTTGCTTTGTACTTTAAATTTCTATAACACTTATAATTCTTTTTTTTTAAATATTGGTTATCCTTATGAAATTAATACAAGTTTATTACTGGTTTGTACTTGTGGTGCTAGGCAGTAACATATTAAATAAGAAATGCAATTTACAGAAAGTTGTTTTAATAAACTAACCTTATCGTAAAAAAATCGAAGCTTTTATATAATATATACTGAAGCAACGTTTTTGAGTACAACCTTTTTTCAAGGTGGTTCTTTAGTTGCTTATGAATCATTAAAAATAAAGAAGACTGCACTCGTTTAAATTACAAGTCTTCCAAAAAAAATATATTTTTAGTATTTTAGACATTTTTTTAAGAAAGGGAATATTTTAAACAAAGGCTAAAAACATCTGAATGATTAAATAAACTTGTATTGTGTATTCTAAACTAGATGACTTATGGAGATCTAATTGTTGAAGCATTGTCAAAGATAAGGGCGAATTATATTTGTTTCTATAGATGTTTATTTTATCTATAGAATAGTAATACGCCCGTGATTCATTCTTTTCAACTATATTAAAAAGCTATCTACCTGATAAAATTATACCTACAGCGTTTACACAAATATTTCAAAATAATATCAACATCAATTTTATTTATTGCCGTTACTTTTGGATCTAACAAAGTTTCAGTACATTTACAGCAGAGTGACAGTGCACAAATGTTGCAAATAGCTCCTTTCCAAGCCGAGTAACTCGCACCCGTATGCACCAAGATCCAACGCAATTTTAAAATTATATGGAACGTAGGTTATACTTTTTCGTCTTTTGTAAGTTCGATCAACTGTTATTTTTTTTTTTTTTTTATTGAACCAAAGAGTTATTATTGAAGTAATATTAAAAGATGATAATCAAAAAATTCTAATGAAATTTGCAGTAATAAGTTTTACTCTAGATTATAGTTGTCACATTTACGCTTGTGATACCAACTAATATACTAGTGCTTAAGGGAACAAAGGTTGGTAAGTCTGCAGTCAACGCGCCTTTGAAACTGGAAAGCGCGCTTAATACTCTTGAGTACGCAAGTGCTTGAAAAGTAGCTATGACATTTAAATAGCACACTTAATTAGTAAGACGTAGCATGTTTACAAAATTTGGAAAAAAGTTATAGTCTTCAACATTAATTAACATAACTATCACGTTACAGTAGAAGTACTGGTTGTATAAAGAACTAAAACTGCTGATTTAAATAAATACAACTATTAATAATCAAATTAATAAATATCAAAGAGAATATACAAGAAAATACCAATATGTCAACCACAGTACCTCACTCGACATTATATACAGTAAACTCCAAATTTTTTCAAAAAGATTGTCAGTTTAGAATATACATTTCGTACAATAGGTGTTACAGAACATTGTAATACCTAATTTATTGGTGTTTTTTAAGTAAAAATTGGTGTTTCTACCTTCATTCATTATTCCATAACTCCATAATGGATTATTATAGACCATATTTATTATATAAGTAATCACGATACCTGGAGAGGTAGTATGGTGTCACTAGCCATGAGTAATTTGCAGTCTATGAGATTCGAACCTTGAATCTCTGGCCACAATATTCGGCGGTAATGTTATTTTACCACTTTTTATTGTACAGGCATCTTCATATTTACGTTAAACAATCTCAATATTTTCCCATTCTTTTGGAAATTATAACTTTACCATGTACCAGTCATAAAAAGAGTGATATGTTTTTCAAGAAGAAATATTACAAATTTAGATTATTACTATCAAAATTTAAACAGAATATTTTTAGTATATTTTATGAAGAATGCAAATACATACATTTTTAAATGTAATACCTGAGAGTGTTGTTTAACGCCGTAATTAGGCGTAAATCGAAGAGCCTGAACTCAGCCAAATTAAACAACATAATTACAATACATAAATTGAGTCACTTAACAATTCATTTACAAAGATTTAACAAGAAAAAGAGTTTACTGTATTAAAATATAGTTTAAAAAATAAACTAAATAAGTTAAGTAAGCAAAAGGCCTGGATGGAGTTTGAGAAATAAGAATTAAATAACTTAAATAACAAAATTAAAAAAGAAATGCTTTCAACATTAGCACTATATGAACCAAACTATGAACATAAATAAGCAGGAATTTATAGTACGAAGAGTGATCGTCACATATAACTACATAAACAAATACATATGTATTCAAAGCTGCATAGAGATTCTCTAACGAACAGTAAGGTGTTAACCCACTACCACGGAACATAATACATAACATAACACAATCATAAGAAATAATGTAACAAAAAAAAAAACAAAACATATGATAAAAAAAAATAAAATAAAGATTCGAATGTGCAGATCTTAAATTATTGATACTTAAAACATAACCACAACAGAATAATCAAATATACAGGCAGTATGTTTTATCTTGGCAAAATAGTTTTTGTTAGCTCGAACGTTAAGAACTAGACAGAATTTAGTTCACAATAATTTTGAAGCTTAATTCAAAGCGCTCAGGTTATTCTGTACTGAATTCTTTACTATCATAACCTAACTACAAGTTCTAGGTTATTAAATAAAAATGGGCCCGAATAACTATTTAACGAAAATTAAAGAAATTGTGTGTTGGGCAACTGGTGTACCAACGCTAACAATTAAAAGAACTGTTAAAGAAGTAATCCACCCATACATTCATCAAAGTTAACGCCGACGTACAGTGACTGCTCTTTAAGATAAGCTGTAAACAAATTGGAAAATGAAACTGTTTCATTACGCCACTAGGCAAGCAGCATCGTTCGGAAGAGTCATACTAGACCCGAACGACTTTTTGATATGCGCCGTTTTTCACCAAGATAAAACAGACAACGTGAATTTTTGTTAATCTTCCGTTTCAACCACCACATTAGATGAAGGAATTCTAGTTTTAGGCACATTACTTCCTAAATTATGTGAAATAATAATGTAAAATCCGTGTTACTACTTTTTGTGACAACTGTTAACAACTAGCGACATCTGTAGAGCTCCTAATGCTACTGGAATGTCAGGAATCTTTTTTTTATCTAATAAAAACATCTTTAACCAGCAGCTAACAACAATGAAAACAACTAATTATTATTATTATTATTATTTTCAATGACATTTTAAATGTGACATAACACCTTAGATGGGGATTTGATTTAGGGGTTATAATAACGCGTAATGTTTGCGCGTGGTGACTAGTTATGAAATGTTGTGTTCATGTTATTTGTGGTGCTTTTTGTCTAAACAGTTGGCGAAGCTGCAGGTGCTTGCTGCTTCGCTTGGAACCACTCAGTTTCTTTGTATATAAACCACAGATCAGAGGCCCACAGGAAGAAATTCAGGAATCCTAAGATCTGAAATTACAAAATCAATTAGAATAAAACACTCTTATGGAGGTATTCTGAAGTTTCGATCGTAACACTTGTTAACTTAACAATGAAAATACCGTTGCTCTATTAAATCAGATTTAACGCTGAAAAAATCTGTATTCTGAAGAACCCGATGTAAAACTCGATGTTACAGCTTGTTTCAGGTGTAAAACTAACATTGAGGCTATCTTCGCGTTTGTTATATGAAATATGTTAGAATTACGTTTTGTTAGGTTAGTGTTCTTAAAAACAGTTGAAATATTATTCAAAAATAAGAATGAGAAACAAAAAATTTCCAAAGTATTATACAATTTCAAAAAAACATAATTTGAATGCTAAACAAAATCAACCACAAGTATGGTCATAACATGTATAAAGGATTCCACACACCAAAGCGGCCGCGGTGGCGGCCACGGTAGCGATCAGGTCTCCTCACACTAACGCGGTGGGAGTGGCGGTAGCGGTAGCGATCAGTTAGTGAATCACGGTATATAGTTGTATGATAATATTGGACCTTGCTTGGGTTATTTCATTTTTCCCCTTTGGAATGTTAAAATTTAAAATTCCAACAATGAAACCATGGAAACGAATGACATATGTCAAACTTAAATTAATTTTCTTACATAATTTAATGACAAAAAATAAATAAATGGGATATTTGTATTAAGAATGACACAAAAAATCAAAATATAAAGAAAATGACATTTTAAAATGATATTAACCTTAACCAAAAAATGTTTGTTGCAAGTATGATTTACAAAGCTTAAACAAAACGGCTGAAAAGCATTATTTAAACGATGAAAGTAACTAGATTGCAAAATCTAGTTCCGCCTAATCGTTTGGAACAGACTTTACTATCAATTTCCAAAACTTTTCCTATTTCGTCCCACACTTTATTTATTTTCCTAATATTCTTGTAATCAGGATGTGCTAAGTCATACAAAATTAAATGATCCTTTACTGATCTATGATTTTTTCTGTTAAATTATCTATTTTCGACATTATTTTCTTAAATATATTCACTCTGTGGTATATAAACAATGAATATCGCGCGGCCTAACGCAACTTGTCGAGTTTGGCCGCCAGTGTTTGGTGATCGCCAGACTGAACGCTGCATTCGGCGCCGTTCTCAGATAGCGGAACGCTTGTATGTGCGTGGTCTCATTGTATTGTACAGGTTGCGTTAGGCCGCTCCATTATCGCCACCGTGGCCGCCACCGCGGCCGCTTTGGTGTGTGGAATCCTTTAATCTCATTTTGTCATGACAGCGAACAATATGAAGTTTGCAAGAGATGGAAGAGTGTATTAATAGTTAGAGAATGAAAGAAGGTATTTTACTTTATGATTTCTTTTATTATACAAACAGACCATAGTATAAATGACATAATTAATTTTTGTGTTTCGCAGTATCAAGAAAAGAGCATCAGTTGAAGATGAAAAAGAATTTTTTCCAGATTTTTTAGATGTACTGAAGTTAGTCACATTTTTTGTATGCAATAAATATTTTTATATTAAAATATAAGTTCTTATTATGTTTAGCCCACATTAGTTTTAAAATTTATACTACAGATTTAAAATATTACCT
Source organism: Liopterus haemorrhoidalis (assembly GCA_963971575.1). Classification (NCBI taxonomy): domain Eukaryota; kingdom Metazoa; phylum Arthropoda; class Insecta; order Coleoptera; family Dytiscidae; genus Liopterus; species Liopterus haemorrhoidalis. The sequence goes on from OZ020614.1 coordinate 61,450,211, forward strand.
TAAACTAAAAACAAATATTTATCAAAATTATTTTTTTACTTAATACATATATTTTATTTTTTATTTTTATTGTAAGTTTGTTGGCAATTCAATATATTTTAAATTAGAATATAAATGCAACAATTTCATGATTAATTTTTAACGATTTTGGTTAAAAAAATAATAAAAATCTGTTTAAAATAACATTTCAGTCTAGTTTCTATTCCGTCAAGCTTTTTGCTAGCGACGAATGTAAACACAGCGACACTTCAGAATACCGTTGTTCTAACATCGTTCAACTTCGGACGTATTCATCGGTGTTCAACTTAACATTTCACTTCAGAATCGCACCATTAAAATTATTGCTTACAAATATTACTTTAGTATAATGACGATAATAACTTACCAATGAAATATTCAGACTTGCAAAATTAGAGGAATAAAGTTTACATGTAGGGCAATTTGGAACATTCTGGTCAACTACAGTCTTCAATCCTGATATGCCATTAGCCCAGGCACCGCTACCAGACAGCCAAAACACAGCCAATATTACAGTCAATAAAAAGTCCTGAAAATCAACAAATAAAGTTAATACAATAACAAAAATTAACTCTTAAAAATATACAGGATGTAATAGCGGAACGGGACAGCGCAATTATTTTCTTTATTATTAGAGATATAAAAAAATATTAAATAACAAAGTTATAGGAGACCAAAGGGGACATCTGAGTATAGAAGAAAATATTTTTTAAATACCCTTTTCACACTAAATGTTTAAGCTCCGATGTTAAACTCAAGCTATCTTCAAGTGCTAGTGTGAAAGCGTGTGACCTCGTCTAAACTCAAGCTAACTTTAATAGGAAGTTCTACGTGTTAAAGATTGCCCGCATTGCCAACATAATTTCTATTGTAAAAAAAATCTGTTTGAATTTGTTTTTTTTTTTTATATTATCATAAACAAGAATACTGTATTATATCGACGTTATAAGAAGTGTATACTTATTGTTATAATTAAATTGGTTATTTTAATAATAAATTACAATAATTATTAACTTATTAATTATTACAATACAGAGCTACAATAATTAAGGTAAAATGTATCGACTTTTATGTTAAAACATGTGTAATATATTCTTTATTGTAGCATCTCTATTGTAGAATGGAATCAAATATCCATGTGTTTAATAATAATTCAAAATGTACGTCTGCGCAGAGAGTACAAAACTAGTAATTTCCTGACGCACAACTTAAGAACAAAATTACCGTAGCAGATGGCAGCACCGGAGATTTAAACATCTAGTGTGAAAGCAAACCGATCTTAAACATCGGAGGACTTTAAGTTCACTAGTCTAAAAGTTATTGTGTGAAAAGGGTATAAACCAGTGGTTCTAAAGCTAGAGCGCAAAGTTACATTTTTTTCAATTAGGATATACATGCTTTTTTTAAATCCATTCGATCTAGTTTTTTTTTTGTTAATGTTCCGTATGCTCTCACCAGATCTAACTAATTAAAGAAAAAGCGCAAACTAGTTAGAAGGTGATTTGGCCTTGGAGAAGCGTGACTCGTTTCTTTCTAAACGTAACATTTACAATTTAGCCTTATCTTTTCCAAAAATTTTATTCAAAACTGAAATTTAAATAAGAATAGGTATTTAATAAGTGTTCATTCTGAAATCTAAGTATTTATTTGATAAGTGTATTAACATTTAGCTCGTATTAACTTAATTTAAAAAAAAAACTTAGATAATGAAATATCAGTATTTATCAGAGAGTCGAACCGCAACCGAACCGAAAACCAAAATTAACCGGAATTTTTAACAGAACCGGAAAGTAAAATTGCTCAATTGATCAATCTGTCAAGTAAATTCTCCTTTACTATATATCCTTATATAAAAAAAAAAATGAGAAAAAATCGATTGAAATTAACAGTAATTAATTAAAAAATTAACAGTTTTTATTTTGAAACAATAATTAAAGCTACTTCTGAAACAAATGGAATTATGCTTATAAAATAATGGAACTGATAAAAAATTATTTATAGGAAGTAATTAAAATCTTTACTATTGTACATAAATAATAATTATCTTTGATAAAGTTTATAAATGGCCTTGAAGCGACATATTTTATTTGACAGACTATAAATACTTACCGCTAATGGCCACTGAGCATTGCTTTTATATTTATCATCAAATTTTAAGTAAACAATCACAATTCCAATGCAGTAGAGCATAGCGAGTACACCAGTGCATACAAAAAATTGAGCATCAGAAGAAAAGTCACCAGCAACTGTAACAGTGGCATTTACACCGGTACAATTAAAGGTGTACATATGATTTAAACGAAATGGATAACCAAATTCAATTCTTTTCTGTGCGCTTTTATCACAGAAGAAGTCTACAAATCCATCATAACTTGTGGTTGTACCAAATGCGCATATAGCAAATATCTGTAACAAAGTAAACAAATCATTACAATTAAAAAATTACAAATTAAAAAAAACTTTTTTTAGATATAGTTAAGATCTACATTTATTGTCTTGTTACGTACTGTTTTCGCTGACACGTATTCACTTAAAACTAACTCTTACGGCTATCTCACCTTCACATATTTAAAACTATTTTAAACTCAAAAAGGATTCAAATTCAAATTTATTTATTATGATTTCTAATATACATATCTAATACTATATAATATTACAATACATCTCAAAACATAATAAATAAGAAGCCCATTGTGAGATGGGTACACCACCTAGAACATTGTTTTGTGCGTGGAGGTTTATTTTATTGCTAATGTGGGCAGAGTGTTTTAACAGAAGTTAATAAAAAATGACAAAATTTAATAAACAAGTTATTTAAAATAAATAAAAAAAAATTGGAAAAATAAGTATTAAATATATTACACCAACAGGTCTTTAGTATCTTTGAAATTAACCCAGCAAACATTCAACTAACGGCCGAATGCAGGCAAACTGCTTTTATGCTGGTAAATTACTGGCACCAAAAGTAAGTGCAACGCCAGTATTAATAATGTACTTCACATTTGTATTTCGCATTCCGCCTATACGAAGTACTTTACCAGCATTTTATAAGCACTCTTCTTCACTCATACTTTTTACTTAAAACCATCAGAAATAAAACTTGCAACTAATGCGATTATTTTGCACTTTACCGTTGCTGGGCCGGCAACTGATACATCAATGGGCCAGTAACGGCCACGGGGACACCGGGGTACTGGCCCATTACTTTCAATGCCGGGGAGTATGTGCTTTACCAGTACTGGCCCGTATAAAAATGTTTGCTGGGAAGTTTAATTATCCAAGTTTTAATTATTTTTTTATAATTATTATGTGTAACTCTACTTTGTGTATCTTTCACGTATTTATTAAAAGAATTGTATATGTTGTTTGCATGTTTATAAAAAAAGCTGTTCATTGTTTCCTTATTAAATTTTTCTGGAATACCTATTTGTTGTTTAGTTCCTCTTGTTTCATAATTATGCTTGATTAACTGAACTAATTTTGAATGTTCTCTTATATGTTTTGCAATAGCGTAAATATAAATTTGCTCAATTGTGAAAACCTGTACACCACACAAGATCTTTTCGCTTGAATATATCAAGGGTATAAATGATATGAGTTTTAAGATTTTTTTTTGTAAGATTTTAAGTTTATTTATATGGGTGCTGACGTCATGTCCCCAACTTAATATACCATACTGTATATAATATATCTCTTAAAGTTTAGCTAATGCATTCAATTAAATGAGCACGAAAAAATCAGAAAAAAATTAACGGATTCTTTTAATGTGACATTTTTTTGACCTAAATTTTTAATGGAAAATATCTAACATTTGTTAAATCTTACAATGCTATACAATATAAAGGAATGAGAATTAATTTGTTGGTATATATTACCTAATATAAATAGTTTTAACATGACATCCATACATTATACTCATAAATAATTCATTACTGTACTGGAAAACTTATACAAAACAAATTTGGAATCAGGAAATGAATGGAGCCAAAAATTCATGGTAAATTTAATATGGCCTATTTTAAAACGCTTTTTGACAAAATAAAATAAAAACAATAGAAATGGACTAATTGTTTCAAAATACAAAATAAAAGAATATATATGTAAAAAATAGACATTTGTTCTATTAATATATTATTTATAGCCGGAAAACCAGGAAATAAAAAAGTGCATATAAAAAAATATTATTTTAGAATAGTACAGTGGTACTCAAACAAGATACCAAAATAAGTTATTATAATGGGTGTTTTTTTTAGAGGTATAGAACTTTAAATTGCAATAAAACAACGATGGATTATTCGATTGACATGAATTTTTTTTTATTCGAAAGATAATCTTATGGCATTACATTTTAAATATGATTTCTGGCATATGACCGCCACGGCTGGCTCGGATGTAGTCCAATCTGGACGTCCAATTTTCGATGACTTTTTCCAACATTTGTGGCCGTATATCGGCAATAACACGGCGAATGTTGTCTTCCAAATGGTCAAGCGTTTGTGGCTTATCCGCATAGACCAATGACTTTACATAGCCCCACAGAAAGTAGTCCAGCGGTGTTAAATCACAAGATCTTGGAGGCCAATTCACAGGTCCAAAACGTGAAATTAGGCGGTCACCAAACGTGTCTTTCAATAAATCGATTGTGGCACGAGCTGTGTGACATGTTGCGCCGTCTTGTTGGTATGATTTAATGTAATGCCACAAGATTATCTTTCGAATAAAAAAAAATTCATGTCAATCGAATAATCCATCGTTGTTTTATTGCAATTTAAAGTTCTATACCTCTAAAAAAAACACCCGTTACAATCCTAGCAGTGCCTATGACTGCCTTTTTCCTGAAAAAGGCAGGGACTTTACTACAAAATAAGGAACTTTTCTCGGATTTTATTACCCCCCTGTACCAAATTTGGTGAAAATTGGTTTCTCCGTTTCAACAGCAAACAATCAGACAGACATTCTACTTTATATATAAGATGATCGAGAAAAAAAAAATCTGTCTAGATAGCTATGGAATTTTTAATTTTTATTTAGGTTAGCAATATCACTCTCCAGTATCATTTAACTGACATTTTACGTCAGTATTTGAGGTTATGTTCAAAACAAACATATATTTGTAAAAGGATATATTTGTATTTGTATTATATTTATTGAAAAATACAATATTATGATCAGCAGCAACAAAAGTAAATGTTCAAAAAACGATAAAAAACACAGTATTGCCTACTTTTTAAAAATAAAATTTAAGACCTACTAAACGACTTTTTTTCAGTCATATTGTATTATAAACAAAGCTGGTATTGAAAATATTAAACAAACAGAACGCTAAAAAAATTTTGATAAATCTGACAAGCAAAAAAAAAAAAACAAAATAACCAAATGGTAGTTGTAGTGCAAATAATTTTAATAATTTCCGTATCATTTGTTGATTTTTAAATATGTGGCCTTTTCGTTTATTAAGATACCATTTTTAATCAGGCCATTGCAAATCTGTTCGGAAGATTTGTTTTCAAAACCATGCCGTATCAAAACAGGATTTTATATTTTAATCGAATTTTTTTTCCACTTGTCGATTACAAGAATCTGTCACCGTTCATTGACAAAATAGTCTTATTAATCAGTACAGACACATGCAGCTTTTGGTTAATCAATATTCTGAAATTAATTGTAATGTTTCAAAAACATATACAACGGTTTACAAAATGATAGCTTATGACGGCTAGAGAAATCCTGTAACTTATAATGACACTTGTTTCCAAGTACATTATTACCGGAAATGTATATTGTTTTGGAATATATAAAAAAATTATGCATAAAAGTAAAAATTTTACAAATTTCGGTCGAAAACATGAAACATTACTTTTTACTAAAGTAATTAAGTTCGAAATATCTATGTTTACAATACCAAATGTTACTTATGTTAAAATTCAAAGTATTTTCTAACAATTAATATATATGAGATATTAATTAGGTCTGGAATGTATGTTTAACTGTGTAGGTATACAAAAATAAAATATTTTTTATACTTACAAATTGAAATAAGCGCATAACCCCTCTGGGTTCCTGGAAGGCTGCCAAATTTATATCCATGATAAATAATTTATATCCAATCTATCCCAAGCACCCTTTAAATAAAGAAAATAATTCACTTAATACTGTTGTAAGATCACTTCATATATTATAGCATATTTTATGCCACACCTCAAGTGTCAAGACTATGACTCTTCCACTTTAAATGCACAACGTATGAGCAACAATGTTGATTTTTTATTACTGACTCAATTTTAAATCAATATTTAACGTTTTTACTATCGTTTTTAGTATCAAGATATGTATTTCTCACTGACAGTTGATAACAGGAGATTGTTGAATACTCTATAATCAAAATTTAATACTGATTTTAGTTTCACATTTGTATAATAGATGACGTCAATTTTTTTATATATTTCCTTTTGATTTAACAAATTTAAAAAATTAGAACATATCTTCAGTAATTTAATACATCCTTGACAAATTAAATTAAATTATTTAAAGCTTCAAATATAAAATTAGAACCTAATATTTAATTTTTCTTACAAATATGTAAAATGTAGTTACTTAATTATGATATGTTTGGATAATAAAACAATTTGTTTGAAGAATTGATATAAAATATTAATATCTATTCCGCTTTTATTCAAAAGACTCCAAATTACTGGCAACTTTTTGCTGACCTTCCGACTGGGATTTAAATGTAAGAGATGGAAATAGTTGTCCTTTACTATAATCAAATCTGGAACCGTCTGTATCAGGCTTTAGAAATCTTACAGCTGTCAAATTCTAACCTCCTAACCTTATTAAACAACATGAAAATAAATAAAAACTTATCAATGAATATACCTAAATTTGCGTGAGGAAAAGAAAAAATATATATATTAATAAAACTAAATGACTTATAAATATAAATTAAAATGTTAATAAAATTGTTTTCAAGAATTATGCCACAAGTGTGTACCGCAAGTGAAAATTTATTTTTACATAAACCACAGTGTTTTTATATAAAAAGAGTTTTAATAAATTCAAGATTATATTGTGATAAAAGAGATAAAAAATCGAAGGCTTTAACGACTCAGAAATTTTTTGACAACATCGATGACAAAACTAAAGAAAGTTATTTAGATATGTTGCACATATTTACAGAAAGAGACGTACATCGTAGAGGTCATGTTGAGTTTATATATTCAGCGCTTAAGCATATGGAAAACTTCGGAGTTCATAAAGACTTAGAAGTGTATAAATCACTAATCGATGTACTTCCGAAAGGGAAATTTATTCCTACGAACATATTTCAGGCGGAATTTATGCATTATCCAAAACAACAACAATGTGCTATTGATTTGCTCCAACAAATGGAAGATAATGGTATGTATAATAAAAAAATCCATTAGCATAAGAATTATAATAAACAGAAGTTCAATTCTTATGATATCATTGTAATGCAGTGCTTCTTAACCAGGGGTACATGCATCCCCTGGAAGTGCGAGAAGCTCCTCTTTGGGATGCGAGCGAGAGTTCTGCGCATTCTATATACTATTCTTATTATTTTAATTTATTCATTAATGTTACATTCAGGAACATAGTCAGTAAATTAATGGTTTGGCTAATGTCATACATACATATTTTTAAAATTCGACTCTTAATTAAATAAATTATGTTCCCATTTACCATTAATTTTAGAAATTTGTATTTTTTATCAGGGGTGTCAAAACACATATTGAGATTTTAAGGAGTGCCGGCAGCTAAAAAGCTAAGAAACACTGCTGTAAAGCCTTTAAATCAGGGATTAAGAACTATAAAAATACCGTTCGTTTCTGTCAGAACAAAATACAAAAATATCTTTTTTGTCCTTTACATACCCGGCTATTTTATTCCTCTGAAACCAGTTTCAACTTAAATAAAAAAACAGTTTTACTACAACACATTATTAACAATTAGAAAATGAAACTGTGTTTATGAAACATACTAATATATAACTGAAATTTCTACTAAAATCCAGACATCAACTGGTAAAAAGATAATTAATTTAAACAATAATATTTCAGGTACTTAGGTATCAGGGTAAACTGTTAAAATATTAACTATCATACTATTTCAGGTACTTAGGTATCAGGGTAAACTGTTAAAATATTAACTATCATACTAATTTAATTTTTCTTTTTGTAAAATAAATAAAGCTCAAGGAAATTTTATGTCGTCTGTTATATTGTTTTTGTTTTCTAGGCGTTATACCAGATTTTGAAATGGAAGATATGTTAATAAATATTTTTGGACGTCGTGGTTATCCTCTCCGTAAATATTGGAGAATGATGTATTGGATGCCAAAATTTAAAAACCTCTCACCTTTCCCATTACCGAATACACTGCCAAATGATAGTTTAAGTTTAGCAAAATTAGCCATTACTAGAATAATGGGAGTAGATCTTCATTCAGAAATAACAGTGTATCAGAGTAAAGATATTAAAGATTCTGTTGATGATACTTGGATTGTGAATGGTCAGAGTCCAGTTCAGAGAGAATTGCTAGAGAAACATGATAAGAAAGAACCTATTTATGTTGAAGGTGCATTTAAAATTTGGTTGAAGAATGTTACAGTTAATTATTTTGTACTTAAGACTGATCTTAAGCCCCCTTCAAAAATTGAACAACCAGATGAAGATGGTAAGTTATCTATTTATAAATTTGTTATATAGTGCAACCAATTAAAAAAGTCGCTTCAAGGTCATTTATAAACTATATTAAAGACAGTAGTACAGTACAAACCCGTTAATCTGGACCCCTATAATACGGACTTCGCTTAATCCTGACAGCAAAAGAAAAAAATTTATGTGAAGCGTGAATTATCTCACCTTTTAGTGTTTTGTAGGTATTTAATAAGTGTAAGAAGCCAACAGAATGCTGGATGTCTACAATATTTTTTTCTATCACATCAAAATCAATTTTTAATCGTTATTTGAATACTAAGACGTTAATATTTAATATAAAAATTTAGGTATTTAATAAATTAATTTTGTGGAACTTTAACCATGTGTGTTTTTTGTTTTTTCTGTATTATTCAAAATGTTCCATCAAGAGGTAACAATCACAACAGAAGTAATCCATCAATATTATTAAATTTAAATAAATTGCGACAATTTCGTCGCAATAAAATTTAAATTAAACCAGCGATTATTTCTACATTTGTTCCGCGTCTTAGTCTTCATTAGATTAATAAGAAATATATTGATAAATAACTTCATTTTTTTTTTTTTTAATTTCAGACACGTATTTCTCACTGTTAACAAAATCGTGTTAAAATAAATATATTTAAAAGAACTACTCTCCGTAGTTTAATCTACGTCTTATGAGCTTTCTTTAGATACAGTAATACCCCGCCACTCGACGTTAATTCGTTCTGAAAAAGCGTCGAATAGCGATTTCGTCGAATGGCGAGTCGAATTTTCCCATAAGAAATAAAGGGAATCATATGTACATATATACATATAAGGAAATACATATATGTATAATTTTTTAATACACTGTTTAAAATTTTGAGTAATGACAATATAAGCATACATAAAACAATAATGTACAGTAGTCATACACTATACTGTACAATACTGTACTGGTCGTCGATCTAGGAATTCCATACCTTGTAGACAACTCAGTCACACGAATACCACTTTCATATTTGGCTATTATTTCTTTTTTCTGTTCCATAGTGATTCTTACTGTTTTCCTTTAGCTATGCTTGCATCTCTAGCCTTCTTTGGACCCATAATTTTAGCAAAAAACAAAAAGTACATAGTAGCACTAATTCTGAGTTGTTTTCGTCAAGATAACTAGGCGCGAACTACTGGCCATGCGTTCATTTTGCTTTGTTTTCCAAAATATGTATCACGTGATCGATGCTCGATCACGCGTCGAATAGCGATGCTTCAGTCGACTCTCACTCTCGACATTTACGTCGAATGGCGAAAACGTCGAGCTAAAAGGCAGTCGAGTGGCGGTGTATTACTGTACCACACAATAAATTTAATAAAAATAATTATTTTATCAACGGCATAAAAAATATTTTTCTAAAAACTGATATTTGACTATAAAAGAGCTAAACGTCCCCTTCGATTTGATGAAATATCCAATGAAATTGAATAACCGTTTACTCTGAATACGTATTAATTTTTAGGGTAGATACAGCTGCTGTCATAGTCGAGAACGCGCACTTAACGCCTCTATCTCCACCATGAAATTCAAACTTTAAAATAGAAAACCACCCCTCCCGCCTCTGTTACGCCTGTGACTCCACCATGAAAATAATGCAGAACCATTTACCTTATCTAGTAATCTTCATCTGTCACACTTTCTACTACAGCTATGTTTTAAAAGAAAAATATCTTTAAATTCAGTATTTATTGTTATGTCATCTATTTTCTATCCTTAGTCTTAATACTTTTATGTAATATCTTTTATGGCAATAAATATTATTATTATTCTAGATGTTTCTTCAATACAAGTGCCTTTATTTGGAATAGGAAGTCCTCCAAAACAAAAAGTACTAGTTCTTCCCTCAATACATGAACAAGAAGAGGGCTACATATTCGCAGTTTGTGCTACTGGAACCTCTAGTAAAGATTCTCTGCTCTCCTGGATTCGACATCTTGAAAAAAATGGAAATCCAACATTAGGTACGACACCAGTAGTATTTAAATTAAAATCTTCTGTAATAGATAATGAAGGCGAGGAAGAACAAAAAAGAATAGAAGAAAAGAAGAAGGAAATTGAAGATAAATAATTTTTTATCTATTGTAAATAATCTATTGTTAATAAATTTGAAACTGTTTCTATAAGAAATTTTTTAACCCCATTATTATGCCTAAATTGTACCCTTAACTTTGCACACCTATATCTCACCAAGCGGACGTCTCTTACCGTTCTCGAGATCACCATACTTAACAAGTTATTTGGGACACCTGTGTATCTATGGTAACCGTTTCGGAAAAGTAGCGTATACCAAAGTTTCCCAAACTTTTTGAGCCGCAGAGCACTTTTCACGAGAATAATTCGTCGCGGAGCACTATCGTTGCTATGCCTATCTTGAAAAGTTGTCTGGTACGGACTATAAACTGAGCAAAATGTAAGCATGCTTTGTTAGTTAAAAGCAAAAATATTAATAAAAAATCAGCTGAGGCCAACACAAAACCGAACGCTATCACAAAATAAGTACTGAAACAAAATACTTTCTAACATAGAAATTATTTAGCATTACTGTGGAAACATTACATATGTATACGTATGACAAAATAAATATTATTAAGTATTATTACTATAGTAAAAATCAGGGCTTCGAACCGGAACTGAACCGAAAACCGAAAAAAACCGTTATTTTTGCCGGAACGCAAATCGGAACCGAACTGATATATATTTTTTTAATTGAACCGGAACGAAAACCGAAACAAAAAAAATAACTGTTCGAAGCCCTGTATTAAATTTTAAAAAACATTTTTATATTTAAAAATGCTATGCACTGTCGGGGTCCATTTATTGTTTATACATTTATTGTTAAAATACAGAACTACGTAAAAGCAATTTAGTTCCGCGTAAACGTTTAGAATAGCCTATAATGCTAATACTGGTTAACAAAATTATTATAAATTTAAAAAATAATTTTTAAATTTTAAATTTAAATGCTGTGCACTGTCGTGGACCGTTTATTGTTTACTCAATACAGAAGTACGCAAAAAAATCCACATTAAAATTCTCATTAGCGAAACTAATTAAGAGGATTAATTTCTTTACTTAAACCTTTATTTGATAATTTTGATAGACATTACGTCATTAATCCTTCCAAATATTTCTCGTTCACAGTCGTTTAAGAAAAGTAACAACACATGTTGACCAGTGCATTTTTTGTATAAAATACCCTTAAATTAATAACTACCTTAAGCGCTAGTAGCCATAAATGCTGTGTGTACACATTTTTACCAGTTTTATAAAAAGTAAAATTTGAAAAAGTGCAATAGTGATGAAACAAGTTGAGTGTCTATTGAAGGGTTAAGAAGGGACATCCTATACTGAGTCGACATCCCTTGGGAACTAATAGCCAAAGATGCTGCACACCATTTTCTCAAAATTCAAAAAATTCTGTGGATTTAAAATTTTTTGTAAGTATTGTACAGGTAAATTTTATGTTTTTTCGATTGAATATTTTTAATAGCTCTAAGTATGTATGTTCCTTGGGCGCTAATAGCAGAAAATGCTACACACCATTTTCTTAAATTTACAACAATTCTGTGGATTTTAAATTTTCTGTAAGTATTGTGAATTTTTGGAATGTTTTTCCGTCTCAATATTTTTAACAGCTCTAAGTAAGTTTGTATGTTCTTTGGGCGCTAATAGCCTAAACTGCTGTACACAATTATTTCAAATTTCAAAAAATTCTGTGGATTTTAAGATTTTTGTAAATATTGTGCAGAAAAATGGTTTTAAAAATGTTTTTTCGATTCAATATATTTAATAGCTTTAAGTTTTATGTTCTTTGGGTGCTAATAGCCAAAGATGCTGCACACTATTTTTACAAATTTCAAAAAATTATGTTGGTTTTAATTATTTTGTAAGTATTGTGTAAGTAAATTTTTGGAATATTTTTACGTTTCAATATTATTAACAGCTGTAAGTATGTATGTTCTTTGGGTGCTAATAGCCTAAAGTGCTGTACACCATTTTTTCAAATTTCAAAAATTCTGTTTAATTTAAATGTTTTGTAAGTATTGTGAAGATAAATTTTTGGAATGTTTTTTCCATTCAATATTTTTAATAGCTCTAAGTAAGTTTGTATGTTCTTTGGGAGCTACTAACCAGAGATGCAGCATTTTTTCAAATTTAAAAAAAATCTAGATTTTAAATATTGTTCTACACCATTTTTCCAGTTACAGAAAAATTAATGCGATCTTTTTACGCCAAGATTTGTTAGTATATAATAAGTGATTTTTTTTTGGCACATTTTTATGTCAAGAAATTTCTCAAAAAAAATGGATTTTTTGATATTTTTTTCAAATTTAAAAAAAATCTAGATTTTAAATATTGTTCTACACCATTTTTCCAGTTACAGAAAAATTAATGCGATCTTTTTACGCCAAGATTTGTTAGTATATAATAAGTGATTTTTTTTTGGCACATTTTTATGTCAAGAAATTTCTCAAAAAAAATGGATTTTTTGATATTTTTTTAAAATCTGTACCTCAGATTTTATTATATACTTGATTCAAATTTTTTAAAAATATTTTTCGAAAATATTTCTATATTTTTTTGGAATATTTTTCGATTCAATATTTTTAACACAATAGTGAATCTATACGTCTTTTGGGCGCTAATAGCCTAAGCTGCTGTACACCATTTTTACCAGTTACTGAAAAATATGTAATTTTTTTACGCCAGGTTTTGTAAGTATATTATTAAGTAACAAATAAAAGCATTTAAAAATTTATCACTCGGAACTGAACCGAAAACTGAAAAAAAACGTTATTTTTGCCGGAACGAAAACCGGGACCGAACCGATATATAATTTTTTAATTGAACCGGAACGAAAACCGAAACGAAAAAAATAACGGTTCGAAGCCCTGGTAAAAATATCGTAAAAATATTTTTTTTTAAATCAGCTGTTGCCACCACAGGACTGACCGCCAAAAATCTTCCATTTCTAGATGACCGCTTATTACTAAAGTTGATTAACTGATGCCATTGGTACGAGAAGCTTAAAAATGAAATTTCATAAAAATCCGTTTAGCCAAATTCGCTTTACACCTGTCCAAAGACCGAAAGACAAACATAAAGACAGACCGACAGACATCATGCTAAAAATAGTAAAAACATTATGCAGGAACCTCAATCCATGGACATCCATCGAAATTTAAAATTGTCAATATCGGTACGATCACAATACCTCCCTTGTATATAGCGGTTGGTAAAAAATTAATCCATAAGCCTTAAGCGTAAGAAAAAACTATTGAAATACTATCTTTATAATATTTGAACACACTTGTCTACTGGACGTTCTAAAACGGAGACTTTGGCAGTTTTTTTTTAACAATCCGTAGCCAGCGATCCATCGAAAAATAATCGCAGCAAAAATAAATAAATAACACTGCACCTTCCTGTCTGAATTATAAGAGATATAAAGAATATTGTCAACTGACAATAACTGAAGCGCCTCTAGTGAGATTTTGAGAAACTGACGGTTGTAGGATAGTCGAGTTGGTTTACTGTTGTTTTCATACCAAGTTTTTAAAAAAATGTCTTTAAAATTGCAAGAAAAAATTAAATGCAACGTGAATTGTTGTGTTTATCTTTGCAATGCAAAAGTAGGTCGTGATAGAGACCTAAGTTTTCATCGTGTTCCGAAACGTGGCAAAAAAAAAATGTTTCTGAATTTACGTGGTGGTGCACGTGTAGTTATGGATAGAAGACAAGCATGGGAATATGTTCTTAAAAGTGGAAAAACAGTTAAAGACCATTTTAGAGTGTGTTCCCGTGTGTTTCAATAAATATCGCATAAAGATACGATTGAACCTGTCAAAAATATCCTACCAAAGTCAGCCATGATGTAAAATGCAGTAGCGCCTCTATCGGTAGTGTCAGATGTCAATAGGTAATTCATATTCCCATTGCATGAAACGTTATCCATTATCTCTTATTTGGCAAATTTTAAAGAAATTTGCTGTATTATATGCTCTTGTAATATATCAGCCCTGTAATAGAACAATCACTCAGCTGTATATTTGTATTTCATATTGGTTAAAACTTTTTCAATGGCCAGTTGAACTATTGAGATTCGAGTGTCTTTATTAACATTTATTGGGGGCAATAAAATATTATTGTACTGGCTTTTGTTATCTTCAGTAACCAGAGATGGGCGTCTACGCGTAAACTTGAATTTTTTACGTCTACGTGTAAATTTACCGTAGACAGCGTAGAGAAGTGTAGACTGTGTAGACACGTAGAATCTAGCGTAGAATAATGAAAAATGAGGTTATGTAACCTTTAAAAAAATAAAATACCGCCAGTTTTAAGCGGAACAGGCAGTAAAGAACTCAAATTTAATATTTTTGACAGCTTCCTGATTAAAACAACTACTAACTTTTAATTTTAATTTTACTTTGGTAGTTCATACAGATAGAAACCAAGTAATTTATATTGTCTATAACAACATACGATTTGTGAGATAACATTTTTGGAAACAATATATGTAATTAGAACTACATAAAATTGAAATAAACATAAACATTAAAGTAAACTATTTAAACTATTACCATTCTATTATTTCAAATATTACATTTAAACGTACTGCGCATGTACAGTTTACATTCTACATTCGACACGTAAACAAAGGAATATTCTACTTGACATGTTTACGCGTAAAATCTACATTAGTCTACATCATGTATTCTACGCGCCCATCACTGTCAGTAACGTATCATTTCTAAGTGACACGTTTGTTTTGAAAAAAAAACAAACACTATTTTCACATTTATTTTATTTACTTTTCTGTCTAATCTGCTCGCGGAGCACTAGTAGACGCACCGCGGAGCACAGTTTGGGAAACCCTGGGCGTATACAAAGAACACTATAATGCTTTTGCAATTATTTATTGCACATAGGATACACTTAACTGCTAAACATCTTTATTTTTATGATTACGTATTTAAATACATATGGACATTTGTGATAATGTAATTTTAAGTCAGTTCCTTAAACATTAATTCTAACATCATTGGGAATTTTTCAAATCCCTCCATAAAATTATTTAAAGTAATTTCGAACAATAAGTTTAAAAGTTATAACCTTAATTTATCAAAAACCAGAGATTTAATTACAAAAATATATTGTAATATTTGTAGGTACATCAGAGGAAGAAAAACTAAGATTTAACATTTAAACTTATAGTCTTGTTATCAAGTATCACTTAAATAAAATTTATTTGTTATACCCGTAACACATTTAATATACATATTTTTTTTAAATATTTAATAAATATATTCATTTCTAAATATATGGTAAATTTTACTACAACTAGTTAAAAATTTTCAAATTAACACTATCACATAGGTAGAGTAATTCTAATTTATCAAAATCAGATAAAAATAATAAGTATGTAGGTGTCACTAAGATATCACGATAGAATCGTAGCTCTTGGGATAAAAACTTGCAAGTTTGATGCTTCGATTAACGACGGGGAAATGTACTGGCTATATTGTTTTGCGAAATCAATATAATAAAATAACAAATAATAAAACATTTTTGAAGAAAGTAATAGGAGCAGAAAAATATAAGTCGAATGAAAATGAATAGAAAACTACATAAATTTCAATTTATTTGATACAATGGATTTCTTCCAAATGTTCATTTTTTGCCCAGTTCTGGTTTGGTTGCTACTACCTATTGAGAAATGAGATTACTGGTGGCGGCGCTGTGATCGAAGGGGATATGAATGACGACAGTAGTACTTAGACTTCGTTCAACATAAGAAAAACAGAAGGTATCATAAATTACCTCATCAATCCTGCGGGAGAAAACAGCTGATCACATTGACGTACATAAAGGTTTTAAACAATTGTTGTGGATACCAAACAAACAAAATCATTTATTTCAAATATATTTTTACTCATTTTAGTACACGGTATACCTTGAAACGTACAAGAAATAAATAATAATAACGGACAGAAATAAACAACATTGCACAAAACCGTGGTCAAAAACAAATCAAAGTAAGTGACACCACTGAAATGTGTTAAACTAATTCTTGATAATGTAATGGACGAAATTTGGTTTCTGCACATGTGAGCTAACATCCGCCTGTGTTTTTCTTATGTTCAACGAAATCTAGCTTTTAATTCAAGCACAATACGTTTTTATTTTATTAAAATGGGAGTAAATACTCGCGATATTTTTGAATTTTTAAGCGCTACACATGTATCGAGGTGTATTAACAGAAACATTTGGACTTAATATTAACTTAACCTCCAGTTTTTTTAGGAAAAGTAAAAAAACTAAGAATCATATCTTGTCCTTTCTTAAATGTCAGCCAAAACACTACAATATGGTCTGCTTTTATTATTTTTCACAACTTCTGTCGACACTAAAATATACGTGATAAGTTCAAACTGTACTGCACTATTTAGTACAATAATTTGGCCATCATTTAGCATATTCGAGCGTATCACTTCTCAATATCTAGTGAGAGACTATCATCGTTCTACGTTATTTTTTCGCGCAAATTCTACCATTTACTTTTTTTTTTAATTCGTATATTATCCAATTTTAGGGTAGGAAGTCTCTCATGTGTATTTTTTGAAATATCAGTGGCGCACCCAGGGAGGCCCCCCCCCCTAACAAGGAATTAAATTAAAATGACACTAAACACACTAGAAAATTTTAAAAATAGAGATGACTTTTTTTTGTCTTCACTTGTATTTTAGAAGTGAGGACCTTTTTTTTAGGTCATCACTTTATATTTTCATAATTTAAATAATTTTGTCTTCCCCCCACCCAACAAAAATTCTTGGGTTCGCCACTGTGAAATATGGTCATTTTCTATCGGTTTTTTTAAATTTATTCAATAACGGCAAACTGTAGTTTGTAATGGAAATTTTTTTTGAGATCTTCGACTAAAAAAAAATACGTAAGTTTACACATTTTGAAGTAAATCAGAGAGAAAAAAATTTGCTCAAAAATCGTAACGGGTAGCGTAAAAAATATAAAAGTTTGGTTATTAATGGTCCGAATTTTTTCTAGACTAAATAATATATTTAAAAAATTCAAACCACAGTATTCATTGTTCTTGTTAGGATTTTTTAAAATTAAAAAAAAATAAATAAATTAAAAATTATAAGTAAAGAAATTTTGTTTATAAATAATATTAAAAATATTCTTAATTCAAATTTGCAGTTTTTTAAAATAATATGTTCATCAGTACCGCGTAATTTGATATTTTGTTTTGGGTTGAAAAGCACTGATCTTTGCAACTGCATGTTTTAAGTCCCAAGGCAATTCTAAGCGTTTTATATGTGTACATTTGAAATTTGGAGCATTATTAATGGTCAATACAAACCTTGACACCTCGAAGTATTTAAACAGTTGTGTTTACGCGTCCTCAATTATTTATTAGTCTAATTCAAAACAATTCGCTAACCCTGCGGGCAGAGCTGTAGTGGAGGGTATAACGAATAACGTATATTCTATGCTTGTATTAGGTTGTGTATTCTCACCTAAGTTACAGTTTTATGTAATACCCAGAGGCGGATTTACCATGACGCTACCAGTGTCTGTCCCCGAAACGCTATGGGGGCCCCAAAAGTGCCCATAGAATCGTATTTTGAACTTATGTATTGTTAGCAATAAAATAATTTATAAACATTTATTGCAATATTATAACATAAACAATAAGCCATATCATTTGTAAAGCCGACGGATTGGCCGAGCGCACTAAATCGCAGCAGTTTGAACTGGTGAATACAGTCGGATTGTGTGGTTGGTAGTTCGATTCTCCGTCGGTGATATTATTCGGGCGAGAATAATATATTTACATTACTGTCATTTCACAATCATTCACCCCTCATCCAGGTGTAGGAGCTCGCCCCCTGGCATCGGCGATTAGCCTCGTTGCAGAAATAGGCCGATGTAAAATAAATAAATAAATAATAACATATCATTTGTAAAATCATATGGTTTCTTATATTTGAATGTATTTGACATAATTGTTTCCTTATCATTTATTAATTGTCAGAATTGTAATCCGCTTATATGTTATGTGATGCTAATTAATGAACGGGCCGCTGCTGGTCAGCTGGTTGGGGCATTCTGTGCTCAGATACCGACTGCTCAAGTCACAAGGCTACTCGTTATACGAAATTAAGATATTTTCAATAAACAGTGTTAAAAGTGATTATTGTGTTTTATAACAATATCTTATAGTTCCTTATAGTATACATGTACCAGTACATGCAATATTTAAGCAAATATTATGCAGGACGCTAGGAAAGTTTTGTCATACAACTACTTAGTTTTTCAAAATAATACTTGACTAAAATTATGGATTACAAAATGATGATTAGCCTCAGGCACCTGGAAACTATACCCTCTGATTTTTATGATACACGTAAGTATACCCCATGCTGTTTTTAGGACTACAGCACTGCCGGCGGGCCAGGAATCTTGAGAAATGTTGCTATATATGGTTTGCTGACTTGAACCATTTTGCTTTTTATTTTGCTCTGGTATTTTTCGACAAAATTCGGTACTAAATGATACCGTACATACACAAGTCATTTAAAGTGCGAAATAGTGAGGAACTGAAAAACTTTTTTGTAAATTTTGTCAGGAATTTAATTTTTGTTATATTTGTCAATAGTTTTTCCAGTTCTTTATAGATAGTGTGTATGTGATACATGCCTACAAGTGATTTTAATAATACACTATTAACTGATCAATTGTTTGATGTAATTATTAAAACAATAGTATTTTTATATAACTTTGATAATGGGTAATCAATGCATGATTGACCTATGATATAATAAATAATGTGGTTATTACCACATCCATTGGTCGTTGAACTACCGATTATCACAATTCCCAGAGTTCTTTATTCCACAAGTGAATATGAAGGTGAATCGTATCAATTACCCATGACTCTTACAGATAAAAGTGGTTAAAACACTTTTTAAAAGTGATCAGTACCACGATATATCGAATATTGTTTAAGTAATTTTATGGCATCTCTGTTTGACTGAGTAAGATATTTTGGGTAAATGCAAACAATTACTCAAAATATATAAATGTTACTCATAATTTGAATAATTAATTATCACTATAAAGTTACATAATTTATTGCTCAAATGGGGTGGGTTCTTATGATAGAGTTTTTAGTTCATAAGTTGTTGATATATGAGTTGTTTCTCACTTTTTTTTCCACAAGATTTGATGACATTGTTTACAATATCAAAACTGTGCTTCAGACACACAAAATTACTACTAAATTAATTATATATCGAGTCAAAAAGGTACCCAATATGAGAGAGACGAATCGCTATTTGAGGAGGTCAAAGCAAAAATGGTATAAGTCACATTTTGTTAATTTCATGAACCAAAACATTTTACTTGATTCGCTGTATTAAATTATACATTTACCAGGAGCAGTCTCTTCTTCTGGTATCAAATTTATGCCCACCACTGTTTCAGTGGTGGCCAAAAAATGGAAACCTTATTTTTCTTACTAAAAATTAAATCATCATTTTTTTTTGTTGTAATTTGTACACTATTCAAAAGCAAAAAAAAGCTTTGCAACAATTAGAATTAACTATTTTTACCTATTCAATTTTCTACATTGAAATTTTAAAATGCGCCTATCCAAAAAGGAAACTAAAAAAAATGTAAATGAAACATTATAATAATTATTCAATATTTGGTGGAGTAGTCTTTTGCTGTAATTACAGCAGAACATCTTTTTGGCATTGAATCTACCAAACTGACAAGTATTTGATGAGGGAGGTTTCTCCATACTTGTTCAATAATTTTAAAAAATTGGTCGTTTCTACTTTTCCTACATAAATGCTTCCAAAGGTACTCAAATGGATTTAGGTCAGGTCACTCAGTTAGTCCTTTCATTGGTATGTCTGTTTATGAAAAAACTATTTTAGAGGTATTTCTTTCTATACATATGGAAGCATTACATTCTGTAGAATATGTTAATACTTAATTCGGTCAAAAAATAGAGACAATAATTTAATTTTTATTACGAAGTTTCCATACTTATGTCCACCACTGTATGACTCACTCCACCTTTGTATTTAACAGATTTGTATTCCTAGTTTATGTTATCACATACAGTAACTTTTTTGTGAAAATGTGACACCACTTTTGCTTTAATCGAGTCTTTTAAACTAGTGGTAGATATTAAACTTGGTTAACATAGATTGAGACTAACTGCTACGACAAATGCTAAAACAATAATGTATACTTCTATCCACATACTCATAATTATATACACAATGCTTTTTAATTATTCTAAAAGTTATGATAATTAAACCTACTATGAACATTTACTTACAGATTGATAAATATCTTTCTGAAATTCGTGACAAGATCTTAGTATGATTACCATATTCAGAATTCATTATTAAACTGTATTTTTGAGTTGTGATTCTTATTGTTTCCAATAAAAATCAATAAAATTATCACGAAATATGTCATGGTGAGTTATTTATAAGACACCTTTTAAATATTTTTAATGAATGTAATAAAGCGTCTTAAATTTACGGGCTTACTCAGTCAAATACTTAAAGGGAATTATATACAGAGTCATTTGAATTATATACATAAAAGTCTCTTAAATGACAACTGTATTTCAGAAGATAATAAACAATAATTATTTTACAATAAGATCAAGTGCAATACCCGTAAAAATAAATCTTTTATCGAAATGCTTAAAGTAGACAATTCCTAAATTATTATTAGTTAGTAGCAATATATTTCCATTGCCTAAATAGCGCCAATAATTTTGTTTATCACAATTAAATTTATTTTGTTATTTTGAATATTTTCAATTTACATATAGGTAATCAAATTATTTTTCTATCACATTGAATTAATTACAAATTTTGACCAAAAGATATATGATTTTAATATTACTTAACATTCTACTATACAATGATTTTTTTTTTGGTCTGTGTTAATTTTTTTTAAAGATCTTTTAAAATATGATACACTGATTAACTAATATAAAACTACATATAAATCCTTTGTTTTTCCAGTCTGTTGTACACTGAAACATGTCACGTCTTGATTTGTTTTAAGTTTTTAACTTTTTCCCATGGCAGTGTTATCTTTTTTTTCACTAAATCTATGAGTATATGTTGCTAATCACAAGTCCAAGTAGTATTTTTGAAGTATACACATTTTATATACAAGTACTTATGTCATTTACATGCTCCAAATATATACTAATTAAAAATATATCAGTAGCCGTGGAATTATTTTGTCTTTGTTCCATCAAGTTGGTAATTTTAAAATGAGTTATAAAATGTGTTAAATGACAAATTGTTATTAAATACATATCAAATTCATTTGTACACACATTTATGAAATTTATATTTTTAATATTAAACATATTTTATTATAAATTAAAATACCTAAAATGGTCGATGAGAGGAAGAGAAAAAATACAAAAATGGCTGCTTTCAATTGTTATGTAGATCGATTATTAAAAGTTCCACATTCTGAAGATGACTACAATCTGGAATTACAAACTATTGATCAAATTGCTACTAATAACTGTTATAACAAGGCTGAAATAGACTAAATTATTAGAAAAAAGCGCAAAAGACTTTTATTAACATATTTTTATCCCTTAAGTATACCAGATACAACAATTTATAAAAAATACCCTTTCACGGCAAGGTTAGTTTCAAAATAGGATCAAAATTAAAGAAATCAAATATAACTCCAGCCTTTTATAATAAATATACAATTAAAAATTTACTTGTAAATAACAAACTAGATAAAACTGATTTACACAACAAAAGTGGAGTTTATCAAGCATCATGTCAAGATTGTTCAACAAAATATATAGGCCAAACTGGTCGAAAAATTGTTACAAGATTTGGAGAGCATTTTAAAGCCATCCAAAATAAAAAAGTAGAATAGTCCAACATAGCAGAACACATGATCACCAATAATCATAAATTTACCATAAATGACTTTAAAATTTTACACATTCATAATAAACGTTATAAACTGAACCTTTTAGAATACCGAGAAATTTACAAAAATATCAACTCTGGAATTCCCTTAATGAATTACCAGATTGATGTTTACAACTCACCCTTAATAAATCGGTAAAAAAAATCCCTTATCTGCCAATTTGTTTACACTTGTATTCCTTACCATTAATATTTGTTCCCACTGAATGTATCTGTTAAAAATAAGTTTAGTTTGTAATTTAAACTCCTGTAGATGGCGTCACTGCCGAAATACGTATAGAATACTTTAAACTTATATATATTTATTTATTTATTTGAAATTCACCGTTAGTATACGAATAGAACATCCATTACTTTATCATCCTAAGTAAGAACTGACAACATTGTCCTAGTAGCTGGCAAAAAAATATAACCTCAAACAACAATTACCAACTACGCGTTCCACAGTAACTATGAATTCATGGCCAACTGATATCTTTTTAAATTGTGAATTATATATACTACTGTACACATTACTCTGGGCTCTTTTTTACTTCTTAACAAATTTCTACCGGTTAATTTTATTTTGTCTACTCGTATTTGCATTTTGGAGCACATTCTAACTAGTATTATATTTTTCCTTTACACTTAAGTATACATTTATTCATACATATTTCTTATCATGATAGATGAAATTTATTATATTGGTAGATAAATATACTTGTTCTTGCCAAGGGCACAAAATAAATTTCATATACGATTACAAACTACTTACTGATATTTAATCAAAAAAACTAAAGAATGCGTAAACTCAATTCTCTTTTTACTGAGTATTATGACTATGAACTATTTTTTCAAAGAAAATTGAAACTACAAAGCTGATTTTCTGTACATAGATTTTTTTTTACAGAATTTTAGTAAAAATCTTTAGTGTAAATTTATCAAAACAATATATTTTCTTTAGTTTAAAGTGAATAATAGAATAAAATACATTTGTTTTTCCAAAATGTCTTTGATACTATATCTAAAATTTATCATAAGAAAAAAATATATACTTCAGTATGTACCAATAGTGAACTTGTGTTTGACATTGTGCGTTTTTAATATTAAACCCACAGATTCACGATTACTAGGTAATCGGTTTATCTTAACTGCTAAATTAGTTATTAAATCAACAGTTACACCAAACCCAGTTTAGTAAATCTGAGGGATGAGTTTTATATTTACAATTTTTGTTTACTAAATTACTAATCTTAAAAATGTTATATAACGTGCAATATTTCAAGATTTTATTTATAGGGATCAATTATATAATTTAAAATTAGGCATTTTCACTTAGCTATTTTGAACTAAAAAGATTTTAAGCATATATTTCATGTTCTAAACACCTACACTTTTAAAGAATTGTTGATCCTGTATCAAAGAAAGCATGTATAATAAATGAAAATGCCTAATGTCAAAAATATCAAAGTCTGAGATCCAAAAAATGGCTTAAATGGCAATCTTACTCATCTATTCCTCCAACTTAGTAATAATTAAACGAAAAAGCATGCAGCGAAAGTACTGAAAAGCAAAATTAATGTAAATTTTCACACATTTCAGGATTTTGTAGGTATTCAGTAAGTGACAGCAAATTGTGGGTAGATATTAAAATTCATATCATTCGATATCTTGTGAAAAAATATTCCACGTGCTTCTATCTAGAGACTTACAAGTTTACTTAATTACGAGATATGCGCGTATCAAGCTAATAACTGTTTAACCACAATTTCTACCGAATATACAAAAACACATGAGTGACACTATAAGGGTTTTTTTGATCCTACCTACAAAACCCTACAAATTTCTTCCCCAATATTAAATAATACACAAAAGATATTCATGCTATAATAATGAATTTGTATGAGCACTTAAAATAAATATAATAATAGTCTTAAATAATGAATTTATTATATTATATACTTTATTGCTTAAAATAAATGTCGGCGTATAGTATAACAAAAACAAATCAGTCAAAATATTTCTGGATCTCAATTTACAAATAAATTAATTTTCCTATTATCTATATACTAAATTAATATTTTAAGCCTTAAAATTTACTATGTGGATTTTGAATTCTGGAAAAAGTTAAATCTTATATACTTGCTTATCTATAACTTGTCAAACTTGATTTATTTATAATCACTGATGAATGAATTAAAGTCTAATACATTCAGGTACATCAAAATGTGTACTAGATATGGGTTTATACAAAATCCACTAATACCGAGCCATATATAGAATTAATATCATTGTCTATCAATATATTATAAAGTTAGTAGTTTAAAATGATGTATTAAGAAATGATAAAAACTGTAGGCTACGTTTGCATTTTAATTTGAACTGTTTTACAGAACCATTTGATATAGTTTCCACTTTTAACATAAAAGCAATAAAAATTGTAAAGCAGTAATGAATAGCCAAGCCATCCGCCATGTCTTTTTAGGCGCCTGCCGAAGTTATTTGTGCGATTCATCCAGATCATGCAAGTTTCAGAAATTATTTAGTTCAACGAAACGAATAGGATATGAAATGACAAAGAGTATAGGGCAGATATTTTGCCCCGATATCCAGTTATACAATACAGTATACATTTACGGGTGCTGTTCGATTTTTAACGTAGAACTACGTCTTTGTGTTCAGGTATGGGTGTAACTCAAGGCAGCGATTTGAAATTTCGTCACTCAGTTACATGGTTATAACTTAAAAACTATAAAAGTTATAGACTTGAAAAATGTGTCGTTTTGAAGCTACTAAACTGCCTTAACCAGTGAAAGAAAAAACATATTAAAAAGGATAAGTGAGTAACCCACTTTCAAAAGCCGCTGTTTGACCAAAAACTCTGTTTGGAGATATTGGTATCGTTGGATTCGTTATTGAAAGTGATATTTAAATATAGATTGGGCTGAAAACCCGCTATAAACCCCTTAAAATAAAGAACGGATGCTTAGTGGACGCTTACCTTTAAAATATATTAATTTTGTGGTGGGGGATTTTTTTACTTCAAATATAAACACGTAGTTCTGCATTAAAAGACGTGTCTCCGACACAATCGCCTTTTTTTCCTGAACTGACCCACGACGAACAAATTTTGCTCATAACTGGTCTAGAGGATGCTTTGGAATGTCATGAACAATTAGAACCTGATAGTGTATGTTAATTTTTCCATATATATAAATTTATAACACAGTTAATATGTCATGTTTTTTATTATTTTAAAATATCTTGGTTTGCTTACAATTCCTTGTTAAATAATTATGATAAATACTGATAAAATGAACATAAGTTTATGAATAACAAATATTAAAAATAATTACTAACAACTAAATGAGATTGTGGTGTGAAAATATGGCACTCATGAATGATAAAATGATGATAAATAAATTATTTTAACCTATACCAACTACAGTTTAACCTCGATTATTCTTACTTTCATTAAAAATTAGACTGAAAGAGAAAAATAACGAATAGTTATTAAAATTTCGAAGTAGAGTTTTGCGGAGTTTGAATTTTAACAAAAAACCGCGGAGCTCTAAAGCATGTAAGCGGAATGTGGTCAAAAGTGAACACGAAGTTTGTTAATATGAACAAAAATGTTAGAATTTTCTATTTTCCTCTCTTTTGGTCCCTAATTTCACTAAAAACCGAGGTACTACTGAGTATAGCAAGCTATTTTACAATTTCTAATAAGTTTCTTAAGTAATCACAGTGCATTTGTCATATTGGCTTCAAAATACATAATTTTACGAATTCACTAGTTACAACTAGTTAAATCACCTTCAAATGAGATTATTGCTACTTAGTTCAACAATTAAAAATAAAAATACTGTTTTCTCTTTGGTCTAAATCAGTTCAAAATAATAATTTTAAGACAATGACATCTAATATTATGGCAATATTCGGTTGTGGATATTAGACAATAATTATACCAAAAAATAATAGAGGCATTTTAAGAGGCAAGTCTGAGTTTGAGTATTGTCGAATGTGTGGAAGTACAAAATGTCAACCACAATAAGGTACAAATAAACTTTTAATAGTTCCTTATTGGGTTGAACAAATTGCTATTGAAAATCAGTAATTTTTTTTAAACAAGTTTTAACCAATATATCGATATTGCAAATAAAGTTTCTTTAATGTATAATGAAAAGAACTAAATTATAAATAATAGTACGCAATAGTACAAGCTTACATTTTTATTTGTTAGATTTGATAACTGATAAATCTACTACGGTCCATGCTATAGGTATATGATAGAAATATCTATTATATATTTTGTTATTTTCATTATAAATTAAAGTATGTAAGAATTCAGTAAATATTGTCCATGATGTTACGGTTATTGTATTATGGTCAAATTAAACCATAACAGTACACGTATTGCAATGGTAATAACAATTTCCATGCATTAGCGTTCCATGTTCAAATATCAGGGGATGGAACCCTGATTTTCATTATTATCTGTGATATGTACAGTCGAATTTTTATAAGATGTCCCTTGAAGGTCAATTATACAGTCCAAGATTTTAGTCATGCATTCAATCGACAGTGAATCAGTTAAAAGTATCTCGTTAAATAAATATTGTTGATACATATTTACATATGTAATGTGTAGAATACGTCATATTGAGGTTATGGTTTTAAACAAAACTGTCATTTGAATAAAGTGTCCCTTAAATAATCAACTACCAACAAAAATCATTACTAATCGCAACCAAATATCTGGTTACTCTCTTATATTTACGGTACATACTGTAAAATGATCTATTGCAAATGAACACTGATTGTACGATTATCGTAGCTACACTTAAACAATAAACTAATCTGTTCGACAAACTACGCACTTCTAATTCTTTTACCACGCTGCCAGTGTGAATGAGATCATATGGCCTTGAAAGGACATCTTTTAAAAATTCAACAATTTAAGAATATAATAGTTTTAACAAGAGAACACACTCTTTAGTATCCAAACCAATAGTAGTCCTCAAGTGTTTATAAATATTAGTTAAACGACCACCGCAATTCTATTTCATTCTTAAATAAGTAAATATCGCATATCATAATCGGGCAGGGTGAATACAGATACTGTATCAATATTCGTGATAGATTTTAACCTGCAACTATACAATTTAAAGGACACATTTAGACAATTGAGGAAAATCCAAATATCTATAAAAATTAAGATGGTCGCTGAATAAATATTCAATAAATATACATTTACATCTAAAACGGAATATATGGCAATGTTGTTTGCATTTTAATCACTTATTTATCAATACAGATGTCGTTATGAGTCTTACAAACAGCATAACCCATAAGCAGAAAGTTAGTCTCTTCAATACCTAGTTATGTACGAAAATATCCGATACCTGCAGATATTATACTTTATTTATCTCCAAAACTTATTCCGACAATTCTGTACCCTATTTAATAACTCATAAACAGTAATATTTAATTTGTCAGCACCTATCTTAAAAAGAAATTCTAAAATAATTTCTTATATTCATGATCATAAACTGATTTCAGTGGAGCTTGTATATTCCCATAGAATTTGATGTTTAAAATTATGCTGCAGTTTCTTTTCTAGCAGAAAATGAAACTATAGAACGAATGCCTTTCACAGAAGTCTGAAAAAGAAAATAATTTGTCACAATATTTATATTTACTGAAAATGGATAAGATGAAGGTGGGGGCAAGAAGGAGGGCGGGTTAAGCACGAGGTGAAAGTTAGAAGAGAAATAGATAAAAGAATAGTGAGAGAATACTGGGAGGAAAGAGCCAGAGAGGAACAGAAAGGAAGACGGACCAGACGGCATGGGAGGAGATGAAAAAGGAGTATTACTGGAGATGCGGAGTGGATGCGACAGAGGTGGAGAGGAAAAGAAATGAAGGAATAAGCGTGATTGAGGAGGTATGGAGAAGGGACAAGGAAGTGGGGGAACAAGAATTGACAAGTCAAGGAGCGCAGGGAGATATAAGGAGGTCAGAACTATAGGGGTATCAAGCTACTTGAAGGGACAAAGAGGAAGGTCAGGACGGAGGGTTAGGAGGATTGCGAGGCTAAAGTGCGGGAATGAAGAAAGAGGAAATAGATACTGGAGGAAACAGGAGGATAAGAGGGAAACGGGAGGAGGAAGAAGATATAGAGCACCTCGCGAAGAGGTATAGGGAGATGACAGTGTGGTAGGGGAACACAGTAGACCTTTTGCACGAAGATGGAAGGGGGGAGAGGTGGGCGAGGGAATTAGAGGCAAGAAGGATTGAGATCAGAGAAGGATAATAGGCAGGTGTATGGGAATGAAGGAAGAGGACCGGAGGAATGCAGAGGGGTGAAGAAAGGGCTGGAAGGGGAGAAAAGGAAAGAAAATATAATAAGAGGGAGAGAGCTGAGTGAGGGAATGGAGAGAGCGGTGGAAAGGAGAAAATTGGAGGAGTCCAAAGATGGGGAAGAAGCCATGGTGGGGAAAGAACAGGAAGAAAGAACCGAAGAACTGAGAACAGGAAGGGAGAGGCAAGGAGGAGGAAAGAAGAGAGGAAAAAGAAGAGAATAAGGATTTAGTTTGTAAAGTAAAATAATAAATTAATGTGTTTGGGTAATTGTTAATGTAATAGTTTGAACTCGGCACGCCGAAAGGTCCAGGGGTGATAAAGAATATATATATATATAAATATATAATGATAATAAATTACTAAACAAACCTTTTTCTTTGAGCCATTTAAAAAGTCTTTATACATTTCTGATCTAAGATATCTTGAGTAACTATCACTCTTCATTAAATGATATACGTGTGCCTTAAAAAAATCATATTAAAAATATGGATATTTTATTAATGATCGTTAGTCTTACAGCTGTTGCATCAAAACTCCAACAATCTGGATTTTCCATATTTTTCTTCGTCATTTCATAAGAACGAGAATCTACATTTATGGGACAACTAGCATCAGGTGCCAAAAATTCTGCCCAGATTTCTTCAACTTTTTCTTGCACCTCACTTAATGGTAAAGCTTTTAGTTCTTGGACTGCTTCCCAAAATCTAAAAATTAAATAAACATAAGATATTGAAGTGTAAATTTTCACACTTTTCACGGTTTTGTAGGTAAGTAATAATAAATTATGGTTACAAATTAAAAATCATAAATTTCAGTAAATTTTTAAAGAATAATCCATTTAATAATCCAATCTAGAGATTTAAGAGCGTACTTAATTGCGAAATGCGCTCACATTAAAGGATGTTCTAAACTAATGTTACTTACTTGAGATTTTCTCCACTAAATTCCTTATCCAGAAACTTGATAAAGTGTTCCCTTCCAACCGGATCTTGCAACAATTCCTTCAAACTAAAGGCCCATCGTTTAACTCGCCTTGCAGAAATTTCCTTAGCTTGCTTCTCTTGCTCCCAGAAATCAGGATTATCTGATATCCATGGATTTGCAGTTTCAGGAGGTACAAAAAAATGATCATACTCCAGATACTGTTCAAAATAACCAATTGTTGCTTCAGCTACTTTCGATACTTTAATATTTCTGCGGTCTAAACGTGATTTATAAAGGGTTATTTGTTTTTTTATTATATCTATCGGGCCGAGTACTTCTATTTCTGAGACCACTGGTGAAGAATGTGACGCTGACGCTTGTGATTGTACTGTGCTTTTGTTTTGTATCCTACGAATTGGTTTGTTCATTCTACAAGCTTTTTTAATATCTACTTCTGTAGTATTTACACAACCAGGCTAAAATAATAAATAAACAAATCATAAAACAGTATATTGAATAGAAGTAATCGAAATTTCACAGTGAAATATGATGCAATGAAGGTGTAAATAAAACAAATATTCGGTAAGTTTTATTAATTTTATTTGATCTCATTCGATACTTGTACTTCGACAGTTATGCCATTATCAATATTTGGTCTTTCCAGTTGTCCTCTATGCTGTGAAGTCCTGGACATTGAAAGCAACAGACAAGGGAAAGCTAGACACCTTCGTATTTTGTTGCTGAAGGTGCATTTTATGGCGCGTCTACATCGAGGCAACATGGTAGCATGCGACCGTTCGACATGTTGCATTCTACCAATGTGCAGCGATGGGAGCCGTGCGACATCTTGCTCGTTCCCGCTACTTGGCGGTAAACATCAAAGAGTTTTCGTGCGACACGCTACCACTTCTGAAAGCCACATGTTCGCCATTTTGATATTTGATAGTTGTTATTATAGAAGTATTTGTTTTTTAAATTGACTAGTGTTGTAAGCGTTGCTGTATCAACAAAAATTATTTAGCAACTTAAATTTATTTAAGATAAGTGAGTAAATATAAGTTTTGATAAAATAGAGTATGAGAAATAATGATAAACATAATTAAGTAAGTTAGGTTATGTTTTTGTTATGGAATTAAAATTTGTTATAAAATAGTATAAATTAGCTTGATATTATTTATAGTTATAAAATGTAATAATATTTTTGCGATCCGCCATATTTATTCAGTAAACTGACAGATCTCGCAACAATAAACAGTAGCACGCTCCCAGTGTTGGTGTAGACACTAGCTTGTCAATGAGACATGGTCTGACGGTCTCGTTAGACTTGTCGTATGCTACCATGTTGCCTCAAAGTAGACGCGCCATTACATAGCGTGCTGCAAAGTGTACTAATGCCTTTATTATTAAAGAAGAAATTCAAATTTCAACCACATTTTCCACGCGAATTTAGCAAAAATCCTCAAGTATTTCAGACATATTGTTTATTTACATACCTTTAGTATATCAGTGAATCACATAAAAAAAAAAAAAATCCAAAAATTAGAGCTTACCATAGGTCTATGAACATCCCAAAAAGCTCTTTCTTGGCTGTCTAGCACTTTTCTTTCTAATTTATCTCGTTTCTTATCAACTTTACTTTGTGCTTCTGCTTGCATAAAGATGAATTCCCATTTTCTTGAAAACATTTTTTGTAAACGAGCTAAATTTTCTGCTTCATAGTCAGCCAGTTCAAGCCGTGTTTTATTTTGCATTGTTCTTTTACATAAATAAACCGCTGTAAAAGAACAAAAATCATATTAATTAAGTCTCTTATGGAAAGAAACTTTAATTGCGATGGAGTACTCGGTATTATTTTTTTCTTGTCCGAAAATATGATATACATTTACAATTTTAATTAATTAGAATGATTTTATTTATGAAATAGTTACAAATATATAGTAAAACAATGAATAATACAGAAAGGATTAATTTAACAAGAACGGGTCTGTCTCCACAGCTTGTATGGAACATGATAATGTCCCTTACAATGAAGTTTTGCCTAATTAATGAGCGGAATCTTATAGGAATTCCCTCCTTTTGCTAACATGGTTGCTTCTAGACAAGTTTGCAATGTTAGAAAAACATTATCATGGGTTTGTATGTTTAATGCATTAAATACATTTTGTACACATTCAATCAGTTGGTCGACTGTATTCGGTGAAGCTGTATGTTGTAAGGATTGTATAGAATTGAAAAAGCCAAAGTTCAATAAATTAAAATGTGAACTATTTGGCGGTTTTGATTTCAGTTGATACAACACAATTTTGATCAAAATTCGCCATTTTGTTAGAACAGCAGGTGTCACTTTAATTTGTCTGAAATACGCGGTTTTTTTCTTCTTTCTGTGAATTACTTTTGACATATGCAAAACTATTTGCGCGCCATTTGTTTATTAGCCTAGCAACCAGTTATTTAGAAATAAAAACAAAAAATGATCATGATAACATTACTTTCGTTAATCCCAAATGTTTTTTAAGTAATGTATACCATATTTTCAGACGGATCGAGTATCATATTAATTAAATCTCTTGTGGAAACAAACTTAATTTGCGTTAGACTCACTAATGCGCAGGCGTTAATATAAACATTCTGAATGCAAACCAGCCTACTAGCGTAAGAATTTAAGAGGAAGCGCTCGATGTTTTTATAAATTATATGTTATAAAGAATATATTACGGTGATTATTACGAAAAATATTTTTTTCGTTGTCTTTTTTGAGGGTTGCGTAAATCTACAACCAAAACAAAAGCGGCCTCTGAGTAAAATTTATAAATAAAAACATTCAGTTATTGAAATTAACTCAAAATTTGAACAGTTTCCTTAAATGGATTGTGTTCGAATTTCGAGGGTCCACTGTCTTGGTATATTGGTAGACAAGATACCCAAACAACCTAACACCGAAAGTCAACTTGACTGACTGTCCAAAAAGGAAAATATTTCAACTTTAAAAATAGTAATTTAAAAATTAAAACGAATCTATCTTAGATATTTCTGGTGGTTTTAAAAGTGGGAAGTACTAATTGTGGTTTTAGCATAATTTTAATCTTAAAACCACAAGTTGTGATTAAAAAGAATGCTCACCATAATCTGTATTTTCTGGTTCCCAACAATTAGATGGCCAAAAATACGGTGTCTGAAATCTATAAAATGTGCTATCATTTTTGACAGTTAACATATGATCATCGATTGGAAAAAAATATCCATGTGCAGCCATTAAATGGGCTAAATGTAGCGCTTCAGTTTGATCTTCTACATCCAGATTTTTAATCATCCAGGCAATAAGATCTGAACCCGTAAATACCGATGGGATTTTTGTCATAAAACTTTTTACTGTGCGTACTGGTACACCTATTGTTTCATCTTGCATTTTCTCCACAATCTGCTCCATCTACAAACAAATATATAACTACAGTCTTCACAGTAATATATGGCATAATTTTTTTAAATAGCCTGGCATAGCACGAACGGTGAGGAGCGGAAGTAGACACTCAAAATCGGAGCTCAGTGCGACATTCCACCCTCATAACTCGCGAAATAAAAGTCGTAGCGAGGTCGGGTTTGTTTAATTTGATAGAGAATTACTTTACTCGAATCTAAGAAAAAAATCTAAGTGCTGTAAAGTGACGAGGTTACTCAAACGGAAGGCTTTGGTACAGCCTGAAAGTATTAAGGCCCTTAAGGTCTGCAAAACCGGAACTGAGGGTGTCCAAAAATATAGAATCAGAAAATCCGCAGAGCCAACCTCCAACGTCTACAGCTCTTCCACCAGTGTCGTCCCAATAAATATTCCCAACATCACAAGTCACCAAAGTATACTCTACACCCAAAACTTTTCGGAGCTCCCCCCAGAGAGCCCCTGTCTGATTTTTTTTGCGGATTTACTGCAGATCAAATTCGGCAAAAAAGTTCGCTTGTGTATGCCTGACTAATATGAATAAAATAAATGTTACCTTCTTGTAGACCAGATTATTAGGTGAATCTTCAACTGCAGTTCCGATCTGTAGTTGTTGCAGGCTGATGTTGATAGAGGGAGCAGGTTGCGGAGTTGGTTGTGTCCGAATGACATCTTCTGTATCAGATGTGCTTGCACAACCGCCATTGTTGGATTCCTGCTTACATCTCACTGCAGACTTTTCCGAATTCATAGTGACCATATCAATGGTAGATGAAGAGCAGCATTGCTCTCCTATATTTTAAAATAAAAAAACAATCGTAATACAACGATTATTCAAAATATTCTAATTGTTTGGTCAGATGTATATACAGCGAATGGTAAACACAAACACATACAAATACTGTCCCGGTACAGGTACGAAACATTCATCATGATCATCTCTTCGGCTACTACTCATAATAATAATATTTAAAAATGTAGCTGAATTTTTCATAAATAAAAATCATTTAAAAATAAATGGTAAAGCATGTACATAACACAGGTCAGCTAAAAGTACAGTGACGTCACAATACAAAACAAATATAGTAGAAATCCCAAAAATAACGTTTAAAATAATGACCTTAAAACTATTTCTTGGAAATATGTTAATAAAATAATCAATAGCAATATTTTAAACTTAAATATTTCAAGGTATATTTGATATGTTTGATAAAAAGAATTATAAAACTAATATTGGAAATGTTTTGGCTATTATTTATGAAATCATATTGTTGCACTTAATAGAACAATTGAGTAAAACAATGAAACTCAAGTTTAATTTTCTCAAATACCTTATAATACAATTTAAAAAATTTGTGATTTCATACAGAATAAATCTAAAAAGGAAATAACTTTGTTATTAAGTAAATTAAAATTACAATATTACTGTCAAAATTTTTAAAATATATAATGACAAACACATAGGCCTTACTTGTCAGTTACTTGTACAATTACTTTTTTATAAATAAAACGCTAAATGAAAAATAATAATAAGCACTATTCAATACAAAATGTTAAATTAGATGTGACTTACCGGTTATTTAAACATATAATCCAAAATTTTAAGACTTTAGATCTCAAATTTTCAAATATCTGTCATCTCAATCGATTTATTTACCTCTTTCACACGTCAGTTCTTAATTTAATTAGCACCATTATTAAAAACACTATAAAATAGGTAGAATCGATGATTGAGAATCTAAAAACCTTTTATTTTGTATGAAACAGAATCTACCACACTCCTAAACGGATGTAACAATAAACTAGACTTTACATTTGTCATATTAACGCAATTGATATGCTTTTCATATTGACTAGATTTGTCCGCGAAAATTTTACATTTAAATTCTGTGTTGTACATAATATGATAAAGAATATTTCTATAATACTTTTTACCAAGACAAATCAAGGTCGAATCCTTGATAAACAGACCTAAATGCAAAAAAGGATCACGTGATATGTGTTTATACACCAACCAAATAAAATTTATAACCCTAAATTTAAACAAAAACACATTATAACTTTTATAATAACAATATTTAAACTCCAAGATATATTTTATCTCAATTTTATGTCATCTTATATAGCCACGAAATGCATTATATTTTTCAGCTGTCAAAATTACTGATTTCAAATATTGCCAACTGTAGTATGGTGTAACTAAAAATATCTTTAAAAGAGCAGTAGTAACATTTCGATTGTTGGACTACTAGGTATTAAAATTAAACCCTATGTCAATGATATATTACTTCCCTTATAGCGCAAGTCTGTTAAGGGTTGAAGACATACTTTGTCTTTGAGGACATATATAAACGTATCTGCAAGTGCATAGGACAAAAATAAGGGGCAGTTAGATATTAAAAAAAATCAATGTACTTATTTTGAAAAAAATAAATATATATAATTATTTTCCTAGTTTAACCTAAACTAGGTGGTGGAAACCTCCCCCCCATTTTTACAGTTTGTTAAATTTATCTCCCCCTCGGCTGGTACAATTGGTGGCAGCGGTGGGATCCTTTAATAGCTTTTTACTGTTACAGTACTTATTTTCAATATTTACTTTTAATATATTTCAACTAAAATTATTTTGACTAAACGTGAACTAAAAAAAATCCTACCGAATGGGTATTATCCTTGATGAATAGCTTTTGGACAAGTGACAAATTTGGTAAATTATGAAGAAAACTTTGCAGATTTTTTATAAAATGCTTCAAAGCTAAAAAGACCTTTTCTAAAAGATCCATAGTTAGGGAAAATATAAAGTTTTCTATCAAGTAATTTTAATGAATAAATTTTGAATTATTTTAAAAAATACTAAGATTTTAATAATGTTCTTTTTAATAATATAAGGTAATTATCTGTAGTTGGAAATTTTTATTTATTATAAATTATAATTATTTATTGTATATAATGTATATTTTAAAAAAATGAATTAAACAATTATATTTGAATCATCAGGAATGAATTAAGTCGAGGTACCACTGTATAGTATAATTTTAATATAAGAAGGGGGAGGGGACATATAAAAGTTTAGATATCACGTTAAAAAAAAAGACCATGTATTCAAATATAACCGTTCAAACGTGCCCAGTAAACAGAATTGTTTTAATTGCCTCTGCAGATAATTTTGATATTTTTTTCCGTCCCCTTGGAAAAAACATGTCTTACGCCACTGAAAAAAATAAAAAATGTGTGGAATAAATCAGGTTGGACATACATTTGATTTTTAGCCAAAAAAAAAAACATATTAATTGATTTTTAAGAGGTTAATTAGCAGTCGTAGGACAGGAATTCAGGATAAAAAATATGTACACAAAACTAATTTAAAAAAAACACTTTTATTAATCATTTTTGTAAACACACTGCTTTTATTTCAAAAATATATAAGAAATCTTTAGAAATTAGTTAGGAAGGAGATAATCCAAAATAAAAATGAAAATTTTGATATAGAGCAATTCACCTTCAGAATACATTAAATATTAAAAATCACAAAAAAGATTTGGTCCAATAACTATGACACTGTATAAAATATATTCATTCATTCACGTAGTATAGATTTAATAAGCATTTTTCATATGAACTCTCGTTTATAGTCATATAATAATATGATGTTAATACTGGACTTTTGTATCACATTCTAGATTTACAGAATAAAATTAAAGACATAAACATAAGTTCAAATGACGAATGCAGTGGGACTCGCAACAGTTTTTATCAACATAAAAATGGTAAGAATATATTAATAAAATCAGTAATACATAGAAAAGTGTCAATTTTCTTGTACACAATTTTTTCCAAAGTACTATGAAGTTTTATTGATCCAAACCTTGGGTAATCCAAGCTGCTATTTACCAAACCCCCATGAAATATGAAACCAACAAATATTTTTAAGAGAAACTCAGAAATTTTATCACAATTTCTATTAAATGAGATTCTTTTTTATATCATTTTATAATCTGTAACAGTTATAGTTGAGGAGAATTCCGATGCTGATCGATCGACAGAGAACCGATAAATATATATCTGTTTCACACAATTCTGTGTAAACTATACTCTGTTCAAAATCAAAAAGTAGTAATCATGCAATGTTCACGTAATAATTTGTCGAACTCTCGTCGTTCGTTGGCTATTGAGCCGTTAAATTTATGCGACAGCCAACAGGGTACCGACGTCAATCTTTCACGTGATTTTATTACTATTTCTGCATTTCGAACAGGTATTCTCCAAGGCAAACCTTTACGTGTGTATTAGAGATGGCAACGATTAATCAAATATTGAAATAATCGATTATGTTGTTTCAATTAATCATACAATACTTTTGGTTTCGATTAATTTATTATTAATCAATAATTTTATTTTATTTTCGAGAAATTACTTAGTTGTATTGTTGAAACACTGGTCGGTAAGATGGCTTTGCTCTCTTCTTTTCAATAAAGTCCCTAGATTGCTAGGCCTTCAGAACACTCGTTCTCGCCCATCTGGAGAATTAAACTGACCTGTTACTCATTTCTGTCCAATATACTGCTATAGTTTGCGTCCAGTCAGTTCAAATGCTCACGAGCGATACGCAATCTTCCAACTCGATAATTTGCGAGAAAAGCCTGGCAAGTTAAAGGTCTTCTGGTTACAAGCCCGTTTCCTCAGTCGTCTTTGGACAGTTCGTGATGAAATTGCCAAATGTCTTGTGGGTGCTGTTCGCTGATGATGCTTTATATTGTAATTAATAGAGTTTTTGGTTACATCCAAAACACCAACGATATTCTACTGTCATCTTCATATAATGGCGCAGCTCGAACAACGTTTTCCGGCCACTATTTAATTTTATTGCACTAAAGACTTGTTGAAATTTAGAAATATCTAAGATGGGTAACTAATGGCAAAATTTTATTTTAACAATGAATTATTTGTATTAAAATTTACGTACTTAATATGCAATATTATATAGTCTTCGTTCAAACGGGCATTATTTATTGTTACGGTCTGTTTAATTAACAACAACAAAAATTTCTTTATGCAGACATAGTATTACCTTCCATTACTTATATTTTCCTAATAAAACGATTAAATGATTTTATATCAGCCTTTAAAATACAACATCAAGACTGTCCCATTTTTGTGTCGGCGTGTGTATATCTTTCTTTTTTTATTTCATATTCGATTATTTTTTACCAACATTTCGATTAATCCAATGATCAATTAACCGATTAATTAATTTTTATTGCCATCTCTAGCCTGTACAGTGTATTGTTTGAGAGTTTTGTATTTGTTTTTTAAACAATTTTTCACGCATTTATTATTAAAATGGCAGATAAAGATTTTGTTATTTTTGAATGACAGTTTACCCAACATTGATGCTTTTCCTCATTTTCTTTTGTTTTTCACCATTAGGTAATGAAATAAATTGTTTTTGTGGAGTATTTGCGCACATCGGTACTAAACGATATTTTCGATGTTTCGAAGTACTGGGCCCTGGATCTTCTATATTTTATATATTTTAATATAAAATATAATTCGGTAAACATGTAGAATAACTTTATTTTAATTAAAATCACTCTAACTTTACACAACCTATAAAAGTTATACAAGCAAATAAGTTCACGACAGACTGTGTAGGCTGTAGGTTGAAGTCTGGGTAGGGTGTGACGTCACAGCCGAGTTTGTAAACAATCGGAGTGTTTTTCGCGCGCTTATGAATTAAATTTTTTGGCTACTAAAAAAAAAAAAAATGCAAAACTCTTTTTTATGTTTATATGCAACAAAAGGAATATAATAAAAAATAAAATAAAAATCATACCTATCCCCTATTAAATATTTCCCTTTTTTTTGAATACCCGAACGAATGACATGGCTTAATTTTGATAACTTTCTCGGCTGAACCATGTTTTCTTTTTACCCGTCACCGGCCTAACTTCTCCTCAAGTATACCATTATTTTTCTGATAAATGGCACTTAAAAATTTTGTTGTTGATATTATATTTAATAGGGTTGATCGATCCACTCAAGGCACGTATATAAAATGCTGTAAGACTGATCAGTCAGCAATGAATTGAAACATTTTCTTCATTATTGTGATGTAATTAGTTTAGAATTTTGAATCGTGAAAATTGTTTTACAAATGAGGAGGGCAAAACCAAACTACCGTAACTCACATTTTATTCGAGAAGCAAAACCTTTTTGCTTAGATTCACTATACTAAATTTATACATAACTGTATTTGAAATTTTTATACAATTCCAGGAGAAGAATACGACTTGCTCGATCGTTCTCAGATTTGTATATCTAGTTTGTAAAGATGCCGAATGAGCGATTTTTGTGTCACAATCACGCTCGTTTATGATAATGAGATGTTAACTCACTGGAGTGAACCCAACCACGCTGGATAAATAAAATTTCACGTTACGCACGCTCACGACTGTAACATTTCTTTTCACGCAAATCGTGACCCGCGACTAGTTTTGGTTTTAGTTTTTAGCTCCAGATAAGTTTATAGAATGCAGTAATATAATGTCGAAACTTTTAACATGGGAATGTCACTTCTTTAGTAAATGTACTGTGGACAGAGACCCGAGGACGTAGCGAACAGGGTAAAACCATTAACTTACATTAATTACCGACTTGCAATTTAATTTTTTTTTTTCTGGCGACAAATTTATTTTTGTGATGCATTGTAAATTTTCCGGTTCTTTTGAACAATCGATAAAATGTACCCGTAAATTTTCTGGAAAAAATAATAAAATCGATTTCTGTTTTGGCTAATGAAAAAGTTAAAAAAATAATGGTCAAGCGGTTCTTATAAAATTATTTATAAAAACTGTTTTCAAACCAGTTTCCAAACCTAACCGAAACTCAAAAACACGAATTACCTATAAATTAACAGTGTTTTTTTTTTGTT
Organism: Liopterus haemorrhoidalis; assembly: GCA_963971575.1. Classification (NCBI taxonomy): domain Eukaryota; kingdom Metazoa; phylum Arthropoda; class Insecta; order Coleoptera; family Dytiscidae; genus Liopterus; species Liopterus haemorrhoidalis. Next base: position 61,490,622 of record OZ020614.1, read on the forward strand.
CACGCTCACGCGGGTCATGTCGTAATCCATCGTAACCCGACAAAATTCACGGTCAGCGTCCATCTCAACTAGTTTGTGCTACCACATATAGCCAGTTTTTATTCTAAATGTGACTTACACCACTTTGGTTTTGACCTGATCAATTATACAATTCTTTTACATGAAATCGATCGTTATGATTATTATTCTGAGTGCTTAGATAATTTATTACTAGCGGTGAGCCGATATAACAATGGACAAATTTAATAACAAATAACAATACAAGGACGTATACGAGTTAATAGTAAAGTTTAGTAAAAATTCTGTAAACTTAACAAACAGTACCACTGGTTCAGTAATCGAAACTCACCACTAGTTATAACAGTAATCTATGCACAAACGGATTCTTTTTGTCACTATATTTCTAAATTTAACACGTTAAAAAGTAGTACAATAGTAATTGCAAGAACAGCTGTTAGCTTGAATCGTTCGTATTACTCGTTAATTTGCGACAAATTCAATTACTGATTTTTTTTCATTGAGCTTTTTTGCACACATTTTTATATACAGATGAAAACTGAGCGAGCCAAATCGAAATAAACATCTACGATTACAACAATTGGTGTTTCATGCACTGTAAACAATACACAAGAAACATATAACATTTATTTTTGTCATTTGGTGTTTTTTTATTATTTCAAATGCAACACCTACTCTACTGTTTTTCCCATATAGAATTATAAATAATTGTTAAATTATTTAACTTGTAATCCACAGATATATTTCACTAGTTTCCATATTCAATATAACTATTAAATTCTACATTAAATTCAACAGATTTGATAAACTTCTCGTTGAAAATATACATTTTTATAAAATAATTTTGCACAACCCCCAATTTAAGCGTTACAACTCCTACTCTATTAATTACTTAGTGAATATTAGTGCCATCGTTTAAAAAATATATTTTAAAGCTTACTTCTAAACCCGTTTGTTTCTTATAGTAAGCTTTTACTACGTTTCAATCTAAATCGTTCATTAAAATGTATATATTACAAACCGCTTTATAACCTACGATACTCTTTGTAAATTACGCTTTTGATTTGGAGCAGCTAAAAGTTAGCAGTATCCAAAATTAACTAGCACATTTAAAAAGATAGCTGCACTTCATAGAAGTGCTAATAAGTTTTACGAAGTAGTGCTACTTATGTATACTCGCCTCTTTTGCTTGCAATTCCAAAAAATTTAACATTAGCGTTTTGTTACAAAGCAATTTAATAACAAACTGAAATATATCTGTGGTAAAATATACCAGTGCTTCGGCCACATAAACTTATGTATAAATATAATGTACAGTTTTGAAATCACTGTTCTATTCAAGTTAAACAATTTAAACAAATTCCAAAAACTATAAATGTAATTTCTGTTTACTTTTCATAATTTTTGGATACAATATTGTTACAATTTCATATTTTTTATCATAAATTTGATACTTGATATGATATAGTAGGTTAAATAAAATGTTAAATGTTTAACACGATAAACTTCAAACAATTAATACACAAGCAGATTTAATCTGCTTATTTATCACAACAATCATTAAAATTACCATTTTTTTTGAACTCTATTCAGATGCTTCATAGTCTCAAATTATATATTTTTTTCTGTGTATAAAACTAAGGTAATCATCCGTTCCTATTATTCAGCTAGTTCAGAATTTAGAAGACAAAATTCAAAATGTATTCTAATTAATTAAAAGATGAAATAAATATCAAAATATTTTGCAAGTGCTAAAATTGTACGAGGGCGGCATGAAAAGTTGTGCGAACTCCTAGGCCTAATAAAATTTGATGTAAAGTTAAATTCTGTCACTTCTCAGAATATTTTCAGTAAAATTTTATCCCGTTCCGACGTTTAGTTGGTTTTCACAGTAACAAAAAGCAGTCACTGTGGTTTTGATTAAGAAATGGAAAATTTGAAATCGCGCATTATCTTTTTAAAAAAGGGTTGCCGACGAAGGAAATCCATAGCAATATGGTTAATGCATAGGGTGCGGATATCCCTTCGTATGCAATTATTTGCCAGTGGTGAATGAGTTCCAGAGAGGAAGAAACAGTGTCAAGGATGATCGCCGTAACGCACATCTGGAAACAACCACAACACCGGAAACTGTTGACAAAATCCACGATACCATTTTAAATTACAAGTTGTTAAAGGTAGCAAAAATAGTTGGTATATCGAAGGAACGTATCTTATTTTAACTTAGAAATTGGGTATGGTAAAGCTATCCGCAAGATAACGCGTTTGCTCTCTGTGGAGAACAAACTAATTCGATGTCTTTTAAGGCTGGTTTGGATAGATTTAATAATAATCCAGTGTTTTTTGCGTCGTTTAATGACCATGGAAGAGACACGTATCCATTATTATAGCCAGAGACCAAGGAACAGTCCAAATAGATTCATAGGGTTCCCTGACTCCAAAGAAAAAAGTGGTCCCATCAGCCGGAGAGATAATGGCATTTTTTGGGACGCGAAAAGGATCTTACACAGACTCCTAAAGGACCAAACAATTAACGGACAATACTATGCTGACCTTGATTTTTTAAATAAAATTTGCGAAAAAAGTACTGGTTTGGTCAAAAAGAAAACTCTCTACAACAATGGCAATGCGCTTGTCTATTCCAGCGGCATTTCAACTTGAAAATTGGAAGAATTGAAGTTTGAAATAGTTAATCATCCACTTTATGCGCCACACCTGGCACCTTCCAACTTCTATCTTTTTCTAACCTAAAAATATAGCTAGAAAGAGATATCGATCGGATGAGGCGGTCAAGACTTTAATAAATGATTATTTTGAGAGCCTCTAAGAGCCTTTAAGGAGGACAAACAGATGCTCCAGCATCGCTGGACTAGTGTATAGAATGAAGCGGTGATTATGCAGAGAAATAAAAATTAAATATAAAAAAAAAATCCTTCATTTTCATTCGTACTAATTTTCATCCCGCCCTCGTATGATCGTCATCTATAATCCATTATAAAACCGGTAAGCTAAAGGCTTTCGTTTTAAAAATGGCATGTGGCTAACCACATCAGTTCATTGCTCGTATTCAATAAACATATTGAGCAATAAAATATCTATAAAATGAAATATCAATTTTATAATAGCACTTATGTAATCGTTAATAAATGCCTTTTTATAAAAATGTACAATTCAAGACATTTTTGGGCGGAATATGCAGTTTGACAATTCCAAATCCTTTTCTCTTAAGCAAAAAAGCGATACAATTACAGAAAAAAATGCAATCGCATATTTTAGGACTTGCATTTTAATAAATTAAGTAATAAAATTCAATAGTTACGGGCTTTCCTGTTTAGAAATAGACTTTATAAATTCGAATTATAAATTTTTGGCACACCAGCTACTTTGGCTATTTGTGCCCGATTATTAATAATTTAAAATATACATTTTTAATTTTGTCTTCAACTTTGTAAATATACGTTTGACAAGTATAATTTGGTATTTATTTTGTAGTGTTTCCAAAATTTACATAAAAATAATATATTACTCATCCATTTAAACCAATAAAAAGTACTGGTTTGTTATTTGGATCAATGATACATTATACCAAATTTATTCACATGGGCAACTGACTTTTTAATCTGAAGAACGCAAAGCTCTTACCATATGGTCATACAGAACCGAAAAATCTTTAGTTACAAATACAATAATGACAAAGCTTTTAATAATAAAAAACAGTATAAAATGCCGATAATGTAGGACACATGGGGTAATTGTTCAACAATCTTAAGTTTCAAAAAGTCAATTCCACATTAGAGTGAATAAAATTAACATAACAATTGCACATATTTTTTCTTGAATATAGATGGCGATAACTAATATTCAGAATTGAAATAGGCTTATAAAATTTTGCTTCCTTTAAATAAATTGGTAATTTCCAAACTTTTCAACATTTCGGTGTAATATATACAGAATTGCAGAGTGGCACACGAGTTTTAAGTTATTTATAAAATATTATAAAAACTATTATTGTCTACTATTTATTTCATATGTCGGTCATATTACATAAGAGATTATTTTTATATAAATAAATAAGGTTTTTAATTTCGAAGGTTGTTAAAAACTTTATCAAAAAATTTAATTTCCAGCTCCGGAATGAAGAAAGTTTGGGAACCACATACACATTACTAATTGTAAAGATTAGTAATGTTAACAAATGTAACAATTAAAACAAAGATCCAATTAAAATATTGAATTGAATGAAATTTACAAATTTACCATTTTACACTTGGCATTTTTGTAGTTTCTGTACGTTCTATCCACGGTCATTGGTGTTTGCATTTATATTTAAAATTCTCATCAATATCTGATCATTTTTAAATTAATGTAAATATTTAAAATCTATATTCTCCAAATATGTCAAAGTATATGGAATATTTTCCACAGTCGGAACACGGCAGTGCAGATAACAGAAATTACTCTTGGTTTTAAAGGGTATGATTCTGTGTTGATAGGTACAATCCCAGCTGACAAATGAGCGTATATCCCATAAAAAAACAATATATAATATCTACTGTCCGCCTTGTCATGCTCCGTACAAATGTTTCAACTTTAAAAATGCTGTATTCACTGGCTAGTAAAAAAACGTGTGCTTCAATCGTAATCCGAATATTAGCGTATTCTATTGAATACTATAAAGGAACATATCCGTCTGCGCGTGAACTAAGTCACTTTGCCAAAACCGTAGCCAGTCATTGAATATATACATTTCACCAGTTCTCCAAAAGGCCGGTCATCCACTGGACTCGTTTTCATACGAACTATATTTGTAAAAACTCGGACCAATAGCTGCGAACGATCCAATTTCAGCAAAATTCATTCAAGGTCGTACAGTACGAAATTATTCATACGTTTTTATCCGAAAATATCCGAAGTCCGATCTCATTCCGATGGGATCGTTCGAATTTAAGACATTTTAATGTATTTATCCGTACTGTAGACTTCGTTCAACATAAGAAAAACATAGGGTATCTTAAATTAAGTCATCAATTCTGCGCAAGAAAACATCTGATCACATTGACGTATATGGGTTTTAAACAATTGTGGATACCAAACACACAAAATTGTATTTCAAATACATTTTTACTCATTTTAGTACACGGTATACCTTGAAACGTACGAGAAATAAATATAGAAAGAAATAAACAATTAACATCGCACAATACGCGTAGGCAAAAGTAAATGACACTGAAATGTGTTAAATTAACTGTTGATAACGTAATGGACGAAATTTGTTTCTGCACATAGAAGCCGCTAACATCCGCCTGTGTTTTCTTATGTTGTACGAAGTCTAACGTATATTATCATGGATATCGAATCATGTTTTTTATCCTAAAAAAAATGCTCACATATACAGGTGACACACGGGAACCTGATGTTTTTTGAATGGCTTGTACTAAGTAAATTTTCAACATAATGTTAATTTATTTACAGCAAAATAAACGTCAAGATATGCCATTTGGTAAGTAATCAACTGTGAAAAATAATGTTTTAGAGCAATTATGCAATGTTCAAGCCTCCGCTTGTAAATATAATTACAAGGATTACGGAGGATCCCCGACCATTTATTTTCGCTAATATATGATTAGGCCAACATTTCTCTTTCATTTCAGTCGATGTCTAACTAAATAAAAGTTTACCAAAAAATATAAGATTATCATTTCACCTGTTTTTAGGGCTTGTTGAAACAAATGTCTTCTCCCGCTGTTCCCATCTGATGCAATTCGCGTCCAGTGGATTACATATGCGAAATCTAACGAACTAGATTCGTCCGAATTCGTACAGCTTAGTTCAGATGTAAACGTATCCAGTGGACGAACGACCTGAAACTCAGCCATCTATCTACAATAAGATGTTTTGGAGCCCGGACAAACTTTGAAATTAGCATGAATATTAGAGAATATAGATTCTTTTCCTAGTTTAGAAGAAAATTACAATAAACTCTTCTGATTGATATAACAATCAATATACATATTCAAGCATTTCTTGAATTTATGATTTTTTACCCAAATAAAACAGTTTTCAGACACGAGAAGCACGCGTTTCGTGGAAGTGTTGTGTTCTGTTATTCGGGACAAGTACGTCTTTATTTTAATTAACAAAATATTTTATCAATACTTTAATTATTGATTTCAGAAAACTTTTGTATATATTTGCTGCCTTGCAATTTGGCAGATACAATTCATATATTCATTGTTAAAAATGTTAGCTACCTTTGATAATTAGTGATAACTATACTTTTTACATAAAATCGGAATTCATAAAAAAATATATTGGTACACATACATGCAACTTTTGCATATTTTAATGAATTTTGTTAACATATTGTACACAAAAATTATTATCAAAATATAGTTCTTTTAAGTTTTCTGTTAAACCAATAAATGATCGATATTTACATTTATAAATTTCAGTTTTGTAACATCAGATATATTCATTTAAATTACGAAAATATTTTTTAAAATCATTGTCAGAAAATAAAAATAAAAAATGGAGAAATTAACGTTTTACGAGATGAAAAAACGCTTTTCTCTACATTTCTTGTACTTAATAATACACATATAAAGTAGAAATTTGTACTTTCTTTAGTATTAAACCAGATTTTAATATATAATTTTTACAACAATTTCATTTACAACAATTTCTAAAATCAAATCAAAAGTTTTGTGATCACTTTTCCAATTGGTAAAAAGCTACAAACAGGTACGAGTTATAAACAATGTCTTAATGAAAAGTCTATCAAATTCTTCTGAATGATTTGAAGAAACGTAACATTATTTGAAGAATATTAGGTCTACTGTTTCCATATACAGTCAGCGCTCACTTAACGTACGTCCGCTTAGCGTACGTTCGATGTTACATAGATATATTTTAGCAACATATCCGTACGAACGTACAAATATCCGCACGAACGTATATTCCACTTGGACCCGTCGGCAAAAATGCGTGTAGATCTCCGTAACAAGCAAATTTTGACGGACAATAGATTATAAAATTTTATGTACTTTATTATTCACAAAAAATATCCATTATTGGTGTTTTTTGTCAAAAAATTATCTATAGTTAATAGAATTGAAGCCTTCTTCTTTTCCTAACAAGCGGTACTAGTGCGAAGATTGCGAATTGCATCGTTTCTTCTTTCCATATCAGGGTCCGAATTATCTATATTATATATTACTTTTTTTCAACCTTGCTCAAGATTTCGGCCATTGTATTAAGTTCTAACGTTCTCGGTATTAAATTTTATGTTCTCGTTTTCCGTTTGCGTAATTTGCTCCTCTAAATCAGTGTTTCCCAAAGTGTGGTACGCGTACCCCTGGGGGTACCTGAAGGGTTGCTAGGGGGTACACTGCGAATGAGTGACGAGCAAGTGTTGATTTATACTTTACAAACTATTAACAAGCATCGACCTGTCGTCTAACATAAAAAATGTCATCCTTTTCATTGGATAATGTAAGCATAATTAATGTCATTTATAATAAAGTTTGGTATTTATTGTTTATTAATTTTACCAATACAATTATTTAATTACACTTGACCAAAATTTTAAAGTATTTTTTTGATTGTTCATAAAGTGGATATATGAGATTTTTCCTAATGGGGAGAGGGGTACTCGGTGTTACAAACATTTTAAAAGGGGTACACAATTATCTTTGGGAAACACTACTCTAGATCAATTAAATCGTCTGTACTTAATTCATCACTTCGGAATTCCACCAATTAAAAGAAATATGTAATGAGATTTTTATGATACGTAATTGATATGAAATCGTTATTGCTTTAATCAAATGATTGTTATATTTTAATTTCTGTACTCAAATGTCTACAATTAAATTGAAAATACGCTAATTCTCTAAAAATTCAAAAAATTCCAAGCGAATGCCCATTCACAAAGCGACGATTGTATGTTCGTGAGGACAAAGTGTACGTTCGTGCGGACAAGTGTACGTTCGTACGAACATGGACAAGCAATGTGAGTACCAAAAAATTGTAATTATGCACAATTATATGGAAATACACCGTCCGATTAACGTACAACACATTGAGATCACATTAAGGCCGTTAAGTGAGCGCTGACTGTAGAGTGAAAATCATACTAATATAACTGAAATCTCTATTTTCTGTGTATTATTAATATAAAATAATATTTAATTCGAAGAACAATGTATGCCCGCAATTATTCTTCATTTTTTAATTGATAAACTACAAAACTTGAACAAATTAAACGTTACCTGGCTTTATCTTTAAGATAATTTAAAACATAAAATTAAACTCCTTAAGAATAACTGAAAAAAAAATAACAAATACATAACATTTTTTAAGTATGTATAACAACAGTAGTAATACTGCAAAATAGTACAAAGAAAAATTGTCAACAACTTGCTGTACAGTTATAAACTAATGATATCACCTCCGTTCAGAATAACTTAACTGAAATTAGGTCTTGTTGTTTTTAGTACTACTAATATAACATGTGTAGTTTAAGCCTGGTATCATAAGACATATAAATATTGACTATAAGTTTAGGTGTTTAACTGGCAGAGCAGAAATTTGCAACTAGTCTTGTGCCGGACAATATGACTAGTCAAGGAAAAATAAAAATTTATATATACGCAAATTTCTACCAGGACAGTTGAAAAACTTCAGGGTTGTTTGTCAAAAGTTAGCCATTACTACTTAACAAGACTAGTTTACTAGTCCAATTAACTGGCCACGTAGTCATATAATTTTAACAACATTTTGGAACCCCGATACTACGATTAGTACAACTAATACCTAATTTCAGGGCGAACAAAACAGAGATTATTCTCACAGAAATAATTCATAAATAAACGCATTTCTTTAACATGTGTATATAATAGCTAATCACATTTCTGTTTTCGAAATGCGATAAAGAATGACACTAATGATAATTAAAAAATGAGAACTACATGAAAATATAATGTACTCACAGCTGATCTAGTAATAAAAAAACATGAAGAGTACAAGAAAAATAGTAAATCATTGTATTGTACTTTTTGCTGCTTATGTGCAATACATCTAAACCTTTAATATACTTTATAAAGCTATTCTTAACTTTCAATTAATGGAAAAACTAATACATAAACAAATACGCATTGATATTTTATCTTGAAATATCCATACATATATTCAAAACCTTTAAAAAACTGTGCTTGTAATACTAATTCTCAAATGAATAAATTCCTAAAAATTTGTTGTTTAGTTTCACTAATCCAGATTTAAATTCTAGGAATACAGTTTACAAAAAAAAAAAAGTTATTACTTGTTTTTTGGTCTATTTCACGAGGTCACTTCAAAAATATAAATTCTATTTGACCAATAGCATAAAACATAATTTATATTATTGTTATAAGAGGTCTATTATTAGTATTGTTATAAGAAAACTTAAGTCATTCAAAAATTTAGGCCATTGTTAAAAAAATATTGTCTATTCGACCAACGTAGCATAAAACATGTTTTTATACGACTACTATGGAACTGTCTTATTTCGATATTGTTAGTTGACAGGAAATTAGTTTAATTTCGAATGTTACCATTGCGCGCGCAGGCGATGCGGGATGAATAAATTCGCAGCAATGCGCATGTGTAGTTTCCGAAAATTTTCATTCCCGTACTGGCTGCGCACGCATTAATGGCTGTTAACCATATTTATATTGTATTTTCTTGATTATTTATTTATTTAAAAATGGTAATCGGAGGAAAAGCATAGTGAGCAACACGCGCAGAATGCATATTACGCACTCGAATGATTTGCTTCACTCGCCACAATATACTATTAAATTACTGTTATAAGACAACAAAAACTTAGACCACCAACACCGCATAATAATTTGTATTATTGTTATAAGACAGTTTAGGTCACAGTTCAAAATTTGAAAGTCTATTTAACCCACATAGCATAAAAATTATACTCGGTTAGTTCTTGACTAACCCAAAAGAAGTCAAAGTTTCAGTCGCTAGCCTTGAAGAGTCAGCAACGTCGTTTAGCATTTAGAATAGACACTCTGGATGATGAATTATCTGTCATTTTGTTAAATTTACAATTATTGATCTCTAAGTAACTGGCAAGAATATTTTGAAGTTTACTTTTGTCATTTTTATGCTATATTTTAGTTGTGAAATAGTAAATTTTAATGAAAAGATAACTAACAAAACCCGTATTATAAATTATCACTATAACCCGTATAACCAACAGAGTGAGACTATTAATAACCCTTAAAAACAACTTATACATCTCACCCAGCTATTCTTATCCTATTGTAAAACTGAAAGTTAAGAAAAAGTTTTTAAAAAAATATATAAAATGGTTTAGAACAGAATTCGTCAAATAACGATATAAACCAAGAATTAAATGTTAAAGTACGTATACTGATATGAGTCTAAATCGCATGCAAAAGACAGGATGGCGGACAAAAGAACTGGGTTCTAAGATATTAATCAAAATACATTTTTCACAAAAGCACAGAAGTGAATACATCTTAGTTTGGTACACATACCAAATTTAGCGCCATAAGCTGGAGTAGCAGATAAAAAAATATTAACAGTTCCCTGTTAAATTACATAAATTGACTTATATACTTCTGTCCGTCAACCTGAGTATTGTGAGCAGTAAGTCAAATTATTTGACTCGCATTAGTTTTTTTTTTTTTTTCTTTTTTATTTATAAAATTTTTATTTTTAAATTCTTCAGTTGCGTTTGAAATCACTTGTGAGATTATAATTTAATTTTATAAATATTCTAGTCTTGTGCGTATAAATTCTATATGAGTTTAACATAACTGTAAATAATTTACAGCCCTAAATTTTTTGTATTGTCGATACAACAATTTTGTGATAATTTTAACGGAAGACACTAAATTAGTTAGGAACCTTAGTTTTTAAGTATAAAATTTTAAAATGATTTCGTCAAAATTATAAAATTATGAAGATTTGTAATTATAAAAAAAGAAACACTTTTTTAAAGAATTCTTACTTGCAGTACTCGCTGCTGAAATGATTTGCAGGTCATTTTATAGTCTAAAAACAGATGAATTAAAAAAATAACCAACAAAACATTAGATCAGATGGGAAGAACAATTAAAATTAGTTAAAATTCGTCACTTTATGTGTACTAAGTACGAAATTTGTTTCACTGGAATTTGTTTAAAAGCCGTCCTTGTTTACATAATTTTAACTTTGTTCAAAAGTATTATGAATTTTTTTTTAATGGGTAAATATATAATTGATAATGGCGTTTCGCTGCAGTCTACCACAGAAAATATATATAATGTGACTCTATATACAACTCTCCTATATCTACCGATAAACAAAATGACCTAACTAAAATGAATGGTTATTATTGATCTTGTACTCTTCACTTAAACTAGTAATCTAAATAATCAAATTATATTACTGAAAATAATGTATCTAATATTATCACTTTGAATATATATTTATCACTAAATTTTACCACTTGTTAATTATTTGGATTGCATTCCAATTTATTATTGTTTCTGAGATCGACACCATCATCGAGAAGATGATTTAACTTCACACTACCCACATCATTTTCCTTTAAATCACTCACTATCACAAATATATCATTTTTTGTGGTCCCAATATCATGTCCCATGCAATTATCTGTTAGGTCTTCATGAATATTTAAAAAGGCACTTTTTTTAGTTTTAGAATAGAGAGATTCCGATTCAATATTAGTTGATAATATGGATACACTATCATTTTTTATGGATATTTCTTCACTGTCTTTGGCAGTATTTGTTTCTACAACATTTGAGACAAACGTTATGTCTCCTTGTTTGGTTGTCTCATATTGGCCAATTAAGTTGGAACCTAGAAAAAACACTGTTGAAATAAGGGTTTACATTTAAATACTGGCTATTTCAAAAGTAACACTCTGCTCTTTGAGATATATTCAGGGCTGATGGTCAATAAGTACGCATGCGTGTATCGTTTGATAATATATTGAAATACTTCCCTACCAATTATTAAAATGAATAGTAAGTTAAACGGTAAAAAAACTAGTTAGTTTATTATACCCGGTTCCAGGAAATTTTATACTGATTTATATAAAATTTAAGGTGATGGCTATTTGTATTATAGTTAATAAATAACAATAAAATCGAATACAAATATAATTTTAGGTATCCCTATAATATAAAAAGCTTATCCTGTCGGGTTGTCCGGTCGGAATGATTCGTCAGATTTCGGAGAAATAAACAAGAAATTCTAGATACCCCTATATACTTTTAACGACATAAATAATATTTTGCAGATTTCTTCTCTAAGAAAGTGCGGATAAAATAGCATATAGAAATGTCTATGATTTCGTAGGCATAAACGAGAAACTTTAAACTCTCCTATATCCTTTGACCGATATGAACAATATTTTCCAGATTTATTACTAGATATAGGAATGTTTTATGCAACCGGGCATTCGTTTTTTTTTTTTTTTTTTTGCCAAACTCCTCCTCAGCTATTTAAAAACATTAACAAATGATATGGAAATTATTAGAATAATTTTTGCCATAACTACAAATTTGGTAAATTTTTCTTGCTCATTAGATTTTTCAGCGTTTCGGGTTGTTCAATATCAGCCCTATTTTTACTATAAATTTAGTATTACTCTGGAAATAACCTGCTACTAGATGTTATTACTACTGAATATAGTGTTCTATCGAGCAGGGAATAGTGTTACTCCCTAAGGAACTACCTGATTCCATTGATTTTTGTTTTATGGTGTAAATGTAGGCACTGTATGTCATGTTTTTTACTCAATATATTAACCCTTCGTCAGACTAAGTGATATATGTTGCCAACGGAGTGGCCGAGTTCGTTAAATCATGCAGTTCTGACTGGTTAACACAGTCTGAATTGTGATTTTGCTGGTTCGATTCTCCGTTAGTGATATTATTCGGGCGAGAATAATACGTTTACATTATTCCCATTTTCACAATCATTCACCCCTCATCCAGGTGTAGGAGCTCGCCCCCTGGCATTGACGACTAGCCTCGTTAAAAAAATAGGCTGATGTAAAATAAATAAAATAATAATGAGTGATATATAAGATACACTGCACCGATCTTTTTAAATATCATTGGCTGATTCATATCGGAATTTAGGCATTCAACTTATCTCTCCCTCTACCCGAACCGACTTCTGCGTATATTTCATAATAGTAGTTTCAAATGTTAAAAAAAAGAAATGTTTGTTTGGGCTCGACGGAGAGTTAATTTATCGATAACCATGCAACCGGGGATACCGTAAAAGTATAAATTCTACAGTTAAAACTTCTGGTTAACATAAAAAAATAATCATATACAAATTTGCAAGGAAATAAAAAAGGAATTCTGAAAATCTATACAAAAAATATACGTATTTACAAAACAAAAAAAGAACTGGGTTGCTAAGACATATAAATATGAAACTATTTCCAGGGCCATCGCGTAGGTGTCAGCCGCCCGTGTGCATTCGTACAACCGCCCCCTACTAGAGAACTCTCAACCCATGTTCAGAGTTTCATAAGACCGCCCTCTGATAGTAGGATTATACTAGAATCGACCCCAAATGCCCCTTTGAGGAGCCGCCCGTGTGCGGTGCGCACCAGCACGCTGCAGCCCTGAATATTTCTATTAAGTATGATTAATAAAATAATGAAAAAAAAAAAATGTTAAAAGGAATTAAAAAACTTTAAATTTCATAAAAATAAAACGTGTTCTAAATGTAATGCTCTATGAATATGAAGAAGTGCCCATTAAGCTATTAAACAAGCACATACTAATGTTAAAAAGGCGAATTCAACTGTTGTGTAATGAATAACGATTTTAAAATAACAGAAAAATAAACGTGAAGTGTGAATTTTCTCACATTTCAGGATTTTGTAGGTATTTAGTACGTGATAACAAATTGTGGGTGCATATTAAAAATCATCAATTTCGATAACTTTTAAAAGAATAATCCACATGCTTTCATCTAGAGACTTGAAAGCGTACTGGAGGTGAGCTTGCATCAAGACCCAACAGTAGCTGTCTAGTTCTACTTAGTCAGATAAATATTATAAGCAAGGTGTTGCAAAAAATTCGATAACTTTGGAAATAATTATTAGATCAAAAATTCCTGTGGTACTATTCCGGTCCACATTAATGTACATTACTCAGAATTTTTTCAGATTTTAAAATTAACCCTCCTGGGTTATAGGGTGTGGGACAAAGTTTGTTCAGAACATTCTTGGCAAAATCGTGTTGAAATAAAGAAATTTTAAAAATCTACTTTTCATTTCTAAATCTTCTAAGTGTCAACAGATTTGTTTTGATACCACACAATAACTTTTTAAAAAAAAATCATCGACAAAAAATTCAATATTATTCGAAAAACTATAAATATATTTGATTAAAAAAAAAAATCCTGTTGAACTATTCCGTTTCCGATCAATATACATTATTTAGAATTTTTCAGATTTTTAGATCAATCCCTCTGAGAAATAGAGTGGGGGGCAAAATTTATTTTGAACATTTTTGGCGAAAATCCCATTAAAAAATATTTCAAAAATAAAAACTTGTTGATTTATCCATGCAGTAAGACTTTTCATTTAATACCCTAGTGAAAATAAAAAAAAAAAAAGTTATTTTTTCGTAGAATACATATTTGTTTATATACATTATGTTTTTTTGAACTTTCTATAGTTTTCCTTTATGTGGGTCAAAGAGTTGCACAAGTATGCCAAAGTCCAACTTTCCTATTTTCAGCCACAATTTCTATCGAATAAACAGACGGACACATGAGTAATGTAATAAATGTTTTTTGGTCATACCTACAAAACCCTAAAAATTATTAAGGCTAGTACACACTAGTAGACCATGTTGCGCGATTTATCTATAGACCATCTAGAGAAACCGTTCTTTGTCTCGTCTAGCGTCCACACTACGATTTGAATTTCTCAATCTCATATTCGCAGTCCACCACGGAGGACATTGTTTTGTGTGAAATAAGTTCCTGCTTAGTGCTAATTACAAGTGAAAGGACGCGAAAACATAAACGTTGGTGGACGCGCGAAATGCTCGCAGAAGGACAAAGGTTCGGTAATGCATTATTAAATAAATTAAGGCTGGAAGACGCCATGGGTTTTCGGAATTTCACCCGGCTGACGCCTATTGATTTTGAACATTTGCTTCTGATGGTTGGAGGGATAATAATGAAGCAAGATACAAAATTTAGAGAAACCATCCCAGCTTCTCTTCGACTGGCAGTCACACTGCGTTTCCTAGCAAGTGGAGACTCATTCACGAGCCTCGTATACATCTTCAGAATATCTAAGCAAGCAATATCGAAAATGGTACCAGAGGTGTCTCGCCTGTAGACGCCGAGTGACGCCCACACTGTCAAAATGTTGCGCAACATGTCTAACGTTGCATGCGGTCTCCCATTCCGATCGGGAGACTTTAGATCTGTAATTTTTGGTCTCGCAACAGGCGCGTAGACGGGGATTGGTCTATAGACATGTCTCGTAGACAACCTGAGACACGTCTCAGAGACCAGAATCGCGCAACATGTCTACTAGTGTGTACTAGCCTTAACTGTATTCAGAATGCAGAAACACTAATCGCGTAATAATTTCGTCGAACTCTCGTCGTTCATTGACACTCAACAGAACAGTCAACGGGATAGCGACTTCAATCTTTCACGTGATTTTATAACTATTTCTGCATTCTATAGTATAGTGTTGGGTATAAAATAAATTTGGTGTTGTATTGATGGTTAGTAAAAGTGTAAAACAAAGCTCAAGTCAAATTCACCTTGTGAAATACTTTTAAAATTTGACTGTGTAATTCTATTCCACTAGTGTTATTTTTACCTTATTGAAATATATCAAAGTTAGCTTTTGAATTAAAATTAGTTCTCAATAAAAAATATTGTGTAATAAATGAATTTAGAAAGTGCACTTACAACTAATTTGATGATATCTAGTTATGACTGACCGGATTCTTCGTCAGACATAGTTGCATCTTGATGATGATCAATGATGTTCACTTCCATTCCTACTGACTCTTCGTCGTCTACTGACATTACTGAACAACATTCCTGGTCCCCTTTCCCCGTAACTAAAATCTCCTCTAATAAAGCTAAACTTTCAGGCCTTGGATCATCATTAACTTTCTGAGTAAACCCATTACTTGACGCTGGTGGTGTGTCTTGTGCGCTAGTAGTAGGTACGTCAAATCCAATAGTCTTTTTATTCGGTGATTCTTGGACATGGTAAACAGTGAATCTGGATTTTGCAGTTTTTTGTCCGGACTGGACTTCTTTTACGAGTGTTATCTGGAATCTACTCTTGGTAACTGCTGGTTCTGCACTTGATGACGGTGATGGCACTGGTGAAAGATCCGGGGAACGTAGTTTTCCAGTATTTATGCGCACAGGACTTGCTGGTGGAGTTCTTTGGATATTAAGGGTCGGACATGTAAGAGATATCTTCCTAGATGCTTTTCTTTTACGTTGTTCTTCACTTTCTTTTTCTAGTTTGTTTGATTCACAGATTTTCGTAATATCTGCTAAGACACTTTTGTATAACGTAACCTCCTAAAGAAAAATAATGAAATAATCAATTAATGAAATATATCAAGCAAAAAACAATTTGCGTAGTTTCATAACGATGGTTTTTGTATTATTTACATAGTTTACAAGTTATATAACTTCTAAAATATCTCAAAAGTGTCAAATTTTTGAGTTTTGTAGTAACTGAGTGATATATGTACTCACATTGTTATCGCTGGGGACAGTATCGAAGTCGGCTCGAAGTAACCCAGAGAAGGGGCTCAGACCACTTAAAAAGGCTTGTACACCATTTAATGTTATATGGTTACCACGAAAATCAATTTGCTAAAGAAAAACAATTAGATAATTGTCAATATATTAGTGAATATCTTTTACACTTACTTCTAAAGTATTGTTTGCAAGTAAGATTCTTGTTGCGCTTGCGCATGAGTAGTCAGTCAACTGGCAGTTCTGTACACCTAAACGAATTACCGAATTACTATTCTTCAAGCCATCTTCCATACAGGTGAAACCGAAATCATTAATTTTGTTCTGCCCGATGTTTAATATCTCAAGTTTATAATTTTGGGTCTGGAAAGAAAATAATATTAGAATTTTTATTGGTAATGATGTCTATTAAATTTATCCACAAGATCAGTGTTTCCCAAACTTTTTGTCCTTGCGCCCTATTTTCAAATTGAAATAATCTGTGCGATTATTTTTTAGTAGGTACATTATACAATTGGCGTGTAGAGAAAAACAGTGTTCATTTAATAATTAATTCGTATAAGGTAATAAAAATCGAATCTACGCCTATGTGTACATGTCCTTGGAAATAAGTTTTATCACTAAATATTTCTGTCAAGTATTACATAACGCTCAGGAATTAATGATCTCACTGTAGTATATTTATATTAATACTGGAAGTAACATTTCGGTCTGCAAGACAGCTCTCATCAGCAGCTGAGTTTTTTTCCAGTAAATTGAGTTTTAATGCACTTTCTGCTGTTCTTATAAGTTATTCTACTTAATCCGGATAACCTATCCCCCCATTAGTCCAGATTAACGAAGTAGTACTTCCTTAGTCGTCGGAATTTTATTTTATAGTTTTCTTCTGCAACCCCCTTGAGAAGTTTAAATTGGGCGTACCCCACAATTTGGGAAAAACTGCACTAAACTTAAATTTATTTCACTATATGGTAAGAATAAAAAAAAAAAAAATGAAAATTACTTACGAACAAAAATTTGAAAGTAGTGGCTATTTTGTCTGTTAGTCCTGTATTCCATAGTATAAGTACTACAAGTTTTCGGTCATCAGCCCTCTTGTCTACTAGTGCATTAATAATGTATTTAGCACCTCGATTCTTGATGTTATTATTACTAACATCCAGAATATACAACGAATGATTATTAATTATCAGGTGTCCCAAAAGTGCACCATCGTTCTCAGTTAAACCGTTGTTTGGTAGGTGTAGTTCCCTCAGGTTATAGTTATCCTGTAATTTCCCTCCTGAAATTAAAATAGTGCCACAAATGTTAGTACGAGATAGAGAAAGAGTTCTTTACACATTTATTGCATAAAAAAATTCCACTAAAAATAATAAATAAATCCAAAATTGGGTAAAAATTCATTATATGTTTCACCCGAAGTATAAAAATTACACACAGATAGCAGGCTATACTCTGATCGAAATCAAGAAGTAGTAATCATGAAATGTTCACGTGATTATTTTGTTGAACTCTGGTTGTTTGTTGGCTGTTGAGCCGTTAAATTTATGCGACGGCCAATAGGGTAGCGACTTCAATCTTCAATAGTGATTTTATTACTATTTCTGTATTTCGAACAAGGTATAGTAGCTATTGAGAGGTGACACGCTATAATACGCTATCTGGTGGCAAAAATATTGTACTAAATACTGCAGTACAGCTTGAACTTATTATGATGATTTTATTCAAAAACTACTAAAAATTGATGTAGTGTGAATTTTCACACATTTCATGGTTTCGCAGGTATTTAGTAAGTAAATAATGATTATTTAGGATGCCAAAACAAATTTTATGTTAAAATATTTTTTTTTGTTAATTTTAATTCGAATGCCTAATACCATTATGTAGGTTTCTAAATATGTGCAGTATTTTTTTTATATAGCAAGGTTCAATAAGATTTTGAAAATTGCGCTTATGGCTTCCATTGATTGTTTTAGTCATAAGCTCCGCCCTTCTAATTTCGTGTATTTATAGGAATATAAATAGCAGTATAGCAGTAATATATTTAGGTACGTACACAGTATTGCATAGTTATATTTAATATGATACAGACATTATAACACATGACATAACATATATTTTATTTTTTTACTTGTATCCAGGGTATTATATATAAGTTACTTGGTTGTAAGTCCAAGAGTATTCAATTTCCACTGGTTATTAAATTTACGCTTTTAAAAATTAAATGCAATATTTGCCCAAATATAACTAGAATTTTGAAAAGATAATTTAAACGAATTAAAAATAAAAAAAAAAAAACAAAAAATTAAATTGCCTCGAGGCCGGATTGAACTCGAGTTTGCAAATTAGAACGCCAGTATTCTAAGCATTACACCATCGAAGCGTTCTGCTTACTGTATTACATAATATCATTCAATATTTTACATTGTCAAACAAAAAACATAAAAAATGCGTTATTTTCCGAAAACATAATCTGATCAAAAATTCCTGTTGTACTATTTCGGTTCACACAAATGTACATTACTTAGAATTTTTTCAGATTTTTAGTTTAAACCATCTGAGCTACAGGGTGTGGAACAAATTTTTTTTTTGCACAATTTTGGCAAAAATCGCGTCAAAATAATTTATTTTGCAAAAATAAAATTTTGATCGTTAATCTACCTACTAAGGGCTTTCATTTGATACCCTACTCAGAATTTTAAAAAAATATTTTTTTTTTCGGTGAACACATATTTGTTTATATTTTTAGGGGGATATGTTTTTTAGATGTTTTGGTATTTTTCCTATATGCGGGTCAACGAGTTGTATAAGTATGCCAAATTTTCTAGGTTTCTCTAGGTTTAGCCATTTGCCTACAATTTTTACCGAACAGACATATAGACCGACAGACAGACAGACAGACAGACGACAAAATGACGGTTTAAGGGATTTTTGGTCATACCTACAAAACCCTAAAAATGCTACTTTAAACACTCTAATGCGAGTTTAAAATGCCTACTTTTTGCCCTGTGATAGAAAAACATATTAACAGCAGTAACACAGTTGTATTGAGGTCTTACCTAAAGAGGATAGCGAATAGAATAAATTTTCGAAGCTGCTATTTTTTATTTTCAATGATTCCAGGCGAGCATCAGATCCTAAGGCATGTGCAATCGGTTTAAAGTCATTTTCTTTAAAGTCCATGTTAAACATTTCAATATCTTCAAGATATTCACTCTGAAAACATAAATCCAAAATCAAACATTAAAAAAACTTAAAAGTAGAGTTGTGGCAGTTTATTTTAAATACATAACAGACAGACTTATTGCTATGTTACTTAACGATTATTGAAGTTAATTTTTGAAAATTAACCTGCAAAGTAATATTGTTCTGTAAAAATAATTACATATTAAATTATAATGTATAAAATAAGAATTTTAATAAATAAATATTGACTTGTAGATTTGATGTGAAGCATTTTCTTATTCTGAACACTTAATTTATGCTTCCATAACACAATTTAAAAAAAATACTTTATTATAACAATATGCTCAATTGAAATAAATGGAAACAAACTGTTGGGCAGCAGCTCCGAAGCCCATTTTGTGACGTAGTTTCTAATAGGGTGTATCACAATATCAGTCATATGGCCTTGATCAGTCGTCTCTTAAAAAGTGAAGTATATTTAATTAAAAAAGATTCTCATACCTTGATGATGTATCTTTTAAGACCTTCCCATCCCCTGCAGTCAGGATTCATATGAATAAATAATTTTAGTTTCATTGTGGACTCGTAATATTCCATCATATCAAAGAAGGATTCTGCTGCATCATCTTCTAGTACGCAATTTAGTAATATAACTTCGATGAACTGAACTCTTCGAAAAATTTCTTCTAATGTATCGCAAATCGGAGCAGTTATTGTTGTATCACGTATTTCTAACTCATCTTGCCGTATGTTGTCCGTGAGATCAAATTTCTAAAAAATAAAATAAAACTAACAAATTTGCAATGAAACTGAATATATAGAACAAGAAAATCACTAGATCAGCGATTCCCAAACTGTGCGCCGCAAATGGTTACAGGGGCGCCAGAAAATATTACAATATTCCTCCAACTGCGTTAGTTATACCAGTTTTTACTTGGAGCACCGCGGAAAAATTCTGATACAATAATGACGATGGGAACCGAATATCTCCGTGGTTTATTTAGTATAGAAAAAAATTAGCGCTTTAATCGTTCAACACGTTTTGAAATGACATTTTTTTAATGGTATACTATACATTATTTATGAAAATTGTGAATTAAAAAAAAGCACAACTCAAAAACGGTTTGAAACAGCGACCTCTGGTTAAAATTTTTGGATTCTAAGTAGTTTATTTAATTTAGAAAAAATTTAGGGTTTTAATCATTTAACGCGTTGTGAGATTACGACCATTTTTTTTAATGGTATAATTTACATAATTTGTGAAAACTGTGAATTAAAAAAAACAGAACTCAAAAACAGTTTAAGATAGCGATCTCCGGTTGAAATTTTTGGATTCTGCGTAATTTATTTAGTCGGTAAATAATTTAGGACTTTAATCGTTTAATACGTTTTGAGATTATGACAAATATTTTTAATGACATAATTTACATTATTTCTGAAAATTGTGAATTAAAAAAAAAATACAACTCAAATAACGGTTAGAGAAAATGACCTGAGGCTAGAATTTTTGGATTTCTCGTAGTTTATTTAGACTAGAAAAAAATTGAGACTTATATATTCGTTTTTATTAAGTTATTTATTAAAATTGAGACGTTATTTTCGTTGTTTCGAAGTACTGGGCCCTGAATCTTTCATGTTTTATATATTTTAATATATAATTTAATTCGGTAAACATGTAGAATAACATTATTTTAATAAAAATCACTCTAACTTTACACAATCTATAAAAGTTATACAAGCAAATAAGTTCACGACAGACTGTGTAGGTTGTACGCTGTAGACTGGGTAGGCTGTACGTTGTACACTAGGTAGGTTCTGACGTCACACGTAGTTTTCGCGCCCTACATACATTTATGATTATTATAAGCCTTCAAATTAAAAAAAAAAATTGATGTGAAGTGTGAATTTTCACACATTTCAGGGTTTTGCAGGTATTTAGTAAATGAATGATGATTATTTGGGATGCCAAAACATATTTAATATTATTTATTTATTTTTTTTGTTAATTTTAATTCGAACGCCTAATACCATTATTTAGGTTTCTAAATATGTGCAGTATTTTTTTTTTATATATAGCAAGGTTCATTAAGAATTTTAAAAATTGCGCCTATGGCTTCCATTGGTTGTTATAAGTTCCGCCCCTCTGATTTCGTGTACATGGAAACAGAATTAAATTATAATTTAAACAATTTCCACTGGTTATTAAATTTACGCTTTTAAAAATTAAATGCAACATTTGCCAAAATATAACTAGAATTTAAAAAAAAAAAAATTTAAACATTATAAAAATTAAAAAAAAAAAAACAAAAAATAATATTGTCTCTTCTCGCAGGGTTCGATCCCTTTCGGATCGAGTTACTTGGGTGAAATGCCAGCGTCAAAACCACTACACCAGCATACACGTTCCATTGTAGCGTGTTACAAAGCTATAACTTGTGTACATTATTAGCAAAAATCACAAAAAATGCGTTTTTTTCCAAAAACGTAATCTGATCAAAAATTCCTGTTGTACTATTCCGGTTCATACCAATGTACATTACTTACAATTTTTTCAGATTTTTAGTTTAAACCATCTGGGCTACTGGGTGCGGGACAAAATTTTTTTTGCACAATTTTGGCAAAAATCGCTTCAAAATAATTTATTTTGCAAAAATAAAAATTTGATCGTTAATCCACGTACCAAGGGCTTTCATTTGATACCCTACTCAGAATTATAAAAAAATATTTTTTTTTCGACGAGTACATATTTGTTTATATTTTAAGGGGGATATGTTTTTTAGATGTTTTAGTATTTTTCCTATGTGCGGGTCAAAGAGTTGTATAAGCATGCCAAATTTCAACTCTCTAGGTTTAGCCGTTTGGCTACAATTTTTACCGAAAAGACAGACAGACAGACAGACAGACGACAAAATGACGGTATAAGGGTTTTTTGGTCATACCTACAAAACCCTAAAAATGCAAAACTGTTTTTATGTTTATATGCAACAAGAGGAATATAATAAAAAATAAAAAAAAATCATGCCTATCCCCTATTTTTGTTATATATATTTTTCTGTTATCAATAATAAGGGAAATATTATATAAGTTTTTTAGTAAGCCGTTTTAACTCCGCAACAGACCCTTCAAATGAAACTTTTGAAACCTCATGCAGTTTGAATCCTGGTTTTAATCTATCTTTCTAAATTACGTGAAAATATATCCAGCCTATGTGAATCTCGGACAGATAGTCAGAAATTCATTATTTTGCGGATATCGTGTTATAGTTACTTGAAACGTATAGAAACAAAATATGAGGACTAAAAAAAAATTAAAAAACAATGAAAATGGGCTGAATTTAATATACATATAGTTGAAATATTATACCTATACAATAATTTGAAATTCAGTACTAGTCTTGACATTCATATTTGTTTAATAAAAATGAAAATAATTCTTGCTTAAATAGTATAAAATTACAAGTTTCAAATTTTAAGCTAGATGATTAAGCATTAAACTATTTCAAACCTTTACAAAATATCTGATTATAATTTTATAGTTTTATTTTTTAACACCCTCAGTTCATTAGCACTTCGGGTTGGATAGTTATGCACATCTTTATTGAAAATAGTATTTTTATGCAAATATACTAGCAATTCACCTATTAAATTTGTTAATCGGTTTTCTGTCGATCAATCGCTATGTAAAGTCTCGTAAATTATATCATTAGTCACAGTAACTTTATATTTTTAATCTAAAAGATAACAATGCCGATTTTTTTAATGCATAAATATTTCCCCTTGTTACTCAGTATGTGTGGAATGTACTTAATATATAAAGTTAAATTGTAAAACTGCAAGTTTTTAATATAATACTATAATTATGTCTGGAATCATTAGCTGTTTAATTGATTGAAAACAATTTTCTCGGTCTTGTTTATATGTATTATGTAATCTTCCCAAGTAGACATACTTAGGATAAGTTTAACGTAAAGATTTAAATGGATTTTATGAAATAAAAATAAAGAGGATAACATTAAATGTTCAAATTTTGAACGGACTAAAAATGAGTTAATATTAATTATGTCTATATTAACAAAATTGGAGGCTATGTCTATTTTTTTATTTTTTTGGCCTCATATTTGGTTTCTACACGTTTCAGATAATTATAAGACAATATCCGCAAAAAAATCATTATTTGTCTGTCTGTCTGTTTCTTTGTCTGTCCGTCTGTTTGTCTGTCTGTTTGTCTGTCCATCTGTCTCTCTGTCCGTCTGTCTGTCTGACTATCCGCCCGTCTGTCTGTCTGTCCGAGATTCACGCAAAAACGGCTGGACATATTTTTACGAAATTTGGTACGATGATAGAGTAAAACAAGGATACGAACATAGGCTAAACGGCGTTTAAAAAAATTTATTCTATACTCTATCTCAGAAAAACTGATAGTAATAAATCATTTTGTCAGGCAGTTACCAGTGGCGTGCACATTTTAAACACGTTTAAATTGGTTTTGTGTATTTCTATATTACTATTTATCATTTTATTAAACGCACGCCTGTGACCATATTTATCATATCATTAAACACACCCCTGTGACCATATTTTTCCTCAAAATTTTAGGGTCAAATTTTTATGGTCTATTGTGTCTAACCCTAGTTCGTATTCCCATATAATATGTGCGGCACACTAGGTTGTTTTTAACAACATTTCGTTTCGAACTATTCATATTTTGCCGCTTCTGTGTGAAAAAACAATAACTTTTTACAAATAATAAATTTTATTACTATCAGTCTTTCTGAGATAGAGTATTGCGGGTTGTTTCGGGGTTAAAACTGTATATTAAAAATCTTAAAATATCTCCCTTATTATTGAATTAACAGAAAAATATATACAACAAAAATTGTTTTAAGTAATAAAATAAATCTTTTTTGTTCAATGCATTTTTCAATTAGATGCATATTTGGGGGATTATGGGGGACACCCTAAAATAAAAATCTACATATATCTCTCTTATTGACTTTACATCAAAATCATATATGACCAAAATAGTTTATAAGAAGAAAATAAATATTTTATTTATATGAATTATTTCATTTAGATGAATATTTGGGGAGCAACCATCTAAAAAGTTGAGCTTTCCCTACTCTCGGTTCACCATATAGTTCATTAAGCTATTGATTAGTTCTACGATACAAAATTTGCCCCAATCTTATTCTGAACATGCTTACAGCAATGGAACATTAAAAAACTGGCCAGATGTACATGTATAAGATAGGAATTAAGGCAATATCACAACCATCAAACTTCATATATCTAGTTCAGAATAGCCTTAAAAGCAGGACTTAACAAATCAGGTAGCCCATAGAGTAGAGTGACCATTTTCTTGGAGAAGGCAATGCGGGACGGAGCAAAAAAAAGGTCGTCACTTCCGAAATATAAGTGAAGAGCAAACAAAAAAAAGGTCCTCACCTCCCAAATATAAGTAAAGAGCAAAAAAAAGGTCTTCACCTCCCAAATATAAGTATAGAGCAAAATTCGGCCCTGGGGACACCAAATCAAAATGCGGGATGTCCCGCGAAATGCGGGACGAATGGTCACCCTACCGTAGAGACTTTTTTCACCTAGCGACTAATAACTACAGCAGCGAGGCTGATTTCGAGTAACTTTCCTACCGAGTGTGAGTAATTTTTTTGTCTATAGACTATGATTCAACGAGATTTTTTGAGCCCTGCTTATAAGTATTTGCCTTTCCTATATTTCCAATTGGATTCTATTATATAAAAATCTTAATAAAATTTTATTAAACTATTTATTATTTTTGTTTTAGATATAGGTCACACTATTTTTCGACGTATTCGCCTCCCGATGTACGTCGAGAACCGAGATATGAGTTTATACCTTTGTCGAAAAAATCTCCCACCAGCTGTCTTCTCCATCGTTTGACGGCATGCTTGACCTCGTGGTTGCTGGAAAACCTTTTTCCGCCCTTAGACTTCTTGAGAGAGATGAACAAATAGTAATCCGATGGCGCCAGATCGGGACTGTGAGCTAGGTGGTTGATAATGTCCCATCCGAATTCCCATCCGAACGAAACGACGAGATCAAGCATACCGTCAAAGAACGGACAATATAGCTGGCGAGAGATTTTTTCGACACAGCTATAAAAAAGCTCATACCTCGGCTCACGACGTACATCGATCGGGAAGGCGACTAAGTCGAAAAATAGCGTAACCTATACCACAAAAAAATCATTTTTTTTTTTTTCAAATATTTTTCAGTTTTATAAATTAAGTACTCTTACTTTGTGGACATGCCTCGTTCATGTATATGACTAAGGCAATAACACCACTATAAAACTTCATATATCTAGTTTAGAATAGCCTTATAAGCAGGGCTTAACGAATCCGCTAGCTCATAGAGGCTACATTTTTGCACCTGGTGATTAAAAACTACAGCAGCGAGGCTAATTTCGAATAACTTGACAATCGAGTGTGAGTGAGTAACTTTTTTATCTAGTGTCTGATTTGTCGCGATTTGTTGAGCCCTGCCTATAACTACAGTGAAACCTATATCTATCGTTCCTCGAATAATAGTTTTCCCGTATGTATCGTTATTTCTTGCGGTTCCGAATTAATTTCATACAAAACACGCAAAAACAGATCGCATCGATCGTTTCTCTATGCATCATTTTACTGCATTCATCATTTAAATTTCGCAGCAAGTTTCGTGTTTTTTCAAATTGAAAACTTTTTTTTATGCACATTCGATAACTGATGCCGAAAAAAATGTAATTTGTAACACCGAAAAAATATTGATTTCTTATGGCAATAAAAAAGTCAAAAAGCAAATGACGATGAAAGATTATATACAATACAAAGTATAATTTTTTTTGTCTGCATGCAGCTTTTTTTTATTTTGTTACGATATTTTTTATTTAAACAAATTGATTTATACCTAAAACATGTATCATTTTTGGAATATGTATGTATGTACATATTAAACATTTAAATATGTATTAATGTATTTTTTTCTATATTCCCGCATTCATTGTTTTCCCGCATCCATAGTTTATTTCAATAGGTCCCTTCAAAAATGATAGATAGAGGTTTCACTGTATTTATTTTTCCCAAATTCCAATTGGAACCCATTTTATTAGAATAGAATAAAAATTAAAAATCTGAATAACTTTTTTTAAATATTTCCTACTTTTGTTTATTCATAATAAGTTATTAATATTTATCATCATCATTGGCGCGACAGCCTTAATGTCATCTTAATAAAATATGTGGCTATGAAACATTATTGATGATAAACATTGATGATACCCCGCCCAAAATTTTAAAATATTTTTTTACTTAAAATTTAAATTATTAAAATTAATCATTCATTTGTTTATATTTTTCTCGCCATTTTTTTCTGTATTTTTCCAAGTTTTTAACAATAACCTAAGATAGTGCTTTTAAGGTGAATCAGTGTTTAGGATTCAAACGTAACTCATGAAAACTACTCTCAGGGCGCTATGATAGTAAAGAATTCAGTACGGAAGAACCCGTGATGTTCAAATTAAGCTTCAAAAATATTCTAAACTAAATTTGGTCTTGTTCTTAATATCAGAGACAACAAAAACTACTGTACTTATTAAAACATATAAGGTTAAGGTTAAGTAAAGTTTTACTGAAGTTAGATCTATTTAAATTACAAGATCCTGAGTAACATTTCACGGAATAAAAAATAATGTTCAAGTCTTGAACTATTTGATATATATTTGTTTACAAATTAACTATTACGAAGCATTATTAAAATATTTAAAATACTTAATATGTTATTTATAATAACTTGTAAAGTGTATATTATAATATTAATAAGAATTATTTTAGGAAAAAATTTGACATTCAAATGTAGGTGAAATAACCTTACAATTTAATGACAAAATGTTACAGATCAAATTAATAGTATAATTATTATATATGTTTAATTATGTATATATATAAAATGTTTTAAACAATTCTTTATGCTTTTTCAGCATTTACTCTGCTACTTGCTCTTACGTGTTCCATAATAATACTCAGACGATTTATATTTGACATTTGCTTTCTGAGTTAATTACTATTTTCATAACACTTATGTAAGCTTTCATATTGTAAATCATAATATTTGTTTTCTAAAACATTATCTTTGATATATTACTTAACTCCTGCTTAACATCTGTCATATTGGTTAGTATATTGTCATGCAACAATCAAATTTTCACAACTCGATTGTATCAACTCGATTGTTTTTATATTCCATTATTGCAGTTGTTATTCTATATGCCAACTGGACTAAATTCTCCACTAAACTAAAAAAAGACAAATGAATTACTTACAGAGACTTGCTTTAAGATTTGCTGAAGTGGGTCCGTATTGTAAGTTTCGCATGACATTAAGTATGATCGTAGTATTTGGTCTACCGTTGCATTGCGGGCTGTAACATGGTAAAATAAAATTATTACAAATAAGTTTAAAGTAAAAGGTCATAATGTAATATGCATTGCCAAATAATTTTGGCCTTTAACATGATTATGAAATTTGTGTTATAATGTAAAAATGATAATTACCTAGTATAAGGGGATCTCTTGGTTCGGCATAGGTTACAAGTTGTGTGTCCGGAAAACTTACTCTCCGTTTTTCGGAGTTTCGCCTAGACGAATTTTTACTCACGTCATAACTACTGTTTACGTTATTTGATTCCATTTTTAATAAAATGGAATCAACAGATGTTATTATTAAATGGTTTGTGTATACACGCGTTTTTATCTGTTATATTATAATGAAAATTTGTAACTGTTAACGCAATTGCACTAAAAATGTTTGTTACACTGCCATCTTTACCACCTACTAGCTCCGTAAACAATGTACAGGCTATGTCATGAGAAAAGAGGTTTGAAAGTATCGCACATGCGTACCAAAACTTTTCATTTTATTGTAATTAATTTGTTACTAATTGAAATATAAATTTAAAAAACGTATTGTACTTAATAAAAGTATGAATTAGATATATTCTCAAAATATAAATGCATTTCTATATCGTATTAATGGCAAAATGTTTGGACATACTACATAATATACTTGGTTGTAGTGCGGGTTGCATTACAAAAATAAATTAGGATAATGTACTTTTTTACTTAAGAGAACTGAAATGTTTCCAAATTAAGTGATTAAACCACAATCAAAATTTATCCTTAAGGTTTTGCGGACTTTAGCAATCAAAAATGTCTACATGTCTTGAAATAAAGTACATACTTTTTCAAGTGCACACTTGAAAAAGTATTTCAATTACTTTGTGGTATTTGAAATATTGTACTTCAAACACTTCAAAAAAATAGTCTTGATATATGGATTTGGAAATACTTTCTCCGTTTATATTTGTTGTCTGAAAACATCAGTTTTAATGAAATTCGATAAAGAACTAGAAACCTTTTGATAAGTAATATAGTTAAAAAATATATTGAACAAGAAATTCATGAAACTGAATTTTTTTCTTGGCAAACTGACGAAACGACTTATGTTTCGCAATTATCTATCGTGTTGCGTTTTGTAAAAAATTAAAAAGTAGTTGAAGGGTTCATGTTTTTTTTTTTTTATGTAAGTTCGGGCAGAACTGCAAGTCATCTTTTGCAAGTATTAATGTTTTATTTTTGTTTTCAGTATAATTTTTATTTTGATTTATTGTATTGTAGATAGTAGCTATCATAAATATATTTTTAAAAATTTAAGTACTTTGTGCATATTTGTTGCCTCCCCTATTTCTAGACTGACGAGCCGCCACTGCAGAGTTCTTAACACCTATCTGGAAAGCACCTAATGAAATCATAAATACCAAACATTTTCGCGGTCTTAATTTTGTATTAAATTGTCACGTGATTAAAAATCAGCTGATAGAAGCGCTCAAATTAAAAAAATACAGATTAAAACTTTTTAATGATGTCTAATTTAGCATACCAAATACTAATATATTCAATTTTGTGATCTTTGAAATATCATTTTATTAATAATATAAATAAGTTTATTTTACAAATCAATAATCAAGTCTATCAAAATAAAAAGAATCATCCAGGATTTTCATGTAGGTGCTGCCCTCTACCTGTTGTCTGTTTATAAGCGACATTTGCAAGCGCGGGGCTCGTCTTTGTTGTCAGTTAATGGTTTCCCAGATTATAAATGAAGTTTAATTGAAATATTAAAAATGCCAGGCACGATTTTAGAAAATCTTAGTGGCAGAAAGTTAAGTGTCTTAGTATCTTTACTTATATTGTGCCAAATTGCTTGTTTTCTTGTCGGTGGAATTCTAGGTAAGTGAAAAATCACCGGTTTTTGTTCAAAATATTCTTTGTTTAGCATTTTATTTAACATCAACACGATTTGTTGCAAGTATAATGTGTTACACTTATTATTAAATTGTACCTACCTCTTCTATAAGATTATTTTCCTTACTATGTTAAGTAAATATTTATTTTTAACCTATCTTTGTATGTTCCTTGTATATATTTAACTTTTAATTCATATTAAGAAAGACATATGAATAATCAAGTATTTGCTTGTTTTGTGGACTGTAGTTTTAACATTTTGCTATTTTATTATTATAAAATATAAATTTGGTAGTGTAAGCCAGGAAATTAAAAGTTCAGGTTTACCTTATATTTATAAAATATAAGTTTTCGTTGTTATTCTTTGTTTTAGCTCCTTCCCCAGCAGGTGCACAGTTAGTTCTGGGATCACCTTGTTTAGATAAAGATGGTGATCCGAATGATACGACTAGATTTTTCACTCGATCAACATGTAAAAATTTAATTCATTTCGATCATCTTAAAGATGACAATATGGCTAATATTTATATGGCTAATAGGATCGTGTTCATGTTCCAGGTATGTTAACTCTTAATATTTCAGAAATTTTTCATAAAAATATAACACTTGAAGGTAAACGTCTGTCTCTCTGTCCGTCTGCTCGTATCTGCGCTTGTCACTCCAGAACTACTTTTTTATATCTGTAGCTACATCATTTGGTCAGGTCTTCAGCTAGGTTTTATTAAAATTGGTTCTGTAGTTCCAAAGTTATAATGATCTTTGTGTTCGTGGGGAAAAGAAAATGGATGTTTTTCGTTCATATTTAACATATTTTTTTTTAAATTATCAGCGAGAACATAGGTTTCGTCAGCGGTAAGGTTGGTACATGATTTATACACATCAGGATTGAAAGAATTTTTAAAATCTGTTATCAGCGTTCAAATGCTTCTGATATTTTGATGTATAATTGAAAAGGCTGTTTCGTTTGAACGTAATTGTTTAGTACAGGATTGATCATCTATGTATTCAAAACTTTTGATCTTTTCTTGTTTAAATTTAGCGGTAAAATTATCCATAATTGATTCTGGAGATTTTCATGTCTGTAAAATATTTCAAAGCTGAACAATTTTTATCAAGAGATGTATGCTCACAGTTGGAATTTAAGTTATATTTTTAATTTGTTCTTACACAATTTATACACCTTATAACTGTTTTCTGGCATTCTTTGAAATTATGATTTCCTGCACAGTATGAACAGGATTCTTCATTTTTTTGAAGATAGCTGATTAGATAGATTATTTCATTTTCGTTCCCTTTTCAGTCCTAAGTAATAATGTAGTATAATGTACAATAATCGTATTTGGTACGTTAGCAATAGTTCTGTTTCAATATTATAGATGCCCTTACACCAGTTTGATTATTCCCGATGGCAACAAAATCTCGTTGGTGTTCTTCAAACTGATATAAAATACAACACAGATATGGATATTGGTATGTTATCTGTAAAAATTTAGTATTCAAAATTTGTAATGTTTAGTGAACATTATGAATATTTATTTTTTGCTAGATCCTCGTATTCAGCTAACGATGGATTCAAGATTAGCTTATCGCAATAAAAATGATGCACCGAATGACTGGAAATATTATGCTTCTGCTATCGAGAAACGTACTATTGAATGTGCTCTTGATAAAGTAAGATGTCACTAGCAGTTTTTAATAAGGATTTATTAAATATTATTTTTCAGGATAAGAACGATGGCAATCTGTACAATTGTAGTACTGTATTATTGTTTGAATTGGGTTCCTTACATCATGATTACTACCTCTTAAATCTGAGATTGCCAGTCGATACTGCATTGAAATTAAATCAACAGATTGGTCATATTGATATTGGACTTGTGGTAAGCATCTTTGCTGAAATCATTCAATCTTTTACATTCAAAGCTTCTTATTCGCGGGGGATATGTACGATTGATATACCGCGAATACGGAAACCGTGAATACGGGATGGTAAAATGTAGAGAATTATAGGAGATAGGTTCCAAGATAGCAAAAAAAAAAAGATAAATGATTAAAAAAATATACTTTTATTTACTTTCTTTTAATTTACTTTTAATTAGATCTACTTTAAATAAATCAAAACTTAATTATTAACAGGTTTAGGTATTGACTTTAAGAACTTAGTTATTTTTTCTTGTTTCGCTGCATTTAACAGATCCTTTAACTCGGATTTTCAGAAGTTGGTTTGTCAATTTTTCTTTTGAAAATCATTTCTTTTCATGAATGGATCAATTTTCACGAAAAAGTCATCAGCAAGTCTTAATCTTTCGTTTAGTTTTTTTTTAAGTCAC
This sequence comes from Liopterus haemorrhoidalis, assembly GCA_963971575.1. Taxonomy (NCBI): domain Eukaryota; kingdom Metazoa; phylum Arthropoda; class Insecta; order Coleoptera; family Dytiscidae; genus Liopterus; species Liopterus haemorrhoidalis. The sequence goes on from OZ020614.1 coordinate 61,523,291, forward strand.
AGTCATCTTTTCCGAGCTAGTTACGGATTCTTTTTCAACCGGATCTTCGGTGTTGAGCATAAGTTCTAAGTCTACTAGTACAGTCAAGTTTTCTAGAGACTCAATCAATTTCTGTATATCAGACGATTGCAATTGTTCAAAGCCATCATCTTATGTTATTTTAGATCTGATCAATGTTTTCGGTTATTTCTTGAATACACAGTGTTATTATTACTGCCCGGAGTTAAACCAGGAATAACGAATTTATCAGAATTTATTTATCGCAAATAAAGAAACTGGTTAAAAATATTTTCTTCGCGAGTTCGCAATTCGCGAAGAAAATATATATATATTTAAATTTATTTATTTTACATCGGCCTATTTCTGCAACGGGGCTAATCGCCGATGCTAGGGGGCGAGCTCCTACACCTGGATGATGGGTGAATGATTGTGAAATGAGAATAATGTAAATATATTATTCTCGCCCGAATAATATCACCAACGGAGAATCGAACTACCTACCTCACAATCCAGAATGTTTTCCAAAGTCCAAACTGCACGATTTAATGCGCTCGGTCACTCCGTTGGCAAGAAAATATTTGTATAATAAAATAAGACATTTGATTATATTGTATTGATGTTGCTGAATGTTATTATATATTTTTAATACTCTTTCAGACTATATATCAAAATGGTGGTTTTACCAAAGTGTGGGTTTCATTAAAAACTGTATTTTTCCCATTAATAATTGCAACAATGATTTGGTATTGGAGACGTATACATATGCTATCAAGGTCACCTGCTTTGTTAGAGTATATGTTATTGTATTTAGGCGGTGCCCTGACAATCCTCAATGGTAATATATGGTTAAATGAAACCTTTAAGTATCATAAATAAATATTATTTCTTTTTAGTTCCACTGGAATTTTTAACATTAGTTTTTAACATGCCTTATATGTTACTGCTTAGTGACATTAGACAAGGTATCTTTTATGCGGTTTTACTATCATTCTGGCTTGTGTTCGCAGGAGAACATATGTTGGTAAGTTTTAGTTTTCAGTTGTATACAAGGGCTGCCAATTAAGTTTTCGTCCTCACCCACAACATTGCTGGCGGCAATAATATTTGGTTTATTGTTCATGGTTACAATATTTTTCCCACATTTTCCATCAAATGAAGGGATGGTAGCTGATGTTGGATATTTTGCAGAGTTTTCGAAAAGCCACAATAGTGATGGCATAATGGTTTTCAAGCATCGCTGGAATAAATGTATTGATGTTGTGGAAGACCTTATTGAAAAATTTAATTTATTTTAAATTGAAAAATTAATTTTTTCATTGTGGGGCCGAGAATTTATTGGGCAGTCTTCGTATATATAGTCATAAAATTTTAATTACTCTCTACGTATGTTTTTAGATCAAAGATACAGGAGAACGAAATACTTTGAAAGTTTACTGGCGTCATTTAAGCGCTGTAGTTATTGGATGTGTCTCATTATTCATATTTGATCTTTGTGAACGTGGTGTGCAGTTGAAAAATCCATTTTATACTATTTGGGTGACCGACTTAGGAGCTAATCTTGCTGTATCCTTAAATACTATTTTTTTTAATTCTACATTACGCGAAATTCTATCGCGCTTCTAAAATCTACAAAATTAATCAGTATGTTTTTCTTAACTAGTTTTTAGTTATCTTTCATCATTGTGGCAGGTATTTCAGCAGGAATGTACTTCATATTCCTGTGTTACATGGTGTGGCAGGTGTTTACTAATATCAGTGTGAAACGATCTACACTACCAAGCATGTCCAGCGCTCGTCGTTTACATTATGAGGGAATCATTTACCGTTTCAAATTTTTGATGTTGTCAACATTGCTATGTGCAGCTTTCACTGTTATCTGGTTCATTTTAGGACAGGTGAGAAAACACTACGATCTTTTTCGATTTTCAGCTGTTTTTCAAGGGTTTTATTCGTCACCTCATCTATAAAATTGCAGCCGGTTTATCAATTTTTTTTTGGCAGAATCTAAATATTCAAACCGTAGTTTTCTATCTCTATCTTTAACAAAATTTGTATAGAATCAAATATTTAAATGGTTGTAAGAACCACAATATTCTATAGTGCGTTCAAAGGTGAGTTTGCAGTACAGGGCATATGGAGTAGTTCTTTTTCATACACTCTAATGGGTTTACACAATGACACTATCCTTTTCTTGCTTGTCGACGTTGCCAGCTCTAAAACGCGCTGATCTGTGAAGACGCAGTATTCTACAAATAGCCATTTGTTTTTGTTGAGTGTTATTTTGAGTTTTATAAGAGTGGATTTTGTAAATCATACGAGTTTTTCATATTATTATAATTGACACATTTGACCCTTTTACAACATTTGGCAACACAGCTCCCATTTGCCATAAGAGCTATACTGCAAACTCACCTTTGAACGCACTATAACATCACTTAAGGCGGCGCACAACCCTATAGTCCTCAATAGTTTCTTATACAAAACTAATAATCGGAAATAAAATTAATAACAACCTATATATCAAAATTTGCAGCGAATTTTTATCTATCTAATAGGATATTTTTAATTGTAGAAAAAACTGTTAGGTAGTTGTAAATAAGAAAATTGCATTATAGGCGCCATCTTGTAAACCAATCGACGCATATTTGCGTACGATGCGGCAAATTGTACCTAACTACTCATTCTACAAATATGATTGTAGCTATTTTGTTGTATTGTGAAAATTACTTATACTTATTGTACTTGGTAATCTATTTTTGCCGCCCTCTTGAATCTGCCGCGGTTTTCAAAATTGGTGTTACGGGTAAAAATGATTTATTTTTCGTGAAAAATACGTGTACCAAATGGCATTCTATTATCTTTAAGTATAATATTTTTCGACGAAGGCTCTAAACTATAAGTAATCAAGTCGAAAAAAAAATTGACGTATTATTTGAACATTTCTACACAAAACTATATAAATATAAAAGTTATTCGAAACCCACAAATAGATTTAAAAAATTACAGAACAATATCGCTGATGTCTATTTTTAATATAATGAGCGATAATATTTTTACTATAAATGTTTCTACAATTAAAACTATCATATTAGATAGACACAAATTCGGTGCAAAATTTTATGTATAGGTTGATACTAATTTTATTTCAGATTGTTTGTTTTGTATAAGATACTAGTAACCTCCAGGGGTTATACGCAGCCTTAAAGTAACAGGTGATAAAGTTAGTAAAAAGATGAATAAAATATTAACTTGATATTTATAATTAATTAACTGCATTCATACATTTGTTATGTCTAATAAACATTTCATGATATTTGTTTATTTATTCTTAAAATGATCTTTTAACAGTTCAAATTTAAGAAAATTATTGTTACTGAATTTTGTGTTAATTTCGAGGTAAATTCATCCGCATTGTTTAAAAATTGTATTTAATGTAAAACAATGATTGTTGACATACTTTTTACTTCTACCACATGGTTCTAAGCACTTTTTTTTAAAGTAATTTATTCGAAGAGGTTCCATTTCTGACTTGTTTCATATTATTTCCCTTTTAAATGTAGATTGCTGAAGGACAATGGAAATGGGATGAAACTCAAGAATGGGAGTTAATGTCTGCATTTTATACTGGTGTTTACGGTATGTGGAATATTTACATTGTTTCTCTTTTGATTCTCTACGCACCAAGTCACAAACAATGGCCATCTGATGCTGGAACTGATCACAGTGTAAGTGAAGAAATAGAATTCAGTCGTCTTCCAACTGATCCTAGTCCAAGTGAAATATCATCCTTAACTATGTTCGCAAGAAAAGCCACTATCGACTAAACAGTTCGTATTTGTTTTATTTCTACTAAGATATTTAACATTTTTTTAATTTCTTAATCATTTCATTCATTGTATCTCTAAAGTTATTCTTAAATTATTTATATATTTTTTACATTTTTGTATTTATACAACTCGAATCTTTATTTACACTTTTAATATAAAAGTATTTACATCAAAATATTAGACTAATGAAAAACTACTTAATAAGGATACTTAATATATTAAGTCTTTTTACTAATATTCTATTCGTAGATTTCAATTAAAGTTGTGCAAGTTTTTAAACATATTATGTTCGGAATAATAATAATAATTTTATTTAGTGCTTGTACAAGTTTTCACACGTTTACACCAGTCAAAGATCATACATAATTATTAGAAATATAAATTGAAATATAAATTATAAAATTACAATACAATTGCCAGATGGGTAATTAAACAGAGAAGGATTTTTAGTATTTGCTCCAATCAATGCTGTAGTACTCATCAGTGCTGTACAGACAGTTTTCAAGAAAAACCTCTCTAAGTTTTTTCTTGAAGGTCCTGTTATTAACATTTCTGACAGCAGAAGGCAAGTAATTGAAGAAACATGCAGCCGAGTAAAGACCGTTTTTTGACTTCTCAAGTCTTATTTTAGGGAGACGAATATTGTCTTTAGAGCGGACATTATAAGAATGACTTGAGGAAACGGTGACAAACTGGGCTGCGTTTTCTTTAACATACACCAGGCAGATATATACAAATAGGCTGTACACTGACATTATTCTACATTTTTTAAAAAGTTCCCGGCAGTGGGTTCTGGAGGGGACATTATTCATAATTCTAAGAGCTCTTTTTTGGATTATGAAAATGCGGTTGATCGATGAGCTTACTCCCCAATGGACTATACCGTAAGACAAACGAGACTGGAAAGCGGCAAAATAATAACAGCCTAATACTTGAGGCTGTAACCAGAATCAGCCATATTTTACAATATATGGTTTGTAAAACACTTGTAAACTGTTGTAAAATATTAAACAAAGCTAAAAATTGTTTTTTTCTGTACGATTTTTAATATTGTTAATTTTTTTTTTTTTTTATTCGTTTCTTTAACGCGCTAAACGCCACATGAAAAATGTATAATTCACATGCTTCGTTGCTTCGCAAAAAAGAGCTTTTTTTTTCTTTTGGCGACCTATATTTTGATGGTACAAAAAATTAATCTACAATCTTTCATCTATAGAAGTTTTTCAATAAGAAGTTTTATTTGATTATTTGGAAAATTAAAATTCTGATTTACATATTTAAAAAGTGATAAATAAATAATAATATTGTAAAAAATTAATAAATAAAATAATTTAAACCTATTTTTGTTAATAAACACTCTGAAACACAGTTTTATATTGAAATGTCCCTTTTTATATGAATGTTTCTCAATTTTATGTTACTTTCAAACAATTATTTTAAAAAAATAATGGTGTGCCTCAAGGTTCCCCTTTTCTGCTTTTCAACATCGCACTGGTCAACGTGTTAAATAATGTTTTCATACTTTTTATTCTATCTGTCAATTTGAATGTGTTCATGAATAACGTTCCTACTTATAAAATGTGCGGACAGAATATTATTAATTACCTTGCACAATTTTTAAAATCAAACATATTTTTTATATGCTTATAAGGTAACTAACCAAAATTTGTTTGGTAAATTATGCTCAAATTTTTAATATTTATTTTAATTTTATAAACAGATAATTTATATGCTTCCAAAAACATTTGTGTATTTTATGATTAGAATTTGTAAGACGAATAAAATTTTGTATTAGCGACTTGTATAGGAAGATATTTATAAGTTTGCTGGATTCAATTAATAATTTTAGCATGATTTAACAGTCGCTAGAGTCTAAACATATGACACTGGATCGCTGGAAGTTATACTTGGAAGACTGATTTTTTTTTTCATATCAGTGTCATAACCTAAAATGCACAAGTACTTATAAGAAATATGCTTAAGGAATGCTGGCCTAATCTACAACACAATATCAGGAAAGTTCATTCCTAAATCGCAGGTGATCTTATATGGCTAATATAATTTCATGGGAATACAGATCTTTAAAAATCTCCATATTAATCAGTATTAAATGTATTACCATTAATAAACTACAGCCATTGTATGATTAATTTTATTTCAATCTACTTTAACATGTACTAAAATTCATATTTGATGAACAGATATTTTGCTATCATCTAATTTTATTGTTCCAACAACTTATTAACAAATACTATTAAAAGATCAACTACAACAATCGACCATATATGTAATTTTGAAGCATTCATGGTACAATCTGAGGATTTTAACTTTATTAATAAACATTTGTCAGTATTTTGGACTTAACTTATTTTACCTACAACTATAATATGTTATAGTGTGCATTATTTTCGTGCATTTACGATACAAATAATAATTAATCGTACACATTTCAGTAGTATATATGTTATAAATGTGACTCTTATATATTTTCAGTAGATAATGTGAACAGGCATAGTAAAATTGCACTAAACTTGATATTACTGTTATATCTGGTCTAATCTTAAGTAGTTATATATTTCTTCATTGGCAGCCTTTGATACTACACTACTAAAATCGTATTAAGTAGAAACTGAAATTGTATAACTGTATTCTTATTTCAAGTAATTTTAATTTTTACTTAAATAGTAAATTTATCAACACTCCCAAGCTGGATTGGGTTGTTATGGGAATGTAGCCTGGACTTTCACTTCCTCGGGATGAGTGTTCTTGCCCAGTGGGTTCGGGAAGCAAGTTCCGAGTCACTGTTTAAATCCAGAGCGTTCAAGAAAAAACCCAAATGCGTTTCTTCGAACGATGTGGAGTTAAACAGAGTGACTCGGAACACTATGAGCTTGTTCCCGAACCCACTCTTAGTAGCAGTAAGATAGTGATCAGCACTATGACTCGGTGAAACTACTGGGACGTTTATAGTAATTTTTATTTCAATATGAATTGTTTTATTTAACTTATTATGTTATAGTTTTACTTCAGATATACTTTAATTTGTTTTAATTATAGCACAGTATTTAATATAAAACTTTTTAGTGTTGTCAATTTATATAAACGATTTGTAATTTTATAAAATCTTTGTTAGCTTACAGCTTCATATCAGAATACATAAGTATTGCAAATTTTACTGTTTTTATTATTTTTGTTCATTTTTCTGTATATGGGACACACTCTGGTTGTGTTGATGATGTTAAATATGCACCGCATGGCTTTATGAACAATCAAAAAATTTTTTTGCGAAAGATATTTGAAAGTTTGTGGACCGGTGTGCCACGTTTGTTTCCTAGTTAGATTATTATGTTGAAAAGTGACCAATTTAGTTTTTGTAATTTTAAAATCAATTGCCCTTACATTAAATTCCCTTGTACTTATCTTATTTGTTCATCCATAAATGTCATATGAAATATCAATTAGATATAAATGTTATTATTTCCTTAATAAAATTATCTTACTTGAGAACTGAGTAATGTTGGATGCTATAATCTATAATGGAGGATCATAGCATATTTCTCAAGTAATATTTTTTGGTTAAAGAAATATTTCTTTTTACATTTGATTTGAGAGGCATTTACGGAACAAGTCTTAAGAACTAATGCTCAGTTAAATTTGAAAAATTATTAAATTGTTCTAAGGATATTTGATGAGATTGGGGAATGAGGTTGTTATTTTATAAAGATTTTTGTTAATGGTATGTAGCCAGGGTTATCTGAATTGTATAGAAAATTCTCAGTTAATATTTCTTTTATTTTGGTCTTAAATAACCTATTTGATAAATTTTTTATTGTACGTGGCATATGGTTACAGGAGGTAGCTGACAAATATATATCGTTTCTAGATTTGGATAACCTAAGTCTAGGTAGTCTGATGTTGCCACCAGAGCGAACATTGCAATCTTGTCTCGAGGATACGGTTACCTATTTGTCAATGAATGAACCATAAATTGTCTTAATGTTACAATAAATATTGCTTTTATATTAAGGTGACCATACGTTCCGAATTGGCCGAGACAATCCCGAATTTCCGCCTTGCGTCCCGAATTTTTCCAGAGGCAATATCTGTCCCAAATTTGGGTTTTTTGTTCCGAATTGTCACGAATTTTAGAAAAAGGACTTATTTTCAATATTTATTTTTAATATATTTCAACTAAAATTATCTTTACAACTAAAAAAAAATCTACCAAAAGGGTATTTTCCTTGAACAGCTTTTGGACAAGTGACAAGACTCAACTTGATGTAAACACATTAAAAGCAAAATTATAAATTTCATTTTGTATATGTAAAATTTGCAATATTTATATGAAATGTATATGAAACTGTATATTTATCCGTTAGTAATATAACTTGAATAACAGTATTGCAATATTTGTGTTAAATGCTCCTAATTTCATTATAGTGCTTAATGTATATTGATAATGATTGTTCTCTTAGTATTATTTTTATGTGATGACTATTTGATACATGTTTTATTTTATATATCTTTTATTAATAATTGTATAACATTTGTATCACTTTAAATAGACGTGTATTTTAAATTTAAAAGATCTTGTTTGATTTGTTTTTCCTTCGTAACGCCTTATTGTAGCTCGTTCAGGGATCTCTTTAGTAATAAGATGTGGATGTATAACGATTATGCAAATTAGCCAGGTCAAACAAATATAGAGAGCAACAAAAACCCTTGCTGTAGTACCAATGTGCTCCGTAGTTAAGCTCTCGAAGGCGCTTTCATCGTTTTGGTTTTAATGTGCAAGGTCTGGGTACAGTTTGGTTTAAAGGCCGTACAAATAATACCATAAAGACCACGACAATATATGTGGAAGAGCGACAAGGTACGCTAGTAATTTATATACTCAAAGTGACCCCGGTATTCCATAGCAGTGCTACCGAAACTTATATAAATAAGCTGGTGAACCTAAATTACATATTTTGGCGGGCCCCTGTATTTTGGATTGTGTTTTTAGACTGATATTAATTAACAATTAATATAAATAAAGCAACACTTGAATTTTAAATTTAGTACGTATTTTAAAACTGCATTGGTTGATGCTTGTTTTGAGTCCGAAAAAACTGAAAAACTAATGAGCTGTTCATTTTTGTACCAATAGGTGGTACTTTATATCTACAAACTTCATGTGAATGTTAGTAATATAATCTGTAGCTAGATGGCAGTGTGTCACTAATGCAGCCATAATTTCTTTCAAACGCTTCTATGGCAGTGATTCCCAACCGGGGGTCCGCGCCTTTTGTTCAGTTACCGGAAAAAAAAAAAAATAATGGCGTGAAAAGACACATTATTTATCAGTTGAAACTGATTTAAAAAAACTCATAGTTAAAGTCTTTCAATTATTTATTTGTGTAATTTGGAATGGTTAACTTTATATTTTTTTCATTTTTAGGGTTTTGTAGGTATGACCACCAAAAAACCCTCATAACGTCACTCATGTGTCTGTCTGTCTGTACGGTAGAAATTGTAGCCAAACGGCTGAACATAGAAAGTTGAAATTTGGCATACTTGTACAACTCTGACCCACATATAGGAAAAATATAGCGCAGGAGCAATATAAACAAATACGTATTTAATGGAAAAATAAATATTTTTTTTTTTTAATTTTGAGTGGGTTATTAAATGAAACCTCTTAATGCGTGGATAGACAAATATATTTTTATTTTTTTATTTTTTTTTATTTTATGGGATTTACACCAAAAATAGACCCACACTACGCTTTTTTTTAAATTAAAAATATAATAAAAACATTTTAACACTTGATATCTGAGTTCATGTGTAGAATGTAGTGTTCAGTGGGCTAATTCAACCTAATGTTTGAATTACTTTAGTTTTTTGTTTTTAAGATATTAAAGAGGAATAAATCATTTATAGTAAATAAATACTTACAAATCAAATAACACATTGTTAATAGTGAGAAATACTTTTCTGAAATTGAATAAATTAAGCCATTTATCAATATAATATTTCTTATTAATTTAATGATTTGAATACGAAGCAAATGTAGAAAAAACGCTAGGATTTTTGAATTGAAACTTTATTGTGACGAAATTTTCGGAAATTATTTAAATTTTGTTTAAAAAATTTTAGTAGTCAAATACCGAATAAAAATGATTATCAAAAAGCAATTATGTGTTTATAGAACAAATATTCCTAGACATCCAGCATTATGGCTTCTTACACTTATTAAATACCTACAAAATCCTGAAATGTGTGAGAATTCATACTTCACATACATTTTTAATATTAATATACATATATACATTGTTCATTTGTTATTAAATTATTTTTTATGAATCCATTTATCAAAACCATGGAGATGCAAAACGCGCCGTTTCTAAAATTTGCAAAGTTTGCCATAGGCGCCCTATTTGAAAAGTAGTTGAAACACTGAACACTTTATAATTGTGGCCTCACAAAAAAATCTTTTTTGGTGCAAATCTTCATGGTGGCGCCCACCACTTTTGTCGCTTATTGCGGTGCCTTTTCCCGCATTCTCTTTGCAACAACACGGTTAAAAAAACAACTATATAAATTAAAAAGATTTTTCTTATATGAGGAGTACAATTTATTGAAATCGGCTGCCAAGAGTAGGGCCGGCGCTAGGATTTGCGGGGCCATGTGCGAGAAGAGCAAAAAAGTCTTCACTTGCCAGATCCAAGTGAGGAGCAAAACAAAAAAATTGATGTGAAGTGTGAATTTTCACACATTGCAGGGTTTTGCAGGTATTTAATAACTGAATGATGATTATTTGGGATGCCAAAACAAATTTTATGTCAAAATATTTTTTTATGAATTTTAATTCGAATGCCTAATACCATTATTTAAGTTTTTAAATATGTGCAGTATTTTTTTTACATAGCAAGGTTCATTAAGATTTTGAAAATTGCGCCTATGGCTTCTATTCGTTGCTTAAATCATTAGCCCCGCCCTCTGATTTCGTATACACCAAACAGAATTAAATTATAATTTCAACACTTGCCACTGGTTATTAAATTTACGCTTTTAAAAATTAAATGCAACATTTACCAAAATATAGTTAGAATTTTTAAAAAATAATTTAAACAAAAGAAAACTGCAAAAAAAAAACAAAAAAATTAAAATTTACAGGATTCGAACTCTAGTTTGCAAGTTAACTGTGTTTAGCAAATTAGAAAACCAATGACTAAACGCACATCGCTATCAGCGCTGACGTCTGAACTTGGTTACATAGCGAATTAAATATCTATCATATTTTGGTTAAAAACACAAAAAATGCATTATTTTCCGAAAACATAATCTGATCAAAAATTCCTGTTGTACTATTCCGGTTCACACCAATATACATTACTTAGAATTTTTTCACATTTTTAGTTTAAACCATCTGGGCTGCAGGGTGTGGGACAAAAAATTTTTTGCACAATTTTGCAAATATCGCGTCAAAATAATTTATTTTGCAAAAATAAAATTTTGATCGTTAATCCACGTACTAAGGGCTATCATTTGATACCCTACTCAGAATTTTAAAAAAATATTTTTTTTTTCGATGAGCACATATTTGTTTATATTTTTAGGGGGATATGTTTTTTAGGTGTTTTAGTATTTTTCCTATGTGCGGGTCAAAAAGTTGTACAAGCATGCCAAATTTCAACTCTCTAGGTTTAGCCGTTTGGCTACAATTTTTACCGAACAGACAGACAGACAGACGACAAAATGACGGTATTAGGGTTTTTTGGTCATACCTACAAAACCCTAAAAAGGTCCTCATCTCCATGCGCGGGGCCTGCTGTTCAGATCCAAGTGAGGAGCAAAAAAAAGGTCCTCATCTTTATGCGCGGGGCCTGTTGTTGAACCGCGGGGCCTGCTGTTGACCGCGGGGCCATGTGCCGCTGCACATGCCTCGCGTTGGCCCTGGCCAAGAGGTCCGTAAGTCAAAGAGGGTTAGATACCACTGTTCTGATAATAGTAGCGATAATTGTCAACTGACAATAACTGAAGCGCCTCTAGTGAGATTTTGAGAAACTGACGGTTGTAGGATAGTCGAGTTTGTGACAAGCATGGGAATATGTTCTTAGAAATGGAAAGACAGTTAAAGACCATTTTAGAGTGTGTTCCCGTGTGTTTCAATAAATATCACATGAAGATACCATTGAACCTGTCAAAAATATCCTACCAAAGTCAGCCATGATGTGAACGCTGTAGCGCCTCTATCGGTAGTGTCAGATGCCAATAGACACAAAAATCTATGAATACAGTAGATCAGCTATTTCATGGATAAATACAGTTCTGTATTATTTTGAAGAGTTTTATGATCGAATAAATTTGGAAAACAACTTATTAATTTTAACAAAAATAATTGAAGTAATCAGTATTTTCTTTAGTTGTAATTCACAAGTTTGATTGACGTAAATATTCTGAGCTGAACATTACTAGCAAGCTAATATAGTTTAACAATGGACAATAAAATATTTATCACCAAACAACGGAACCATTTGAATGAATAATAAATAAATATTCAATATAACAATTACATGGATGAATTAATTTAATTTGAAAGATAAATATATATATATATATATATTGATAAAACTACAAGTGACAAATTATTGCATTGAAACATTTATTTTTTTTTAACAACTTTTTAATTATATAATTTTGTTTATAAATATTTGCTAACATTTCAATTTTATTTTTAAATGAACCATTCAAACATAAAAATATTGATAGCTAATGAGAAATTTAATTTTGAATCAAAAGAGATCGAATTTTTATTTTACAGTTTTGTAGGATTCCTGCAGGACGTCTTACCCTTTTCACGGCATTACTAGTCAATTGCCGATATTTTAAAAATTTCCCCGGTCAGTTTTCTTATTTAAATGTTTTTGAAAAGAGGGATGGGAAGTGAGTCGGGAGTCGAGTAATAAAAATTCCTAGTGTGTTTTAATTTTAAGACCGTAACTCAAAACTGACCATATATTTGTGATCTAAGGCTAAAAATATATAAGTATACCAATTTTAGAACAAAAATAAAAAAAAAATTCTTCCAAAATTTTGAAAATTTTGGTCAAAATTTTTTTGACTCCGATTTTAGTTAAAATATAGTTTTAGGCTAATTTTGGGGTGAGGATTATGAAAAAAATATTTAAAAAATTCATGCTTTCCTAGTTTTTGAGTTAGAGCTGATTTAGGTCAGTTTTTTGCCTATAATTCCAAAACTTTTGCCCAAATTTCAAAATGGACCAAATTTTCTTGATCTCTGACCAAAAATACATATTTGTACCAATTTTCAATAAAATTGGAGACAAAAATTTTTTACTTCAAAATCACGATTTTTTTAAGGTCTACCCCTTACGATTTTTTCGATTTTTGGCCATTTTCAAAGATTTTGGATCACTGCCCCTACAAAACTTAATAATATGTTTATTTAAGCCCAATTTTTTTCTTAGAGTAAACAGTGTAGTAGAATTTTAAAATTTCAAGCCGCATATTTATATCCCTAACCATTTTTTAGTTAGCAATTTTTAAAATTTTCAAAAAAAATTTAAAAAAAAATAAAAAATTTCAAAAAATTTTTTTGTTTTCAAAATCTGGTTACAAGTAAATTAGGACCTCAAGATTTCAAAAATTTCAACCGCAGGTCTTTATTGTATTTCGTTTTTGAGATATATCCTGGAATGGCTATGGAGCCCCTGAGAAGTGCACGCGGAACACTTAGGGCTCTACGGAGCACAGGTTGGAAACCGCTGCTTTAAAGGATCGGAGAACACTAAATGCTGCATGGTATACAACAATTTTTTGCCAGAAGTCATCAACAAAATCAGGAAAAACAACCAAAAACGTCACATCATTCTTCATCATGACAATGCAAGCTCCCACACAGCACTTTAAACAAATGATTTGAAGGAGAAAAACATCGAATTAATGTCTCATTGCCCATATTCACCTGATTTATCCCCTAATTTGTTCCCCAATGTCAAACAAAAAATGCGTAGACAGCGATTTTCATCACCTCGAGAAGTTGTTGAAGCCAGAGACAAAGTAAGTAAAACTTGCGCTAGGGGCAGAGCCGTGTTTTGGCGCCCTTGGCAAATAAAAACAAGGTTCTCACCTCTCAAAATTTAGGTGATGAGCAAAAAAAAAAAGGTCCTCACCTATAAAAATCCAAATGACGAGCAAAAAAAAGGTCCTCGCCTTCGCAATGGCGCCCCTTAGTCAAGCCCGTCAGCGCCCAGTGCCCTTCCGCCCCCCTTACTGCGGCTCTGGTTGAAGCCTTCGAAAACCATGTTTTTGAGATACGAACTTCAGAATGGAAAAAATGTTTCGAGAATTGGTTTGAACGCATGCAAAAGTGTATAAATATTAAAGGTGAATATTTTGAAAAGCAATAAAACAGTTTGTTAAAAAAAAATCTTTCTCAGTTTTTGTAAAATAAAAGCCCTCATAGCCATAGTTAGTGCGCTCCAAAAACGTGTCTTCACCTGTATAGGAAGTGAAATAACAAGGATATATTCGAGTGTGGGGGGAGATAAATCTGATATTTGTAATAAGAGAAAGAATTGTTTCCATGTGAGAGAGCAGGCGAGCATTGAGTAAAGCACAGTTCGAGTAAGGATTTTCTAGGGTCATGTTCATATTATGGCATGGAATGGGAGTTTTCACACCTGCGAACTTTACCGTGAAAGCGCATCCTTCACACTACAACACCTTCGAATAATGATCTCGGTTATTCAACGTTGAACACTGAGCACTTTTAATGCTCAGAACGTACAATCAATGTTCAACGTGTATCACCGAAATATACAAGCTACCCCGAATATTCGGTTCACTTGACAACACTTTATGCTTCGTTCGTTTTATTATGTTCTCTATTTAAATTCCTCGTTACGGATTTCGATGCAATTGTTCCTTTGTTATGCGTGTGTCTACCGAAATTAATAAGCTCGTTTAATATTTACCTGATTAAAGATACTTTATTCCAAACTACATCTTCAATAATTGGATGGCGAAATTTCTTCATTTAAAATATGTTTAACAGTATCCTAAATTTAACGGTGATACATGAATACAATAAAGGTATAAATAATTTCGATAATAGGGGATACGCATAAAATTTATATTTTCTTAACCCTTTACCACATAGTGTACCATATATGGCACATTCCGATTTTTATTTTACTTTTAAAACTGAATCAGAACGTTACTTCATGAATGTTCATATATGCCACATACACAGCAATGGATCCTGCAGTATCTCAAGTAATGGGCTGCAATAGATTTGAGGATATCAAGCGGAATTTGCACTTCAACGATAACTCGAATTTATTGAGAAATGACAACTAGAAGATACGACCTTTTCTTTCAAAAATTCGAGGGCGACTGCTTTTAATCTTTAATGAAGAACACCTAGCAATTGACGAGTAAATAATACGGAATCATTTTCTTTTGCAACATAATGTAGAATCATAATGTTCCATGAATGGCATAAACCATAAATTATTATGTTTTCATAAAAATAATAATTAATATTTTAAATATATTTTTTTAATTAATTTTTCTATCAATAAGAACCTAATGCTCATGAATTATTTCAGCCAAAAATAAAAATTCATGCAGTAAAGGGTTAAAACTACATTTTTTTGATATGTTAATGTTAGTTATGTCACCTAACAAAACAAAAATCACATTTTAATTAATATTTCAGCCAAATTTTTTAATTAAAATATTATAAATTTGAAATAAGCCGACCACAGCGCGAAGATTGCCGAGTAAATACGACTGAGCATGACGTCAAACCCTAGACGGCCCAGACTACAACATAATCTTGCGTGTGTATATGTATTGTTCGAGAGTTTTGTATTTGTTTTTAAAGAATTTTTCACGAATTTATTATTAAAATGGCAGATAAAGATTTTGTTAGGGCTCAGAGTGACAATTTACCCAACATTGATTCTTCCTTTTCTTTTGTTTTTCTCCATTAGGTAATAAAATAAATTGTTTTTGTGGAGTTCTAAACAAAGTATTTGTTCACATCGGTACTGAACAATATTTTCGATGTTTCGAAGTACTGGGCCCTGGATCTTCCATGTTTTATATATTTTAATATATAATTTAATTCGGTAAACATGTAGAATAACTTTATTATAATTAAAATCACTCTAACTTTACACAATCTATAAAAGTTATACAAGCAAATAAGTTCACGACAGACTGTGTAGGCTGTACGCTGTAGACTGGGTAGGCTGTACGCAGTATATTAGGTAGGTTCTGACGTTACACGTGGTTTTCGCGCGCTACATACATATATGATTTTTTTAAGCCTTCAAATTAAAAAAAATGCAAAACTGTTTTTTATGTTTATATGCAACAAGAGGAATATAATAAAAAATAAAAAAAAAATCATGCCAATCCCCTATTTTCGCTAATTTTATTTTATCTCACGCAATAATAGTAAATACAGTTACGTTATTGTCAAGAGTTTATCACTAGTGAACGGACAAAATAAGTCTTTCTAAGAAATTTGTTAAAAACATTCATATCAAGCGGCAAATATATTCTAATGAGATTAAGGAAATAATAAAAACTCTCGATTAAATCAAATAATAATAATAATAATGTATTGTATTAATACGTATTTCGCCAACGGTGTGGCCGTGTCTAAATGTATTATGTTTTGTTGTTTTTTTCTTCACCTACATTATTCAATTGAAGAGATAATGATGAATTAAGGCGCGAAATTCAGACATAGCATCTCTTTGACATGTATGTATTATCCTTTTTTTTTGTTTTGGGGGATTGTACTATTCAAAAACAGCTGATAAATAACAAAAAGTAACCTATTCTTGCATCCGTGACATTATATGTTCATTCAAAGATCGTTAGTACGATATCATGTTAAAAAGTAAATGATAAAAGGGCTCCAAGTTTCGCTGCATTGTACATGAGATGAGAGATATTTTCAAGATGATTCAGGGCTGGACTGGTAATAATTGGTAAAAGTAAATTAGAAAACCTACTGCTTCTACATTTTTTGTATTGTAATACCTTATCTGTTGTTGGCCGTGTTTCTACTCTGGTTCCATTTGGTTCTTTTCTGGTGAGCATAATTAATAAAGTAAAATTCAAGCCTCTTTCTTATCCTCCATACAATCCAGATATGTGTCCGTCTGATTATGACCTTTTTGGTCCAAAATGCGTTACGTGGACCGTGATTTTCGCGCAAGTGGCTTTGCCTTCAATCAAAGACTTTTTTTGCGGGAGGTATTCGAAATCTTGTGGCACCAGGGGCACTGAGAACGGACTCAAGTCCTGGTAAAACAATAATTCCGGGTCCCGAGAAAACGATAATTCCGCCCCCAAACCTCAGAAAACGAACCCGTTGACAGATAAAAAAACTGGGCTTAGATATTGTTCCTTATTTTTTCTATAATATAATATACAAGTTGTTTCAGCAGGAATCTGCTAAACTGAAAAGACGTGTTCGTCGAATTTTAAATAATAAAACGTGATATCAACATTCGATTCGGCAAAATTATAAAGTTATAATATGATAAATTTATATTGTTATCCAAAACTATTCTATTCTGGTTTAGTTCGTCCCTGATTATGACCAGTTTTAAACGATATAAGCAAAGTGAGTTGAGTGCAGTTTCCTTGTTGGGCTGATGCCTGCAGATGATACTGATTATCAAGCGTCAGCGCGATTGACGACGCCCTGGCCACTTTAAAAATCACTACAATCTCTGATATTTCAGATATCATATAGACACTACCACACTTAAGCTTGATATTAGCGTTAATGCAAATAAAGGCCACAATCTGTTAAAAACTGTAAAAATGTGTAACGAGACCAGGGGCGCACACAGATTTTTGGCTTGGGGGGGGTCCAATTATACATAATTTTTATAAACACAGGGCAAAATTTCAATTTCAAGTGAAGAGCAAAAAAAAAGGTCTTCCCTTCTAAATTTTAAGTAAAGAGCAAAAAAAAGGTCCTCACTTCTAAATTTGAAGTGAAGAACAAAAAAAAAATCCTCACTTCTCACAGTACGGGGGGGGGGGGGATCCGGACCCCTTGGATACCCCCCTTGTGTGCGCCCCTGAACGAGACCACACATTACCTCCCCCACCGTTTTACTTAAGTACAAAAATTAAATTGATAGATAAATAGATAGTTATTTTATTTATACCTTTCGGTGAAAATCTACATATTATTTAAATACAGTTTTATTTTAATTTATTTTCAAATACATATTCTAACTATTGTTGAATCTTCGTCTCAAATCTTTACATCTCTCTAAGACGTCCTCCATCCTTGCCCTGATTCACACAACGCGTCTTCTCTTATTCCTTCTTTAAATTTCATTTCTCCACAATTCTTCATTATGTGCCCCAAGGTCTCTCTTTCCGTTCTACCTCCTCTCCTCCCCAATTCCATTTGTTTTGGGCCTGTCTGGCTCCTCCATTTTTAGACAAAAAATTGAAATATGTGGAGAATAAATAATAATTTCTCAAATTAAGGAGGCTACACAAAATGGTTTATGTTCACCATCCCTTCTAGACTAATCTTGTGTGTGTGTATTTTGATATTACGCAATTTTTATTATAATTAAAAGTGTTTCGCACCTTCGAAAAGGTAAAGAACCATTAGTCAAGAGTTTCACAAATTCAGACATAACTGTCACAAACACAAAATCTTGATAATGACATAACGGACGAAATAGTAAAATTAGAGAAACTTATCATTTGTTCTATTTATGCCTTTATTTAATCTTTTATTTGCTATGTAAGTTGCCGTTTAAAATGATATTGAATAGAAATTTCTAAATGTAATATAAAAATAAATACTGTATTTCTACATTGAAAGTATAGTAAATAATAATAAATAGTTTATTTGTTAAAATGTACGCAATTCTGTTTGGCTAGTAATTCAGTGATGCATGGACAAAGGTCGGCGTTCAGCAATAAGCATTTGTTCGGAAGCAATGCACAGTAAACGTACATACACATAGAGAACGGATCTTTTCGGCAAACAGAACAGGATAACGATTGCTAGGCTATACAGCGAGCAACCGCACGATACAGCAAACAATAGATTCACTAGAGACTCGTGATGTGATCGCCCGTTTGCTCTACTCTACTCTACTCCATACCCATCATACCATATTCCCCTCACTTGTTACGATTTCTAAGTAAAACCGCATTCCCGTTCCAACTGGCTGTGTTATGTATTTCAAATTCAGGACTTTTGGGAAAAATCATAGCTTTTCTATTATTCAGTTTGTGGAAAATCGTTAAATGTAACACAGAGAATAACATTATTTGGAACTGTAGCATTTATAGATATGCAGAAAATAAAAAAATAATTAGTACTCTTGCTGTTAGGATTGCCACTTTTCCGGATTTAGCCTGGAAACAAGTTTTTGTTGTCTGTCTACGACTTCGATTTTACTTAATCTAAACTAAATCTTTCTCCAGTTCTCTCAATGTTTGAAATAATAGCCCTTAAAGAACAAAAAAAGATCGTCGCCAGATTTCCAGAAATGAAAAATCGAAGGTTTTAAAAGATGAAATGGTCAAATCTTCGGATTTTTAAAGATGTAAAAGTCGATTCTTCGGATTTTTAAAGATGCAGAGGTCGAATCTTCGGTTTTTGAAGGAAGAAATCGTCGAATCTTCGGATTTTGAAAGATGAAAAGGTCGAATACTCGGATTTTGAAAGTGAAAATGTCAAATTTTCGGTTTTTGAAAGATGAAAAGGTCGAATACTCGGATTTTGAAAGATAAAAAAGTTGAATCTTCGGATTTTGAAAGATGAAAAGGTTATTTTTTCGGTTTTTGAAAGATCAAAAGTCGAATCTTTGGATTTTGAAAGAAGAAAAGGTCAAATTTTCTGTTTTTGAAAGATGGAAAGTTAGAATCTTCGGTTTTTAAAAGATGAAAAGGTTGAATCTTCGGATTTTAAATATGATACAGTCGAAAAATGTAGATTTTAGTTTTAGGGCGTCATCCCGAAACTCCCCAAATATTCATCTAACTGAAAAAATGCATTGAACAAAAATTATTTGGTTTCTTACTATAAATAATTTAATAAATAATTTTTGTTATTTATATTTTTCTGTTAAGTCAATAATAAGGGAGATATTTTAAGTTTTTTAATAAACAGTTTTAAACCCAAAACACCCTCCTAGAATAAAAATGTTGAGGCGCCTATGTTCGAATTCTGGTTTTACTAGGGTGACCATTTTCTTAAGAAGGCAATGCGGGACGGAGCAAAAAAAAAGGTCCTTATCTCCAAAATCCAAGTGAAGAGCAAAAAAAAGGTCCTTATCTCCCAAAATCCAAGTGAAGAGCAAAAAAAAGGTCCTCATCTCCCAAAATCCAAGTGAAGAGCAAAAAAAAAAGATCTTCACCTCCCAAATCCAAGTGAAGAGCAAAAAAAAAAGATCCTCACCTCCCAAATCCAAATGCGGGACAATGCGGGACGCATCTTAATGCGGGACAAAATGTTAAAATTCGGGACGAATGGTCACCCTAGGTTTTACTCTAGCATACCAAATTACGTAAAAATATGTCCAGCCTCAGATTTGTATCCTTAACCATTTTTTAGTTAGGATTTATTAAAACTTTCAAAAAAAATCGGGTTTTGTAGGTATTTAATAAGTGTCAGAAGCCAAAATAATACTAGATGCCACTCAAAATTATAAAAAAATATTTATTTTTTTATTAAATACATATTTGTTTATATTTATTTCGAGATGTGTTTTTTTGAACTCTCAGTATTTTTCCTATATGTGGGTCAAAAAGTTGTATAAGAAAACTCCTGAACCACAAAACCAGACACAAGAAAGTTAATTTTTTACAATTTAAATGAAGATGATTTTCATACTAATCATGTGAAACAGAAAATTTCATAAATAAAAATTAATATGTAATGGTATACAAAATGCTTATTCTCACTCCTCCATTTGCATTTTCATCATTTAGTTAAAAATAGTTTGTTTAAATTTTTTGGATTTGCTTTATTATTTTTTAATCTGGGAACGGATTAACTGATTTCCCATTGCGTTTCTAGATACATAATTTTTAAGATACGAACCGCGGTCAGGAACAAATTAAGTTTGTAAGTCAAGGTGCCGTTGTATATCTAAATGTGCCACCAAAATCAGTTATAGATGTTTTCAAATATGTAAGAAAGTTAATCAAATATCGTACATATATAATTAGCAAGTATCAATATGAAATCTGGGTAACATCGTAATTTTTTCCTAAGGTCACATGTTAATCCTATAATCCTAGTGATAAACGAAATTTTTTGGTATAAACAAGTTGAATTCAGTTGAAACAAGTTCAGCTAGAATCAATGTTTTGCAAGAATTGAACGTTTTTAAAATAAAAATTAATAAAACAGTGTTTAAAAATAGTGTAAATAATTAAAAGTTAGTATTAAAATAGTATTAATTTAGTGTTATGTGTTAAAACAGTGTGCAGAGGTTTTTAAAGAAGACTTAGTTCTAAATCTTCCAAAGTGAGTACATATTTTTTAATTTCAATATTATAACACTAGGTTTTTTAACCCGTCCACAATTACGGGTTTCTAACAAAAAAAAAAAATGTTTTTGACTATATTAACTTGGTTCTTTAGAGTCCTTTCTGTAACTTTTCTTTTAATATTCCTTTCTTTACATAGTGAGTCATGTTGTATTTCGAAAATACCTGACATGGTGGTATATTTCTTGGTTAATTATACGAAATTAAGATACGTTAAAAAATAAAAACAAATACACATACAAACTCCTAAAATTTTTATGTTATAAATCCGTCATTGTTGACGGGTAATAACCTAGTATTTCTATAAAAGCTTTTAAAAATATTAGTAACCTTACCAGTAAACAAAGTACTGCTGAACAATTATTTTCTACCTTAAATTATTTAAAAAACTATCTCCGAAACAGCGTCTTTAAACAAGACAAAAGATTGCAAAATGGTCTTTCTTTGTTATTTATATACAAATATATGCATGTATGATGCTTTATATATTTTGCAGAAGTCCAAAAGAAAACTGAATATTATTATATAATCAGTAAATGTATACATCTTTAAATCCAATTTTGGATTTAATATGTACGAGACTGATATAGAAATGAATATTTATATTTTTGCTCTAAATAAAAATAGAAAAACTTAATAAAAACTTAGTATATGTATAAGCGTTTGTTTTGGCGCCCCTAAGAGCTGGAGTCCTGGGCCTGTGCCCCTGCCTTTCACCGCCGCTGGTGACGTTATAAGGGTTTTTTGGTGGTCATACCTACAAAATAATGAACCATAATGAAGGCAGCAAAAGATTGGTTTACAGCGAATGAACTTACTTTGAATGAGGACAAAACTATGCAAATGAGATTTTCTTCCCGTCCAATTACAGATTGTGAGGCTAATAATATTTTAAGGCATTTACCTTGACCAACAACTATACTGGAAAAATCATGTTAACGCAGTCAGTGCTAAGTTGAGTACTGCAATATACGGAATACGCAAGATCCAGCAAAGTGTTAATGAAGAAGCTGCTCGCATTGCATATTTTACTTTATTCCATTCAATAATGACCTACGGCATTACTATATGGGGTAACTCTACTCTATCAATAAAAATTTTTCTTTTACAAAAAAAAGCAGTAAGGGCAATAGCTAATATTAATCGTAGAGATTCCTGTAGATCAAAATTTAAATTATTAAAAATATTAACCCTATACGGTGCATATATATACGGCAATGTAGTAGAAATTCACAAACATGCTTAAAATTTATTATTAAAAAAACAAATGCACAGTTACAGCACCCGTAAAAATCATTTTGTAAATTTTCCAAGTCATCGTTTAACCGTCACAAAAAAAGTTCTTGCTACAAAATATGAGATGTATAACAAAATTCATCCCACAATACAAAAGTTACCCCATAAGAAATTTAAAAATGTAATGCGAGAGTTCTTAATTAACTTATGCCCATATAGTATTCTCGAATATATGAATTCTGAAATACTAATGTACAAAACTGAGAATGTGTAAACCCTATATTATTTGTTTATTTATTTATTTATTTTTTTAATTATTATTTATGTTTTGATTTTAATTTATAAATTTTGAATGAAGCGTATTTTTTTTTTTGTATCTGACGACCCTCTAAAACTGTACTGTTTTCTATAAGGCAATAAACATTATTATTATTATTATTAAAAGCCTAAAAATAGATGCAGCGTCCAATTTTATTAATATTATAATAGATTTATCACTCAAAAAAATCACAAATTTCAACATCTTTTAAATGTTTGTAGGACGTTAACAATGATGTAATAGTATGTGATTAGAGTATAAAGGTAAGTGAGCATGTTTAGAAAATCAGTACGGACAGAAAATTCCTTAGAGGCAAAAGCATACTTAAGCTTCTATTCGGCTGAACATCCGGTAAGGTAGAAATAAAGTGCCAGTGGCTTCCTTATAGCTGAGTTGCTTCGGCCGTACGTTCTCCAGTCCTCTCCGGATTAGACTTTATTAAATGGTACCCGGTAATAATGCGTTAGATATTTGGACCGTGAAATTCATTGTGGAAGATTATTTAAACAGTACAAACTACGGTACACTCAGGAACATTGTAAATATTGTACATTGTTACGTTCTTCTATAAGGTTGTTTATTAAGCATCATATGAAAAGGGAGACGGAGTTTTATTTGTGCTTTTTATTTGGTTTTCTTTAAATGGTACATTAGAACTGTAAGTCTCAAATACACCTGATTCTACATTTCTTTTATATTTTAATTATCTGTAGATCCTGCAGGCACTACTTTATAAACTTACCAAATATATATCACAACCTTCAAACATCAATCTTGTACCTGAATGTTATGAAGCACATACATAGCAATTCATAAAGGCATTGCAGTGAACTATTTCCTCTTCAAATATATAAAATATATCACCTGAAATCTTAAATTTTATTGCTAGTTGCAACCTTTTTGTTTCAAGTGCATCTAAATATGTTATCAACAAGGTTCTATCAGAATAACTTGGAACCTTGTTGATAAATTTGATCCATACTCGGCAACATTCTACCAGCAATAAAAATAACGTATCAAACGAAAAGCCTATTTTACTTATTTCAATTTGTCAACGGCCCCTAAAGGCAGTATATGAATGGTGTCAAGCATAGTTATTTAGAAGTTAGCCTTGCCATTCATAGTAATTCGACACCGTTCATTCATCCACAGTATGTAATTCGAATCCATTATTTTACCTAACAAATTTGACTCAAACGACTTTTTCACAATTTAACATTTAACTTAAAAAAATCAATATGGCCAGCACATAATTAGGGATGAGACGATACTATTCATACTAGTAAGGTATCGATACTTTTCCTTCGATACTAGTATTTTAGTACTCGATTCCTTTTTGTTTTAAAGTATTGATACTTTTTTACTGCCTACTGCCTTTACTACCTACTAATACTATAATTAGTATTAGTAGGTATATTAACAAATTTTATGTTAAAATATTTTTTCGTTAATTTTAATTCTAACGACTAATACCATTATTTAGGTTTCTAAATACAAGGTGTCTCAAAAGAAATTTTATATTTATTTAGCTTACTGCGTGAACACAACGTATCCAAGGGGCGCGGGGGTTATGTCAATCGGTAGCCTGGCTCTTGGGAATTTAGTCGCTATGGAGCGTTTCTCGGGAGCAGACCGCGCGTTATGCGTGGTAGAGTTTTACAAAAACGGTGATGCGGCGACTGTAGCGCGTAGAAAATTCTGCAGTATTCGAGGTTTTCGCCACTTAAATGATGCGCCAAGCATTCCTCTCATTCGACATTGGGTTAAAAAGTTTGAAGAGACTGGTACAACGCTGGATAAATCAAAATCCGGGCGACCTAGGTCATCAAGAACGGTAGAAAACGTGGAGAATGTTAATCAGTCTGTTCGTGACGACCCGAACCTTTCAATTCGGAAGCGCGCAAGTGCTTTAAATGTGCATAGATCATCATTACATCGCATTATGCACAAAAACCTAAAGCTGCACCCCTACAAAATTCAATTGGTGCAAGAATTAAAGCCCTAAGATGCCAGTCAGAGGCTTAATTCTCAGGCAAATTGATCTCCCGGAGAGGTGACATAAATTGGCCTCCACGCAGTCCAGATTTAACCCCTATGGACTTTTTCCTATGGGGTTATCTTAAATCTAAAGTTTACGCCAATAAACCGACTTCACTGGCGCATTTGAAAGAAAATATCCGTCACGAAATGGCAGCCATCCCTGAGTCCACCTGCCGAGACGTCATAAGTAATTTTACTGTTCGATTAAATGAGTGCCGAGAACGCGAGGGTCTACATTTAGACGATATAATTTTTAACAAATAAATCCCCAAAAAGTGTATTTTAATAATTAATAAACATTTTTTCTATATACGGCTTACTTTTTTTTTAATCGATCCACTAAATATAAAATTTCTTTTGAGACACCTTGTATGAGCAGTATTTTTTTTTATATAGCAAGGTTCATTAAGATTTTGAAAATTGCGCCTATGACTTCCATTGGTTGTTTTAAGTCATATGCGCTCCGCATATGACATAAAACCAGATGCTCCATCTGGTTTTGTATACATGACACATAGAATGAAAATACAATTCCAACAATTCCAACTTGTTATTATATTTACGCTCTTAAAAATGAAATGCAACATTTGCCAAAATATAACTATAATTTTGACAAAATAATTTAAACAAAACAAAAATTAAAAAAAAAACAAAAAATAAAATTGTCTCCTCTGCCCGGGAGCGAACTCTAGTTTGCTGCGTATCAAACGAGCAAGCTAACCATTAGACCAGGATACGCCTTCTAGTATAGTGTGTTACATAATTATAACTTTTGTACATCGTCAACAAAAAAACACAAAAAATGCATTATTTCCCGAAAACATAATCTGATCAAAAATTCCTGTTGTACTATTCCGGTTCACACCAATGTACATTACTTAGAATTTATTCAGATTTTTAGTTTAAACCATCTGGGCTACAGGGTGTAGGACAAAAATTGTTTTGCACAATTTTGGCAAAAATCGCTTCAAAATAATTTATTTTTCAAATTTAAATTTTTTATCGTTAATCCACGTATAGTCCGTACCAAATTAGTTTTGAAGATCGCAATAAAATAATAAAAATTAGGAAATAAAATTACAATAGACACTAGGCGTGTCAACCCATAGCCGTAGGGATTAGTTTTTCACATTACACATCTTACTTAAAAGATTAATAAAAACAAGTATACTTATTTATAGTTAGTACTTAAACGTATGTATGCGCCACTGACCGTTGACTGTTTACAACGTGGTTGTAAACATGAACCCTAGTTATTTTGTAGTTTAACAATGTGATTATAGTTATACGGGATAATTGTTTTATTCCGATCTTCAAAAGTAAAACAGTATGTTCTATACTAAGGGCTTTCATTTGATACCTACTCAGAATTAAAAAATAATATTTTTTTTTTTTGATGAGCACATATTAGTTTATATTTTTAGGGGGTAAGTATTTTAAATATTTTATTATTTTTCCTATGTGCGGGTCAAACTTCGAGATGTCTTTTCTTGAACTCTCAATATTTTCCTATATGTGGATCAAAAAGTTGTATAAGCATGCCAAATTTCAACTCTCTAGGTTTAGTCGTTTGGCTACAATTTTTACCGAACAGACAGACGACAAAATGACGTTATAAGGATTTTCTGGACATACCTACAAAACCCTAAAAAAGACTATAAGCTCTGAATTGATTGTAAAATTATTATTGATTGTGAAACGTAACCCCACACAAATCGAGAAATAATAGAAATGACAAAGAAATAATTTTTAAAACTGTATTCTGCAAGTTTATTCAGTAAAAGATTTATGATGTCCTTAATATTGGACGTGAGATGAAAAATTTGTGAAATATTTCAGAATATAGGAAAGACATGAATTGTATCATTATATCCTTAGAGGCGAGTTGAAAGAATGCGGAGTTGAATTCGTATAATCACGTCTGTTTGTGATGGGCCGAGTTGCAAAGGTGCCGAAGCAAATAATGGAGAGTTCAGCTGATAATTAAATGTGACTGAAATCGCGGATTAACCACCCCAGTTGTTGTCTTCTCGGTCTGGCCACCCCTTTAAATGTTAAATCCTGAACAGCAAATTGCCAGGGTGAGTGCAATAGTGCTATATCCTAAGCAAGGGTGACTGCCAATGCTAACACATGATTTACGTCAAATGCACTTCAAGACATACCAATCTGACAGTATAATAGAATTCGTTTTTAATCGTATATTTATGTTTGTGGGAGAGTGACGATTAAATACCGCACGGGATTTTCTTTATAATTAACAATAAAAAAGAATATAACAGTGTTTCCCACAAGGTCAAATCCTTAGTGTATGAACACGTAGAAAGATTGTTTCCGGTGCCTATAAGCAGTTTCGTCTTTTTCATAAGGGCACATGGGGTACGAGCCAAGGGCCCCCGGCTTGATGGGGAACTCAAAATGCAAAGGTCGTCGTTTACAGGGAAAAAAAGAGGAGCTCAATTTTTAGTGAAATTTTACTACTTTTATTAAAAAACCTTGCAAATGAATCGACGGACTTGAGTATCTCAGCCTTACAATATTCTAATAAAAGCAGATAAATTAGAAGAAATGTTCCCGAATGTGGAAGTTGCTACAAGAATATTCCTTTGCTTAATGATCACCAATTGTAGTGGAGAGCGCTTATTTTCACGGCTAAAAAGAATACACAGAGGCGAATTAAGCGGTGGGCGGACTGGGCGACCGCCCGGGGCCCACGAAGCCGGGAGACCTACCGAAGTCTATATACAAATATTTCCATTCTATTTAAAATAATAGAGGGTCCGTTTTAATTTTACCGCCCAGGGCCCCCAAGCAACTTAATTCGCTACTGCTCTAGCCGGTTTATGACTCTATGACTAGCTGGAATGTGATCGGCGAGATGCATTTTTGTTTGAATAATCTGCGTGTATTTTGATTATTTGCTTCATTTTATAAAAATCTGTCTATCTATCAATATGTGAGCTGTGAAAGAGAAAAGTGAATTTATATTAACTAAAAAATCTACCCCCTCCCCCGTAACATTACTTCTAAACACCGTTAATTTGTAAGACATAGTGTAGGCCTAGGGGCTCCGTCATAGAAATTGATTCTAAAAAAGGCTCCGCAAGTAAAAAAGGTTGGGAACCACTGGTCTAGTGAAAAATTGGGGCTTTAATCGTTTAAAACGTTTTGAGATAATGACAATTTTTTGAATGGCATAATTTACATTATTTGTGCAAATTGTAAAATAAAAAAAATCACAACTCAAAAATGGTTAGAGATAGCGACCAGGGGTTGAAATTTTTGGATTCCTTGTAGTTTATTTAGTCTAGAAAAAAAATGGGGCTTTAATGGTTTAATGCGCTTTGAGATTGTGACAATTTTTTTTATGGCATAATTTACATAATTTGTGAAAATTGTGAGTTTAAAAAAACTCAAAAACGGTTAGAGAAAACAACCTGACGCTAGAATTTTTGGATTCCTCGTGGTTTATTAAGTCTAGAAAAAATTAGAGGCCTTACTCGTTTTGCGTATTTTAAAATTATGACAAATTTTAATATGGCGTGATTTATAGAAATATTCATCTTCGCATGGATATATCTCAAAAACGAAATGCAATAAAGACCTGCGGTTGAAATTTTTGAAATCTTGAGGTCCTAATTTACTTGTAACCAGATTTTGAAACAAAATTTTTTTTTGAAGTTTTTTCATTTTTCTGAATTTTTTTTGAAAATTGTAAAATTGCTAACTAAAAAATGGTTAGGGATATAAATATGCGGCTTGAAATTTTAAAATTCTACTACACTGTTTAGTCTAAGAAAAAAATTGGGCTTAAATAAACATATTATTAAGTTTTGTAGGGGCAGTAATCCAAAATCCTTGAAAATGGCCAAAAATCGAAAAAATCGTAAGGGGTAGACCTTAAAACAATCGTGATTTTGAAGTAAAAAAATTTTTTCTCCAATTTTATTGAAAATTGGTACAAATATGCATTTTTGGTCAGAGATCAAGAAAATTTGGTCCATTTTGAAGTTTGGGCAAAAGTTTTGGAATTATAGGCAAAAAACTGACCTAAATCAGCTCTAACTCAAAAACTAGGAAAGCATGAATTTTTTAAATATTTTTTTCATAATCCTCACCCCAAATTTAGCCTAAAACTATATTTTGGCTAAAATCAGAGTCAAAAATTTTGACCAAAATTTTCAAAATTTTGGAAGAATTTTTTTTTTTATTTTTGTTCGAAAATTGGTATACTTATATATTTTTAGCCTAGATCACAAATATATGGTCAGTTTTGAGTTACGGTCTAAAATTTTGACATCTTCGGCAAAAAAGTTAAAAAAAGACAGTCCACAAAAAGACTCAGAACCGATGAAATGTTAGCTTCCCCCTTTTTTATTCTTTATAAACTAATACTTACGTCTTATCTATCATCTATATCAGCCGTTCTCAATCTGTGCTCCGCAGAGCACTTACTACTCCGCGTGCACTTCTCAGGGGCTCCGCAGCCGTTCCAGGAAATAAAATAAATAAAAATTGAATAATATTAAAAGTATTAGACAAAAGTTATAGACACTATTAAGCACTACTAACAATAATTCTGTATTATGAATATCAATTTTTAGTAGCGCTTGGTGTACTTGTCTTAGTTAGTAGTGCTATTAAGATTTAGTAAAAGGTTATGGACATGGCCCATAGTGTTTTAGTTACAATAATAATAATAGATTAACAATTTTACAAAACTGATGATGTGGCCAGGAAGTGTATTTGGTCGAGAACACTATCTGCGATATTTGATAAAGAGAATTTTAAATGCGTTAAGTATCATTCACAGCTCATGTTTTAATAGATAGTACGTAATTCATAGTGCATAATGTTAATGGATAATGTTAGTGGCTAGTCACAACACTTTGGTACCATTCATAGCTCATGTTTTAATAGATAAATCGATCTAGCTGCCATCTATACGCAATAGAAATTACTAAACAATTTATAATAAAAATATCTTGTTATTAAATATATGTATTGTTTTTTTTATTAATGTACTTCTAAAAAGAACCAAAATAATATTTATTAAGTTATTTATTAAATAAAATAACTATACTGTTTCTGAAGCTACTCACTCTAACCTAACTTTTTGATTTCACAAAAAAAAGTTAACTTTTGTTTCCACCCTGTTTCCCAGAAGTGTTGGTCTAAAAATCTCAATAATGTACATTGATGGAAACCAAAATAGTTCAAAAGGAATTTTTGTCAGATTAATTTTTTTATTGTTGAAAAAATACATATTTTATTTTAAAAGTTCATGTAGTATTTTAAGGAAAAGCTCTTTGTACATAGACTAACAAACGGTACATTATTTTCAAAATATTGTTCATTTTGACTTGATTACCGCAAAAAAAAAAAAAATATTCCACACATATACATAGCTGGTTTAACTTGGGTACTAGATACCTAAAAAACACTAAAATATGTGAAAATTCACACTTCACATTAATTTTTTATTAGATTCAACACATTTATTAATTAGTACATCATAAACTGCAGCCACAAGTCTTTTTATAATTTCCTCGTCTAATATATTCGTCTATTTTGAAATGTATCACTGTATACCTGCGAAACCCTGAAATATGTAAAATTCTCACTTCACATCTATTTTTCAATATTAGTTTCAACATTATTACTAATAATTATGTCACAAGCTGCATCCACAAGTCTTATTCGAATTTCAAGTATAATATATTCCTTCATTTTGACAGTTGTCAGTGTTTTAATGTTAATGTTAATGTCAGAAGTTTGAGATATACAAACTTCTAACATTATGCGTTAAATATTTTCTTACGCTTATCCACTAAATTGGAGCTATGAATGCTTATACGGATTTGTGTAGAACTAACATTGTTATGCGTTAACATTAACACTATGAATTACGTACTATCTATTAAAACATGAGCTGTGAATGATACTTTATGGTTCCGTTAAATAAATTATCATACATCATTTAAAATATCCGCCTTAGATTATCGTAGTAAAGTGAAAGATTAAATCTATGTCTCAAGTACAGGATATATTCATGAACGCACCCACCCAAACCAAAACGTTCAAGATGTGCATGTCAGTGACAGAAATGGTAATTGGCCCAGGCACATCGGTTGTGCAACCAAACAATATCAATAAGCCTCAACAAGGTTAAGCTATTTAAACCAGTACGTGATCTAAGAAGATAACACGTCTACTTTTAAGTGCCGAAGAAAAAGAAAAATATTGCTTAAAGAACGTCCGCAAACGGTCAAATTACAGGGACGGAGGATTTTTATCCAAGAAAGGGTTAACTGGGTATTACCTCTCGCCACAATCAAAAATATTTTAACAAAACACGAAAATGAATTAGAAAGAACAAATCGCGGGTTTTCGCTTCAGTTCAGTTTTGTTTGATAATCACATAGATAATGAAAAGATGGACTTCAATAAAATAGATCATTTTAATGTGACGTTACAAATAGCAAACGGGTATTTAAAAATGGAAGTTCTGGGTCAACCAGTGCATCGATATGCTTATAGGAATATTTATTAAAATATAAAATACAAGTTTTTGTGCAGTTGCGGGTTTTGGGCATCGTGATTTAGTGCCATTTTATCGATTCCCAGCTATATTCAAACACAAGTATAAAACAAATTTAAATAATCTGTAAATTAAAAGGCGCCAGTAATAGATCAAAGCATTGAATAGAGAAGATTTGAAACGAAATTAATATATGCTTTTGTTTGTAGTAATCATTTTATTTCAGTGCTTTAAGACAGAGCCGCCCCTAGGCGGGGGCAAGTGGGGCACCTGCCCCAGGCCCCGCGCCTTTAAGGGTCTGCGCTTCGACCGTCAAGTAATAAAATAATAAAATACATTAAAAATATTATTAAATTATATTAAGATTTATAAATAGTTGGAAAAAATTTATATTTTCATTGAATATAAGTATGTGTACTTTGTTAATAGTTAATAATCAGAGCCGCAGTAAGGGGGGGTGGCGGAGGGTGCGATGGTCCCTAGCGCACTAAGGAAAAGGGCGCCGACTAGGTGGTGCTACATTGCGAAGGTGAGGACCTTTTTTTTTTTTTGCTCATCACTTGGATTTGGGGAGGTGAGGACCTTTTTTTTTTTGCTCATCACTTGGATTTTGGGAAGTGAGGACCACCTTTTTTGCCAAGGGCGCCAAAACACAGTTTTGCCCCTAGCGCAAGTTTTCCTTACTGCGGCTCTGTTAATAATATTAAAGAAAATATCGTTATTTAATATATATGTAGATGGGGCCCCGCAATTCCAGTTTTACCCCAGGCCCCGCAAATGCTAGGGGCGGCCCTGCTTTAAGATGCCAGTACAGTGCAATATTTGGGACTTTAATCGTTTAACGCGTTTTGAGATTACGATAAGTTTTTGAATCGTATTATTTACATTATTTGTGAAAATTGTGAATTCAAAAAGCACAACTCAAAAACGGATAGAGATAGCGACCTCCGGTTAAAATTTTGGATTCTCCGTAGTTTATTTAGTCCAGAAAATATTTGGGGCTTTAATCGTTTAACGCGTTTTGAAATTATGATAATTTTTTTAATGAAATAATTTACATTATTTGTGAAAATTGTGAATTAAAAAAGCACAACTCAAAAACGGATAGAGATAGCGACCTCCGGTTAAAATTTTTGGATTCTCCGTAGTTTACTTAATCCAGAAAACATTTGGGGCTTTAATCGTTTAACGCATTTTGAAATTAGTATAATTTTTTTAATGACATAATTTACATTATTTGTGAAAATTGTGAATTAAAAAAGCACAACTCAAAAACGGATAAAGATAGCGACCTTCGGTTAAAATTTTTGGATTCTCCGTAGTTTATTTAGTCCAGAAAATATTTGGGACTTTAATCGTTTAACGCATTTTGAAATTACGATAATTTTTCTAATGGCATAATTTACATTATTTGTGAAAATTGTGAATTAAAAAATCACTATTAAAAAACGGTTAGAGATAGCGACCTTCGGTTAAAATTTTTGGATTCTCCGTAGTTTATTTAGTCTAGAAATAATTTGGGGCTTTTAATCGTTTAACGTTTTTTGATGTTACGCCAATTTTTTTAATGACATAATTTACATTATTTGTGAAAATTGTGAATTAAAAAATAGCACTCAAAAACTCAAAAACGGTTAGAGATAGCGACCTGCGGTTGAAATTTTTGAATTATCCATAGTTCACATCGTGAATGTTACTTAATTTCCACGTACAAATTTAATGTCAAGTACTAATTTAACGTTAATTCTAATTTATAATTTGTTGGTTGTGAATGGAGCATTAATGCTGTAGTCGCTTAATTTAAAAGTGTTTTCGAATTCTATTTTGTATAGAGGGGCATCTGTTTTATTTGCAGACTAGTAGTGTGTTGCATTCTCCACCACTGGTCGGCTCAGAACAGAGAACAACTTCATACCGATATTTGTGTGTAATCTGCTTACATGAATTAGCTGCAAAGTTGTTTGTTGTTGTCCATTCAGGGGGAAGATATTTCTTACGTATAATCCGTGTTATACAGCATGTTCGGAACTCCTCTTTACGTTACATCCATGTTTACTGGCTACCTTTACCGCATAACACATTAAACCATGGGTCATTTCACTACTTAGACTTACTATACTATTCTGAATTGTTACGTCACAATTCATAGAGGTTTTGTGCATAACGTACAATGTATGGGCGGGTATGGTTGTATTTTTATGTAGTTATTCTGCAATTTATCAAACGGAAATGTCGGTTTTCAATGATTTTTGCTTCGGTACACATCAATCTTAATAGAATTAGAAGTTCTTACACTTCATTCATATTATGAGCTCTTTGCTACTGGGAAAGAAAATATACTACCGCCTTTACTAAGATATTTATGTGTCGAAGTGCACTACATAACCAATTTATAGCATAAGTAACGACAAAATCACGTCCAATATTTCACATACTTTCACACAAATAATTATTTTAATATCAAAATCTCATCATTTTAAATTTTATTTGCTATTATCAGTTAACAAAACATGTTTTTTGATGCAGTCTTTATCTTACATGTTATAATAATTCGGAGGGGTTCGGAATTTCTCTGCGGTTAAAATCAGCGCACTGGAAAATCTCGCCAATTTGGTTTTTAACCAAAAACATTCATTTAACCGTATAACTTGTAAATAATGATGTCAAAAATTCACAAAGCATATATGCACACATTGTACTTACTCATAAATATGTCTTTAGAAATCATAAACATATTGTTAAAACTGGGGATGAGTTTCGATGCTCAATATTTTTATATTAGGTGTACTGGAAAGTTTTTTCGCGTATTTGGTATTATTAAAATAGAAACAAATCGAAAGAAACAAATGTACTTTATTGAGTAAAATAGTTACCATTGTGATCTATAGCAGTGGTGCGCAAACCGTTGGGCCCCACCCCCAGAGGGGTCGCGAGAAAATTTTTCGGGGTCGCCAAATTCGAAGAAATTTATATGACATTAAAAAATATTAGGCTTTTCTTCAATAAGTATCAGGTACCAGTAAAATAGTGATATGAAATTTTATTCTTTATAAAAATAGAACTATATTTTTTTACGAAAACAATTGTCTGTATTAAAATCTCTTTAAACACTCTTTTAAAAATACTCTGTAAGTGCAAATCCCAGAAAGAATTTCACTTTAACTACGTTGACGATCAAAAAAATGTCTATTGTCTATCCAGGGATCGCGACAAAATTTTACACAAAATGGGGGGTCGGAAATGAAAATAGTTTGCGCACCACTGATCTATAACACTCTGCCATTTAGCAGGAAGAGAAAATATTCCCGATTTATAAAATACCTAATTTTTTTAAGGAAAAAATTGTTCAAGGCTCATTTTAACATGGTTCATATCTCTAAGTGTCTTGCTTCTTAAAAAGTGTTCCAGTGACCGAAATAAGTGATAGTTGGAGGGTGAAATATCTGGTGAGTAGGGTGGGTGTGTTAGAACCTCCCAATCAAGCTCGAAAATTTTTTCACACGTCTTTTTGGATGAATGAGTTCAGGCATTGTCGCTTTGAAGAATAACTCACCTTCTATTCACAATTTCTGGCCGATTTCTGGTCAAGTTCTGGTTCAGTCGATCCAATTGTTGACAGTAGAGATCAGAATTAACACTTTGCCCCGGTTTTAATATCTCATAATAAGTTATTCCTTTATAGGGCCTTCCAGATCGAAGATCATCATCCAAGCATAAATTTCCTGATTTAAATTTTTTAAACCACTGTTTATATGTGCGTACACTTAGTTTATCACCATAAACAGTGCAAATGTTTTATGTAGCAACTGTAGCAGATTTTTTTTATGGTACTCATACAACATTAAACAGCATAAAAAATGTTTTGATAAAAATTCTTCCGCTATATTAAAATGCAAGGGTTTAAAATGAAACAAAAACAATAATTAGGTACTCAAGATTACAGAGTTTAATCAAAACGCAAAAGACGTCTGTTTAATTCAGCGAATAAGTCGTGACTAGTTCGCATACTGCACTAATAATAAAAACGAAAAAAACACCTAATATATCGATGTTTCTTAACGAACTATCGACGATTTTATAATTGATATTGCGAAATCGATGTTATCGGATTATCGATGTTTTATTGTTTTTTTCTTTTTTTTTTTTTTGGATTTATCTCGAATTTTCCAGTAAAAAAATGGAAATTAATGTAGTTAATTAAAAAATTGGTTGATTTAATTTTTTTGAATTTTTCTATTTTTATGTTTGAGATATTAAGACAATTTCAAGACGAAAGAACAAACTAGTTTAACTTTATTTGGTTGTATAAAACTTTTAAATAATATTTTTTTCTTGAAACATGTAGTTTATTTTAATACCCACCATCCTTGATTAAACAAATATGGATGTTGTGATTATTTTTTTTACAAATCACTATACATTATTTGCGATTTTGTTGCACAATTTCTTTAATTTTTCTGTCGGTAAGTGTAATACGTAATAATACTTTGTAAAGTCACCGAATATTTCACTTAAAGCTCTGTGGATTTCTGTCGGGTTTTTGCCACGTAAAGTTTCGATCTTAAGGTGCGTACTGACTTGAGCATTTGTACGCGCACGGATTTTCGTGCGCGCAAGGATTTTCGTGCGGGTAAAAATATTTGCACACACAACTTTCTAATTTGTGCGCGTAAAATCTCGCTCCGTGTATTTCAGTTATATCGACGCACATATTTATTTAAAGTAAGTAGTGTCAACGATGGCGGAAAGAAATGTTGTTGGCTTAACAAGTGTAGCGTACATAAGTCGCATTCAGCAGACTCATCGGTGTCTTACCGGTACAAACTTACCGGTGAATTTGACTAAATGCACATTTTTTGACAGCGTTGTCGAACGTCGTATATGAAAACTACAATATCTAAACAATGACAGATTATAATGACAGTAAATTTTGAATGTAAGCTTTTACAGTAATTTTAAAAGTACATGTGCTTTATATACGTCTCCTCAATATCTAAGTAAACTGACTTAACACTCAATTCCATAATTTTTTACTTGCTTTGTGCTTGATTCTTTGTTACTATAGATATAACTGTCAAAATGTCCACCGGTGAGCAACTAATCGTTAATTAAATCCGGTGAATAAAATGGCGACCGGTGAGTAAGTACGGTAACTCACTGGTAGATCAACGTAGGCATACATGAAAAAAATTTACCAACCGGTAACTCACTGGTGAGTCTGCTGAATGTGGCCGTAGTAGATTAAAAAAAAAGCGGTGGTAGATGACACAACTATATAGAAGCAGGGAAATATACAATAGTTTAAGTTTGCTAGCAGAACTGCAAATGCAAGAGGTTAGTGGACAATTTCAAAATTTTGTTCGAATGTTAGCGGCAGATTTTGAACTACTCGTTAATAAAGTTGGTCACAAAATTGGGAGAAAGACAAGTTTTATAAGGGCTGTTCCCGCGAAAGAACGATTAGCCATAACCCTACGTTTTTTGCAACTGGGGATTCGTTTACCAGCATACAATACATTTTTACTCCATTCCATGTTGAATATTTACTGGTGTTTACTTAAATTTACGCGCACAATTATATGATTGTATAAACCCGTACACACTGAGCGCACAAGTTCTTTGATCTTATCGGTGGAACCGACAAGCTACGGATATCATTCGTGGAAGGATTACTGTACGCGCACACAAATTATACCTCGTACTCACCTGAGCATTTGTACGCACACATAATCCGTGCGCGTACAAATGCTCAAGTCAGTACGCACCTTTATGTACGACCTCTGATCGTCAACAGTCACAAAACCCGAAACTCCTGCTGGCTCCATTTCTAGCTCGCGTTTTTTAAAAACAAGGTATGTTATAAATGAAAACAAAACATACGCTTCTTCCTCGAGCCTTCAACTACAATTGACATAATTGTCACTGTTGTTGCCTCATCCAACCCTCAGTGTTGCCAACCTGTACATTATTTATGAAATAACTCTCGTATTACGGAAAAAATAAAGAATAATTTTATCTACGCAAGTTTTTTTATCTGTAATCGGGCCCGGTGTTATTATTTTCAGAATTATGGTTTTACCGGAATTATTGGGGCTTGGGCTCGCTCTTGTCACCTCCTGCAGGGCCCTATTTTATTCGGGCCATAATCGTTGCTTATTCTTGCCTTATCGTAGCTACTCCATTGCCTATTACGATGCTTTCCATTTCTAGAAAGTAAAAGTTGAACCAAAAGAAAGAAATAATGAAAGGAAGTGAAAATAAAAGTACATTTTCAGTAAAGTTGATTTATTTGCGCATGCGCGCTGTAAATTATAATTAAATAACATTTAACTAGTAGAATAAAGTATACAAGAAAATTTTCACATCTACATATATCACTATTTCTTAAACGTTTAAAATTCTTTTAAATTATAAAATTTGAGCCATAAGACAAAATTTTGTAGGATTTAGACCCAATTACAGAAAATATTTCTATCCTGTTTTAAACCCTAACACCAGTTTTCATAATTTTAAAGTCACTTTATTCATTTGTTCAAATGATATTTAAAGTGACTTTATTTATTTGAAAACGGTTATCAGAGTCATTAAAACTAGTTCCTTACATGTTAGATTAAAACTTTTCGGAGAACTGGTCTTAGTTTCATAAAAAATAAAGTATTCCGAAAATTAATTTTTGTAATTTACAATATGCTCAAATTTTTAACACAACAATTAGTTTAAGAAACAGCTATTTAAGCACGGAAATAAATTAGCATATTCTAGAAACCCAAATTAAAATATTATTCAATTTAGTATAAAAGTAATGTTTTGTACGTTATAACATTATTTCGTGCCTTTACAGCTTGAAGATAGTACAGAATGCCGAAATTTTTAGAGATTTCAAGATTATCGTCAAAGTGGTGATTTTACTAGCTTGGTAGACATAGTACATATATATGAGTAGCCCATTGGCAAAAGCAGTTAAATACTCTTGGCATTTTATTTGGGGAAGGCGAAAACACATCATTTTCCCTATTCAAGATCTCGATAAATATTTATTGACGAATATTAGTGATTTCATCGTAAATTATTTTTTCAGACGCCGTTAAAAAAAGTATTTACTTTTTACTCTGTCGTGGCCAATGGCGCACCCAGGAATTTGGGCGGGGGGTAGACAAAAAAAAGTAATGATATAAAAAAAGCTCCACGCTTCTAAAATACAAGTGATGACAAAAAAAGGTCCTCTACTTTTAAATCCATATCTATATATTGTTAGAAGTTAACAAAAAAGGAGAAGAGAGAAACGAAAATCATTATTTTAGGAATATTATTACATAAGAAATTTAATTGTTAATATTAGATCAATGTTAGAATACGTTTATTTGAATTAGAATGTTTTGCTAATTAAATTAGGATTATCAATTCTTGATAATTTGATAAGGTAATGATACTAATGAGTTGTATTATGTAACTAAGCAAACCGTTACTGGCCGACGGTTGTCTGAGCCCACACGGATGGACAAGACTTCACGCCATTCAGATCAAGTGCCGCTTGTGAGTTTTAGTTTGTGAATAAATTGTTTAAAACATATTGTGTTGTTATATTTTTTTTATGTGTATGAAATTTTATTGCTAATAGTATATACTCTTCTTTTCGATACGTTAAATCAGGCGCTCACTAGGGGACTAATGAGTTTGACCCTCCCCCCCATATAAAAAAAATACGATTTTAAGGGATGTTTCTTTTTATTGAAGATAAGCACCCCCAAGAAAAAAAATTGACTTCGGAGACTTGACAAAATTGCGGGCGCCCGCCTGCTGTAAGTATACCACAATTTTAAAAATAAGACAAATCTGAATGACCTCTGAAAATATTTCTGACACACTGTAATTACATAAGTTAAAGAACAAATACTGTATAAATTTATTTGTTAATTAATTAATTAATTAATTTGGTAATTAAGCAATGTGTTATTGATATGTATGATATTTTGAAAATATATACATTGCTCATTATTTATACATACAAAATAAAATAGTTTTTGAATATATTCCAAAACATTTTCGTCGAGAAGATACTTGTTTTATCAAGAATAAGATAAAGGACGTTTACAATAAGGTAAGAATGGCCTTATAATACAATTCTTGGCAGCATTGCCAATCATAATTTTCGTAATTTTTAAGATGAATTCAATCAATCGACGCAGAGTACAATAAAACTGTTAGTTGAACCAGAATTTAACACGACTACTACTTGACAACTAAATCGTTAATTTCACGAACCACTTATCGACCGAAATTAACTCAATTTTGAGTTTATACTAAATTCATATTATTTGTAGATGTACGCAACGTTTATTGCAGAAAGCCTGTTACATAATGAGCTCATTACGTAACAGGTTGAGCTCATTACATAACAGGTTCAAACAGCAATGGCCGACCGTTGCTAGGCAACTTAATAAATAGGTAGAAAGCATATGTCAAATTATTGTTAGTTTGTAAAGGAGACCGGATTAAAATTAATTAACATAGTTAAAGTTGCCAAATTTTGAGATATTTTTTAATACAGTTAGTGTTAATCAGTAACATCAATAAAGTATTGTTATTTTAACTAAATGTACATTCCGTATGACACGTACATGACTGCTAGGCAACGTAATAAATAGGTTGAAAGCATCTGTAAAATTATTGTTAGTTTTTAAAGGGAACTGAATAAAAATTAAATAATTAATAAAGTTATAGTCGTGGAAAAAACATAGTATGAAACTTGCATGGAATAGTCATTGAGATTTACGCCACGAGCCGCAGGCGAGCAGCCTGCGGCTCGTGTGAAATGACCATCGTTCCATGCTCGTTGCATAATATTATATTTAGAGCTTGAAAAGCATGATTGATTGCTTTGACACAAAAAAAAACATAAAAATAGTGTTTAAAAAGTGTTTTTTTTAAATTAATGATTTATTTCTACCATCTAAAAAAATTACTTAGCGATGCAGGAAAGTTTTTTCAATTTTTCGGTAAACTAAAGATAGATAGTTTTTGAAATAAATGATTTAGTTTAGAGCTATTGCACTGCTTGCACTTTATTACTACATATGATGCCATTTTAAATAACGCAAACGTTCTTTATAATATTCATGATAACAGTGGAATAACCAGGATTTAATTATGGGAGACGCCGGACTTGTGGGATAACAATTTGTTTAGTGAAAATTCAATGAAATTCAGTAGGTAATTATAAACATTTATTTAAAGAATAATATTTTCTTTTTACAAAGCTTTTAAATTACTTTAGCCGTGGAATAATGTAAAATACATTAAAAAAACAGTGAAATATCACAAAAAAAGAAAATAATTTTGAAAAATTTTCTAGTTTTTTACTCCCTGGCACCTTTCTTGGATATGCCACTGCATGCCAATCATTGTTATAATTATCAATATTTGGGTTTCTAGTTTTATATAAGAAAATTATTAAATTACTTGTATATATTGCACACTTATTAATACATGAATTAGACAAATAGAC
The DNA here is from genome assembly GCA_963971575.1 of Liopterus haemorrhoidalis. NCBI lineage: Eukaryota > Metazoa > Arthropoda > Insecta > Coleoptera > Dytiscidae > Liopterus > Liopterus haemorrhoidalis. The sequence goes on from OZ020614.1 coordinate 61,564,333, forward strand.
GCAAGATCACAGGTCCTTACTGTACATTATATTTTAATCAGTTTGGTCACAATATTTTACCAGCATACATAGAAACTGGAACGTTTTCTCTAGGTCTATTTTGTTGATGATGTGCAGGTAATAAAAATGGACTCACAAATGATAAATGTTGAGAATCACTTGTAGAACTAGGATATATAACTCCAGAACTACTTTCAGATTGACTATAATCAGTTTCGTTAGTATTCGATGCTGTATTTTCATGAAGTTTTCTCATATGTTTTTTAAGATCAAAGTTTCTACAAAAACCTTTACCACAAACACGACAAGTAAATGGTTTTTTATCATTATGTGTATGCATGTGGAAGGTTAAATTGTAGATTTGGTGGAAAGCTTTAGAACAGACAGTACATTTATATGCTTTTTCTCCACTATGTGTTAATTTGTGGTTTTTATAATTTCCTTTTTGGTGAAAACCTTTTCCACAATACTCGCAAATAAATGGTTTGTAACCAGCATGGATTCTTGTATGGGTGTTTAAGGTTGAAGATCTGTTGAAAGCTTTTCCACAAGTGTGACATTTATGGGGTTTTTCTGTTGTATGTATTATTTTATGTCTACATAGTGTGGATGCTTGCCTAAATCCTTTTCCACATATCTTACAAACGAAAGGTCTTGCTCCTGTATGAACCGGCATATGTCTTGTTAAATTGTAATGAGCATTAAACACCTTGCCGCATTCTCCACATTCAAAACTTTTTTGTTTATTATTCAGATTATTTGGCGTAGCAGGTTTAGTTTCAACTTGAACATTTCTTTTACATGTCTTGTTATAATTCGTATTATAATTCGTGGAAGTAGGTATTGTAGTTCCTTGACTGCTTCCACTAACACCAGGATTATTATAGGTTGATGCAGCAGCAGCAGCAACGCACATAAGTTGACTAGGATGATAATATAATAATGGGTAGTTGTGGAATAATTCTTGAGGTCGAAATACTGATGGTACGTATTTTTTAAAGGCCGAATCTAATTGATTGTTGTATGTTAATTGTGAGACGTGTGGGATTGTTAATATTGAATCTTTTGAATCGGATATTGTTCGCTTCTTATCTGGTTCCATTATTTTTGCTATTGAAAAGTTTAGAGCACGGGATGGAGTGCTTTCCTGGGGTTGGGATGCAGGAGTTACACTCGTTGAAGTCTCCGACATTGTGGATGGTTGAAATGGTTGCATCACAGACTCAACAGATGACTCTGAAACAAAATCACAAAAAATTAGAAACTAATCAATAAAATAACTACCTAAACTCTATTCATGTAGAACATGGAGTCGATGTACACATTCGAACAACCTCACTCTTATTCTGATTGGGCGAAAAGACATCTAAATCAGTTTTAATGTATTTTCGTCCAATCACAACATAAGTGACGTAGTTCTGTTTAAATCAACTTCATGTTCTCCGTGAATAGAGTATAGGAATTTTACTTGGTAAAACTCGTATATGTGTTAAAGATTTTTAAAAGGCGCACGTAAAATTTCAGTAAAAATATTTAATCCAAATTACGTTGTATAGTTTGATTTTTATACCAAAGGCATGGCACAGTGAAACGCATTATTAAAACAATGTATTTGTTTATTGCATCTGTCAAAAATGACATTTAAAAATTAACGCCGAAATTACAGTCTGCATGGCGAATAAATATTTTTATGAATGTTACCTGTTCTTCATTTAAGAAAGGTGTACGTAGAAATAAATAAAAAAAAAGAAAACGAGTTAAACGCAAATAACTATCTAACTAACTAAATTTGAAAACAAATTACGAAATTGTTGTACAAATTAAGTAACTATTTGTTACTTTTATAAACTTACTTTTAGTTATATTTATGACTGTCATATTTGACTAAAACTTCTAATTTCATTGAATGATTCTTATTCTTAGGTTTAGGTATGTGATTACTTGAGTAAAGTAAATTACAAACTGTGGGTTTTGTAGCTTAGGGATGTATTTAAAATCTTTCTCAATGAAAATGTAGAGGGGGTAATACTGTCAGGCTATTGGTCGAAATACTCTGTTAACACATGTCATATATTTAAGGGTGGCTTTAGGGGTTGAATTTTTGCTGGTTTATTTTTTGCAGACGGTAACCTTTTTGCTGGTTTAATTTTTTTGATTGTATATTACTACGAGACTGGTATTCGAGGTTCTATTTTATTATTCTATTCTATTAATTTAATTCTATTAAATCAATATTTTCAACCAAATTGGTTTGACAAAGATTTTGTAGAAGTTGCTGTGAAGTCTGGAGAATGGATAAACCAGCAAATGAAGAGGGAATGATGAAAGTTGAACTAAATGCATACAGTAAAATGATAAGCGATGGTTTTAAAACAGTGGTTCTCAACGGAATCGATTTGAAGGTACGGTCATAACATCTTATATACGCATTCAAAAAGTTATTATCCTTTTATCAAACTGTAGGTTTTGACTTCTACATTTCTAAATTTCAATTATACAAGGTGTATCAAGGTAGAGGAAATACGATTTTTCTGCAAGTTGGAAAAACATTGATAATCAAACTTTACCCAAATAATCGGATGGTAGTATTACAATTTTCCGGAACAAACCGGAAGTACAGAATATCAACGAATTTGTATGTCCAGTGGGCATACGGTCATTTTCCTTGCTCGTATACTTTGATCCAGAGGTCACAGAGGGCACACATTAAATATATATAAATTATTGTAAACGATATGTTCAATTGAAATATCACATTTCAAACGAAATTCGTAAAATTTTTACATAATTTTCAGGTCTTAACTTGAAGTCTTAAGTGAATGTGTCTTTAAACGCTAATGTGAAAACGCATGACCTCGTCTAAATACAAGCGATGTTGAAGACAGAGATCTGCGTCTTAAACATCGTCCGCATTGCCAACATAATTTCTATTATAAAAAAATACTCTTTGAATTTGTGCTGTCAACATTTTGTATTATCATAAACAAGTATACTGTATTATATCGACGTTATAAGAAGTTTATACTTATTGTTATAATAAAATTATTTATTTTAATAATGTGTTTAATAAAATACAGAGCTACAATAAGTGAGATAAAATGTATCGACTTACATGTTAATACAGGTGTAATATATTATTTATTGTAGTGTCTTTATTGTAGAATGAAATGAAATATCCATATTTGTTTATAATAATTCAAAATGTGCGTCTGCGCAGACAGTTCAAAACTGGTAATTTCCTAACGGTAACTTAAGGACAAAATTACTGTAGCTGATAACAGCACCGGAGATTTAAACATCAAGTGTGAAAGCAAACTGATGTTAAACATAGGTGAACTTTAAGTTCACTCGTCTTAAAGTTCTAGTGTGAAAAGGGTATAAGCAAACAAAGCACTTGTTCAGGGCTAGTAATTTTTTGGGGTTTGTGATAATATGTACTAAGTCCCATTTAACAAGTCAATTATGATCAGTTGAATTTTAACAATTGATCAATGGTCCGTTATATCTAGGATTTATTGTAATTAGGGGCGTTGAGAGAATCAAAACTTATTTGATTCTGAAACTTCTTTAGCAATACGTTCGTTTTTATTACTGTGTTCTGCACAAGTATAATCATGTAAATATCTTTCTCCACGACCACTATAGAATTTACCAATTCTAAAACCAATTTTGACTGCAGAAAGTTAATATTCTAACACAAGAGTTGGATTCTAAAGTACTTATCTTCTTATGCCTTTTGCGTGTATTTCATTCCATCACTTGTTATGGAATAACTATTCTATGCTTGTTGTCAGAGCCGCAGTAAGGAAAACTAGGGACAAAACTGTATTTCGGCGCCCTTGGCAAAAAAAAGGTCCGCACCTCCCAAAATCCGAGTGATGAGAAAAAAAAAGGTCTTCACCTCCCAAAGTCCAAGTAATGAGCAAAAAAAAAAGTCCTCACCTTCGCAATGTGGCGCCCCTTAGTCAAGCTCGTCAGTGCCCTTTTCCTTAGTGCGCTAGGGGCCGTCGCCCCCTCCGCTCCCCCCTTACTGCGGCTCTGCTTGTTGTCATTTGTTTTTGTAGGGTTACATTAAAATATATGCAATGTTTTCATTAAATAAATGCAAAATAACTTTAAATAGAAGCCGATGTGCGGCAAATTAAATTAAAATTAAACAAATAATAAATAAAAAATAAGTTTAATTAATTGATTAATTTGTTATGTAATATAAATTAGTTGTTAAGATAAAATGTTTGTTAAAATAATTATTTATTAAATTTCTTTTTTTTTCTGGTGGTCGTGGAGATTGTAGGGTCTGTGACTCGGTTGGAAGAGAAAATTCGATGCTCGTGGTTCCTCAAGGACAACTTTATTTTTTTAAATAGGAACATACCTAACAATAAGCTATTTGAAGCTCGAAGCATAACAAAAATAAAAATGTTTAAAAATATTTAATTTTCAACTCGTATTATACTTTCATGTGGTACTTTCAAGTTTAAAATTGAAATATTTTTTAATTATTATTACTTTTTTGTTCCAAACAGAAACGAACAGTATATTTTTTTTATTGTCAGTCTCTGTTTTAACGGGATGTTCAATGTTGAAATATTAATATTGGATTGAAAAATACATTGGGAAAAATATTAAAGTAGAATCGCTTACATAGAATAAATTGATTCTTGAAAACAGAAGAGGAATATTGCATCTGAATATGCTTTTAAATTTATTAGAAAGTAGCACATTCAAGTACTTCGCTCCCCTACAAGGGTTGCTGGTAGTTGCCGGTACCGCTTGCAATATCAACAATCTTCATATGCTGCGCATCTAACCTCTTCCCAAAACCAGTGCATCTAAACAATTTACTTCAAACTAGTGTAGGATAAAGCTACTACGGAGCCTGTACCATTTATTATAAAGAACCCCTTTATAACATAAACACTTTAAAATATATTTATTTATTTTCACAGATTACTTAAAAAAATACATTATGATTAAATAAACCAAATAATTTCAAATATTGAAACAAAAATGCAATTTAAAAGTTATTTTTTATAGATTTAGTATCAGCAAATCTATATTAATAAAACTGAGGCTACATATCTGTTTTTAGGGTTTTGTAGGTATGACCAAAAAACCCTTATATACTAGCGTCGGCGAATCAACGCAGTTACGTCACAATAAGTAACAAACAACTGTATTGTTTGGAACAATGCAACTGTTTGATCCGTCGTGTGACGTAACTGCGTTTATTCACCGACGCTAGTTTACCGTCATTTTGTCGTCTGTCTGTCTGTCTGTTCGGTAAAAATTGTAGCCAAACGGATAAACCTAGAGAATTGAAATTTGGCATGCTTATACAACTCTTTGACCCACACATAGGAAAAATACTAAAACACTTAAAAAAATATCCCCTTAAAATATAAATAAATATGTGATCATCGAAAATTTCTTTTTTTTTTTTTAATTCTGTGTCGGGTATCAAATGATACCAGTACGTGGACAGTACGTGGATTAACGATCAAGATTTTATTTTTGCAAAATAAATTATTTTTACGCGAATTTGCCAAAATTGAGCAAAAAAAAATTGTTCCACACCCTGTAGCCCAGATAGTTTTAACTAAAAATCTGAATGTCTGTCTGTTCGGAAAAATTGTAGCCAAACGGCTAAACCTAGAGAGTTAAAATTCGGCATGCTTATACAACTCTTTGACCCGCACATAGGAAAAATACTAAAACATCTAAAAAACATACCTCCTTAAAATATAAATAAATATGTGCTCATCGAAAAAAAAATATATTTTTTTAATTCTGTGTAGGGTATCAAATGAAAGCCCTTAGTACGTGGATTAAAGATCAAAATTTTATTTTTGCAAAATAAATTATTTTGACGCGATATTTGCCAAAATTGTGCAAAAAAAATTGTTTCACACTCTGTAGCCCAGATAGTTTAAACTAAAAATCTGAAAAAAATCTAAGTAATGTACATTGGTGTGAACTGGAATAGTACAACAGTAATTTTTTATCAGATTATGTTTTCGAATAATAACGCATTTTTGTGTTTTTTGGTTGACGATGTACAAAAGTTATAGTTATGTAACACACTATACTAGAAGCCGTATCCTGGTATAATGGTTAGCTTGCTCGCTTGCTACGCAGCAAACTAGGGTTCGCTCCCAACAGAGGAGACAATTAAATTTTTTTTTTCATTTTTATTTTGTTTAAATTATTTTGTCAAAATTCTAGTTATATTTTGGCAAATGTTGCATTTAATTTTTAAGAGCGTAAATTTAATAACCAGTTGGAATTGTTGGAATTATATTTTCATTCTGTGTCATGTATACGAAACCAAAGGGGCGGAGCATATGACTAAAAACAATCAATGGAAGCCCATCAATGTTCATTATGGAGAATTTTTCAGATTATTAGATCAATCCCTCTGAGAGATAGGGTGGGGGACAAAAGTTTTTTGACATAATTTTGGCAAAAATCCCATAGAAAAAATTGATTTCTCAAAAAATTTGCTTGTTGATCTCCTCATTAAGATGTTTCATTTGGTATGCTACTCAAAGTTTAAAAAAAAATATTCATTTTTTTATTAAATACTTAATTGTTTATATTTATCTCGGGATGTGTTTTTTTGAACTCTCAGTATTTTTCCTATATGTTGGTCAAAGAGTTGTATAAGCATACCAAATTCCAACTTTCTATGTTAAGCCGTTTGGCTACAATTTCCATCGTACAAACAGACAGACAGTGACGTTATAGGGGTTTTTTGGTGGTCATACCTACAAAACCCTAAAAATCACTGAAAAATGAACAAAAATCACAGAAAATGAACAAAAGTTCATAAGAAAATTAACAAAAAAATTCAAAAATGATCATATATAAGCCTTTCGCGGAACATTAAAATTTGGCTAAGGACCACCAGTGGTCCGCGGACCACCGGTCGAGAAACACTGTATTAAACAACACTGGTTGGCTGATAATTGTTGACATCCACTGCTTCAGTTATGAACTTAATAATAACTAACATTTAATTAAAGGTTATTAAGATTAATATCCCTTCTAGTCAATAGTAATGAGTACCATATATGCTTCTATAATATGGCTCTTGTACATGATTGAATTCCCATACTATTTAATGCTTAATTAAGGTTTAAGAATGATTAGGTTAAGGTATAGTGTAAGGGTATTTCTAATTAAGGACTTTATTAATAACAGATTTAGACGATGACACGTAGTACTATCGTTCCTAAAAGTACCAGAATCAAATCTTGGTCCAATAATGATTGAAATATGTCAATGTTATTTGTCTAAAAGTATGTTCATATCATCATGCATCAATCGTTTCCTGTACGGCGAATATTATTTAGTAACTTTTCTATACCAGTGTTCATACGTATCGCAGCATATATATTCCAGCATTTCCCGACACTGTTCGACTCCGCCCAGCATTCTTTTTCTAGAATTTTTGCCAGAACGGATAACTTCGGAAGGTGACTGAAGTAATACGCTCAGGAACGTGAGGAATTAAGATAAATTTATTAAGTAACAACTAATTTATCTTTGGTTGTAACTGCTTCCTTGAAAACTTGAACAGTAACCAATAAAAACATACTTTTGAGATTCTGTTAATTAATATTTTAAACATAAGATAGGATAGTAACGCGCAGTTCTATCTATTTAATATTTCTTGTACATTATCAAGAAGAGGAGACATTAAATCATTGGGTTTTTCCTGCAGGATTAAACGCAGGGAGGAAACCACCACTACACGCTTCCGTATAGGGCACTGTTGGTGGACCTTTGGACACCTTCGAGGTGAAGAGTCCCCTATGCGTGAGATGTGTAACACGGATTTGTCTGTGTTACATATTTTTCTTAGTGTGCACAGTTCGAGGATGTCACGGAGAGGTTAGGCCTGTGCTATGACCTGTCAGTTGCTTTCGGTGATGACAGCGTACTCATGGACAGGCTGATACTCTTTCTGAGAGAATCGAACTTACTGTTTTATAAGTTTTGCACCTTATTTTAATATGTTCTATATCTAGACTGTAATATTCGATAGTAACTGGCCCCTTTACATCCTCTTACCAATACTCACAGTTCACGGGCTTGAACCCCTCCCCCCAGAGCTCCAAAAACACGTGGATTTTACGTGTTTTTGTACGTGGTTGTTATGTGTTTTTGTCAAAATACAAGTAAGAACTTTATTTTTGGTCATCACTTGTGTCTTAAAGGTGAGAACTTTTTTGCTTAGATCATCAATGGTATTTTAGATGTAAGAGCCTTTTTTTAGGTTATCACTTGTATTTTAGAAGTGAGGACGATTTTTTTAGGTCATCACTTGTAGTTTAGAACGTTTTTAATAATTTAAATAATTTTGTCTTCTGACCCTCCCCCCTTAGAACAACTTCTGGGTGCGCGCCTGACACAGATTATTATTATCTGTCAGATATATTGCGCCCCAACACGTTCATTTTATAATTGCCCCTGACGGAGGGTTAATACGTAAGATCCTTAATATGTTTATTTAAAAGGTTTCCACATTTTATTGTGTATTTCGTTGTCAAAGTGTTCGTTTGGACTATATATGTTAACCGTTTAAGTGATTAGTATAAGTTATTATGCATTTTCGTTGTGGCCGTTATGTTAATCATTAAACAATTTAAATAATACCGTCAACTCGTAATCAGCCTCAACTTATTGGCAATTTTTTCAATTAAAGGAAGGTCCTAATAAAATTTTGTCCAGTATTAAACAGGACAAAGCATCTTATAAAGCAAAGACTCACCAATTTGTTCCAATTAATTGGTTGGAATTAGTTCCATTTTCTCCCCCTCTGTTATCTGAAATATACGAGGTGTCGTATACGAATGTCATACCAAACATAAGTGTTATCTCTCTGCGTTATGAAGATGACACTTCTTCCCCCTTGGACAGATGTCACCCCTTGTATTGTACATTGTATACAAGCAAACTCGACTAAATATTTGACAGGATTGCTGATCAACTAAATATTTGATCGAACAAGTCATTATATGACACGCTGTTTTCTATAGATATAACGCTTTCAAATAAATCACATACTCAAGAGGGAACTAAAAAAAATCACCTTTTCATCCTTGAATTGATTTTGGAACTGGGCATAAAAAGAAAAAGTTCTCTATTAAATATTTAAATAATCAGTTTTATTTGGATGCAAAATTTATTTATTTGTTCGATTTTTTTAAATACAATTTCTTAGAAGAGCTTACAAGTTTCTTATACAAAACTAACAATCTGAAATATAATTTCGCAAATAGCCAAGGATGCTGTGCACATTTTTTTTTTTATATAATTAGGAACAATAATAATAAAATTGGAGGCTATACCTGTTTTTTTTTCGGCCTCATATTTGGTTTCTACACCATTCAGATGATTATTAGACAATATCTGAAAAAATCAATTTGTGTCTGCCTGCCCGCCTGTCTGTCTGCCTGCCTGTTTGTCTGTCTGTCTGTCTGCCCATCTGATTGTCGGTTTGTTCGAGATTCACGCAAAAACGGCTGGATATATTTTTACGAAATTTGGTATGATAGAGTAAAACCAGGATTCAAAAATAGGCTATAAGGAATTTCACAATTTTTATTCTAGGAGAAGCGTTTCGGAGTTAAAACTGTTTATTAGAAAACGGGGGGGGGCAATCTATATATATATCTTCCTTATTATTGACTTAACAGCAAAATCATATAGGACGAAAATAATTTATAATAAGGAAACAAACTTTTATTTTTATGTATTTTTCATTTATATGAATATTTGGGGAGTTAAACTTTTGAAATATCGCCCGTATTATTGACTGTTTATAATAAGATGACAAATTATGACAAATTTTAATATGGCGTGATTTATAGAAATTTTCATCTTCGAATGGACGTATCTCGAAACTGAATTGCGATATATTCCTGGGGTTGAAATTTTTGAAATTTTGAGATCCTAATTGACTTGTAACCATATTTTGAAACAGAAAGATTTTTGAAAGTTGTAACATTTTTTGAAAATATTGATAATTTCTAACTAAAAAATGGTTAGGGATAGAAATCTGCAGTTTGAATTTTTAAAATTCTCTATAATAAACCAATTATTATGTTTTGTATAGGCAGTAACCCAAAACCCTTTATGCTAATTTGCGAATATGCGATTTTTATGCTAAAAAATTTTGTCTCCGATTTTATTGAAAATTGGTACAAATATGTATTTTTAGTCATAAATCAACAAAATTTAGTATATTTTTAAGTTTGGGTACAAGTTTTGGAATTATGGGCAAAAACCTGACCCAAATCGGCTCTAACGCAAAAACTGGGAAAGAATGAATTTTTTAAATAATTTTTCAAAATCCTCACCCCAAAATTAGTCTAACCCTATATTTTGGCTAAAATTAAAGTAAAAAAAAAAAAACAAAAATTTCAAATTTAAGGAGTAAAAAAAAAATTTAATTTTGTTGGAATATTGGTATACTTAAACTTATATTTTTAGCCTTAGATCACAAATATATGGTCACTTTTGAATTACGGTCTGAAATTTTAACATTTGTGGCAAAAAAAGTAAAAAAAGGACAGTCCACAAAAAGGTTCAGAGAAACATGTTTTTTTTTTTCTCCAACGCAGTTTTTAATAAGAAGATTATTTAGATGGCAAGGGAAGTGCCACTTATAAGGCTGAAATAAGGAAAAATGAATATGAGTACGAAGTAGCCCTTACTTCATCAGTGATGGCATCCTTAATTTTCAGGAAGCGGTTCTATAAAAACATGTGATATCTAGGAACCTATTCTGTATTTTGAAGAGTGAAAACAAATCAATTACTTCCATTTATTAAATATAGGGAAAAAAAATTAAGAGCGTATTATTAATAACCTATAAAATAAATATTCTATTTGCAACACTGCAGAGCACGGCGCACAATTCAAAACTGAAGTCAGAGTAATTAATTTATTTTTAATAATTCTAACAACCGGTTCCCTAAGGTTTCAATAATTTTAAGAAACGGTTCGCGCGAACCGGTCCGAACCGGTAGGATGCCATCACTGAGTAAGGGTGCACCAGCTAGTTCTTAACAATTCTAGTAACCCTCGTATTAGTTTAGTGCATTTTCTGAAAAACAGTTTTATACTGACATGTCCCTTTTAGCATGAATACTTTTCAGATATGGTTTACTGTTTTTAGTGTCTTAAGATGTTGTTAGAATGGCAAAAATGTTATAAATGATTATGTACATAGGTACAGTAATCGAATCTGGTCCAGGTGACATTGAGTCTATTGTGAGTTGCTAACAAGGATATAGCTTGTTCCGGCGGAAGTGACAGAAGTGTGCTCCATAAACTACACTCAGCCATAATGAGAAGTTATCATATTCCTTACTTCTTTGTACTTCAATGCTCTTTCTAGGGTAAGACGCGTGCCTTCGGATATATGATATATCTTTATTATGCGTCTTACAATACCGGAACCAGCTGAATTCAACTTGAGAATTTAACAATGCAACACAAACCAGACTATACAGTCGCTATTGTCGACATTTACATATCTTTTCTACTTACACTTTAATTATTACTTCGCTGTCGTACCTAACGTATTATATAATAGTGTCATTTTAATAATCTGTACGCTAATAACTGCAAAATATTTTGTAAAGTCCATTTACCGTAACTTTGAAATGACGGCACAGTTGAAAAACTCACCTTGTTGCCAATTCGTAAACTGTCAAAAAAGTTAGGTTATATCGAACAACTTCTAAAAATATATTGAAAACCTATCATTCCTATAGAGGAAAGGAATTAATGTAAATTATGATGCACAGCAGTTCTTTCTAACCGATTTGTCGCGAAATTTATCGTTTATATTATATTAAGTGTGTAATGTAGTATTAAAAAAAATAATAATAAATTTCAGTGTATAAGAATCATCAGAAATATTTGTTTTTAGAAATGTGTCGTGTTCTTTTAATACTTTTTATACAATTTACTTTAATTTTTCGCCTGGTGTCACATTAAACGTCAACCTGACAAATAACGATTGAACAGTCCAATTTTAAACTGACAACATTGGAAAAATCTACCAACATTAAATAAATAAATGTACTAACTAAGTTATGGATTGATGTTGATTAAAACATATCATAACGTTGGTACTTAAACTAACCAAGTGTGACGTCATCTCATATTTATTGTGAATGGAGTTTATTTATTACAACTGAAGCATTGCATGGAAGAAAAACGTTATACAAAAAAGTACGTTTTTAGATAATAGGTAAATGGTCATAAGAAAGACTCTATCTGGCGGAATTATGTTGAACTAACCAAATAAACAAGTTTGTTATTGTTTTGATGCACGTGTTACATTTGTTTGGATTTTTAGATTTTGTATCTGTTTGGCATAAGTGTGATATTTATTAAGAAAACACAAATCAAGACAAAATTATTAACAAATTCTTTCTAAATGTCAAATTACAACGTATTGTCCATATGTCAAAAAATTGTTATTATCTGTTTGGTTAGTTCCGATTTTGTCACTTTGGCGCTGCAATCTTAAAAGGGGTTACCTATATGAGGGCTATCTTTTAAGTTTTTACAAAAACTAAAGTTAGTTTTACACAGTTCAATTAATTGATCAACAAATTGATCAATTTTCTTGTCAATTAATTGAAAATTTTATTGGTAACTTTGGGAACAAAAACGTCACTTTACACACTTCAATTTATTTATCAATTTTTTTGCAAATTTTTACATTACCTACTGTAAAACATGTTGACATATTTATCAAAATGAAAATATTGAAAAAATCTTCACAAAATTACGAGCTGTGAACAAAAACAAAAGAAATAACCTAGATGATGATAAATTAGAACGTTTGAGGTTATGTTAGATTTGACACCGAAACAAAAATAATATGTTTCGAGGTTATGCTACAACTAAACAGTTGGCAATATCTTAACAGATAAAAATATACCTAGAATTCCCTAAAAAATTGATGAAAAATTGACGAAAAATAGAACTTGTTCTATTTTCAATTGGCAATGAGACATTAATTCGATGTTTTTCTCCTTCAAATAATCAATTGTTTGACGTGCCGTGTGGGAGCTTGCATTGTCATGATGAAGAATGATGGGACGTTTTTGGTTGTTTTTCCTGATTTTGTCGATGACTTCTGGCAAACAAATTGTTGTATACCATTCAGCATTAAGCGTGCTCCGATCCTCTAAAGCAGCGGTTCTTAACCTTTTTATACTCTGCACCCCCTAACTAACCTAAAATATTTTCTGGACCCCCCAAGAAAATTTTTGAAATAATATTTTAAATGTTCTTAATAATTTATCGTTTAATAATTAAGTTTATTGTAATTTTATTGGCAAAAACTGGTAAAAATAAATTTTTTTCTTTTAATTTCGGGACCCCCTAAGGTCTTTTCGGGACCCCACTGGGGGTCGGGACCTCCCCGCTTAAGAACCGCTGCTCTAAAGGAATGGTTGCGACAAGTCCAGTTCTATCGAAGAAACAAGTGATAATTTTCTTGAAAGGGCTTCGTGAACGAACAACTTTTGTGGGTTTTATCTTGGAAAACCCAAACAGTGGATTGTTACTTAGTTTCCGATTTATATGAATAAATCCAAGTTTCCTCACCTGTAACGATGTTGTATACGGATTTTGCAGTGCCTAGGTTGAATTTTTAGCATTCCCTTACATCAATCAATACGAGTCTTTTTTGAGCTTGGGTCAAATTATGCGGAATCCATCGGGAACAGATCTTTTTCACAGCTAAATGTTCATGCAAAATTGAATGTATTGCAGTCTGCGATATGCCAAAGGATGCCTCTATCTCACGGTAAGACACATGCCGATCTTCTTCAATCATTTTGAGCACAGCATCGATGTTTTTTTGAATCACAATCGATTTTGGTCGACCGAGATTCATCACTGACGAACGCACGACCACGACGAAATTCTGCAAACCAATTTTACAGTCTTTTCTGATGGTGCTTCATTACCAAAAGTTGAACGAAGCGAATCTATGCATTGTTGTTGAGTTAGGCCTTTCCTAAAATCGTAAAAAATCACCAATTTTTTCACAAACTTGTTTTTTTTTAAACGCTCATACTGTCCACAATCTACTCGGTCAATTTAAAAGCTGCTGATTTCACAATAACAAATGTCTAATTTTACGAATATAGTAATGACACATTGCAATATTGTCATCTAGTAGTCGTTTGTAAAAACATAAAAGGTAATCCTCGAATAGCAATTAAAAAAATAATAATCTTTTTAATAAAATTCGAATAAGTACAAAAAAGCGTCGTTTTACTTATGTTCCCTTACTTACCCTGCATCATAATATTTTTCATAAATTATTCATCTATAAATATATTTAAATAGATTTCTTCCATTTCAAATGCATCGACTTTTATGCCAAAAATCATATATTTCTGTTTGTCCCCTTATAAAATATGGAAATAAAAATAAATATTTAGTAATGGGTAAATAAGCTGTCAAACAGTTAACCGATAATAACTTGGTCGAACAAGCTACAACAGGGTCGTAACGAGAACGGGAAATAATAACAAGGGGGAGCAAATCGCAAGGGTAAGAAGTGTCATCTTCAATGCTTTGCTTTGACATATACCGCTCATATTTAGCGTGTTAGATGGATTTCCAGTGCGGAAATCGGAAAATCCATTTTTGAACGGAAAGTTAATAAACCACAATAAATAAATTCTACATCTATTCACGTTATTGTATTTTGGAGTCAAAACTAGGGATGAGAATATACGCGACTAAAATTTTGAAATTTTGGTCAAAATTTTTTTGACTCCTATTTTAGCCAAAATATAGTTTTCAGCTAATTTTGAGGTGAAGATTATGAAAAAAATATTTTAAAAAATTATGCTTTCCTACTTTTTGAGTTAGAGCCGATTTGGGTAAGTTTTTTGCCATTAATTCCAAAACTTTTGCCCAAACTTCAAAATGGATGCAATTTTATTGATCTAAGACCAAAAATACATATTTGCATAGGGTGACCATTCGTCCCGCATTTTAACATTTTGTCCTGCATTAAGATGCGTCCCGCATTTTGGAATTGGGAGGTGAGGACCTTTTTTTTTGCTCTTCACTTGGATTTGGGAGGTGAAGACTTTTTTTTTTGCTCTTCACTTGGATTTTGGGAGATGAGGACCTTTTTTTTTGCTCTTCACTTGGATTTAGGAGGTAAAGACCTTTTTTTTTGCTCTTCACTTGGATTTTGGGAGATGAGGACCTTTTTTTTTTGCTCTTCACTTGGATTTGGGAGGTGAGGACCTTTTTTTTGCTCTTCACTTGAATTTGGGAGATGAGGACCTTTTGTTTGCTCCGTCCCGCATTGCCTTCTTAAGAAAATGGTCACCCTATATTTGCACCAATTTTCAATAAAATCGGAGACAAAAAATTTTTGCTTAAAAATCACAATTTTTTTAAGGTCTATTTTTTCAATTTTTGGTCATTTTGAAGGGTTTTGGATTACTGCCCATACAAAAATTAATAATTGGTTTATTTAAAGCCCAACATTTTTTTAAGACTAAACAATGTAGTAGAATTTTAAAAATTCTAACCGCAGGTTTCTATCCCTACCCATTTTTTAGTTAAGATTTTTCAAAAAAATTTAAAAAATAAGGTAATCGATAATCTTTTAATATTTATTCATCTTTGTCTCTTCATTTCTATTATCGATTATAATCAGTATTAAATTCTAATTTATTAATTATTTGTTAGCTACACTAAGTGGCGCACCCGGAAGGGGTGCCCGGGGTACCCCCCCCCAAGAAGGAAATAAAAATAAAAACACACAAACACACTAGAAAATTTTAAAAATAGAGATGAGGACCTTTTTTTTAGATCATCACTTGAAATTTAGAAGTGTGAACCTTATTCATAATTTAATAATTTTGTCTTCCCCCCCAACAAAAATTCCTGGGTGCGCCACTGGATACACTCACTATCCACTACCTATTCGTATTTGTTTTTTTTTCCTTCCGCCACGCGCTGACTTTCGTTTCATTGTGGTGATCTCCATTTTATGGACAATTATTTTATTTTCTGGTATATATTATTAACAGAGCCGCAGCAAGGGGGGGCGGAGGGGGCGACGGCCCCTAGCGCACTAAGGAAAAGGGCGCCACATTGCGAAAGTGAGGACCTTTTTTTTTTTTTTCTACACTTAGAATTTGCGAGTTGAAGACCTTTTTTTTTGCTCATCACTTGAAATTATTTGCCAAGGGCGCCAAAACGCAGTTTTGCCCCTAGCGCAACTTTTCCTTACTGCGGTTCTGATTATTAATACAATCTAATATTATTGATATCTATTATTTCAGTTATTAATATAATTAAGACAATATGTATGATTTTTTATTTCTTTAGATAATTGGCAAATAAAATATATTTATTTATTTATTATATTTAGTGGCTTGTGCAGAAAATGAAAGCGGTAAATGATGTTAAAACATTCCTAATGTAATAAAGCAAAGCAGTGTCAATTAGACTATTAGATTCGTGTTATTTAACCAGCTTAAATTATCCTATAAAAAGTGAACTAGTAGAATCCTATATAGGGCATTGCACGTGCCTAATAACAACGGTAGTCTGGTAATAAGTATGGGGGAGACCGCTTAACTTCCGGCCATATGTCTGAACCATAGATTTGACGGGGTTCAGAGCTTAATGCTTAACCAACGCTTACGGCCAGCTTACCAGATAAACATGCGTATGGGTGTTAGCAAATTTGCATTTAACTCGACACCGACTATCAACCAACTATCAACATAATTGTTACGTTTTCATATTCAAATATTTCATACGACTTTCAATTTACAGTCATATAAAATTTCTGTTAATATCTGAACAGATATTACTGTGTGAAGAAATATATATTTATTTTGAAATAGGATTATGACAAATGGACAAATTGGCCTTAGAATAATATTTCCTGGTCTAGTGAAATTGTTTTTCCATCTGAATGAATATGAATTTCTATACATACATACATCCAATTCTGTATTGACCCCCACGATAAATACATTGGATTTCTATCGATAAATATGTAATCTGCAAAGATTATTTGTGATTATAGACTACATACAAACATGTGAACCTGGGAATCACCGTATGTTGCGACCTTACTTAACCAACCGATAACCAATTTAAATTGCTCGGATTTATGGCGAGGTATTATCAATGTTGGTATATGTATTCGTTTTGAGACTGTATTAAAAGAATTTATTTTATTTCCTACTAAATTACACTTTAAATTATGGTCATATTTCAATACCTAAATATTTGCCTTAGAATGGTTTAAAAGGCTATTGTTACATGTTACTAAAATTGTATTATGACCAATGTTCCCTCTGATACCCTTTTCACACTAGATCTTTAAGACGAGTGAACTTAAAGTTCACCGATGTTTAAGATCGGTATGCCTTCACACTTGATGTTTAAATCTCTGGTGCATCAGCTACAGTAATTTTGTCCTTAAGTTACCGTCATGAAATTACCAGTTTTGAACTGTCTGCGCAGACGCACATTTTGAATTATTATAAACAAATAAGGATATTTCATTTCATTCTACAATAAAGACACTACAATAAAGAATATATTACACCTGTATTAACATGTAAGTCGATACATTTTATCTCAATTATTGTAGCTCTGTATTTTATTAAACACATTATTAAAATAAATAATTTTATTATAACAATAAGTATAAACTTCTTATAACATCGATATAATACAGTATTCTTGTTTATGATAATATAAAATGTTGACAGCACAAATTCAAGGAGAATTTTTTTATAATAGAAATTAAGTTGGCAATGCGGACGAAGTTTAAGACGCAGATCTCTGTCTTAAACATCGGTTGTGTTTAGACGAGGCCGTACGGTTTCACATTAGCGTTTAAAGATACATTCACTTTAACATCCGATCTTAAAGATCTAGTGTGAAAAGGGTATAAGCTGCGCGGGTGAGAGGCCGCGCACTAATTTTTAGAAAGTTGCGCAGCCGATTTTGTATTTTGCGCACAATGGGCACTTTTCAACCGCGCAGTTAGCGGAAAAATGAAAGGGAACATTTATTATGACTATTAATTGTTTCATTGAAATGAATATATGACGTCTTGTCACTATTCACAGCTAATTCTGTTTAAACCAATTATTTTGATGTTCAAATCACTATTAACAGCTGTTGCTAGAGTTAATAAGTTTGAGTGTTTAAAAAGTTAACCGTATCATCCGCAAAAAGTAAAATTCTGTGTAGGTTAATCGACATGCTGTATCATGTATCATGTATATATTATAAGAAGAACAAGGGCCCCAGTATTGAGCCTTGTGGAACTCCTTGTTCTCCATGTTCTCAATTATAAGAACTTTTGTCTTCTATTGAATGTCGGTTTCTTACTGCAACACCTAATAACTACAATTTGTTTCTCATTAAGTTTTCTGTGGAGCTCTATAGGAACTTATAAGGATTTGATCACTTATAAGGGACAAAAATAAATAAACTTGAGATTTTTATTTTTTAAATTGTTTACTGCACCACCAATGCTTACGTAAGCATGGTTGAGGTGTTGACGATTTCTCAAACAAAATGTAAAATATTTGTACCATAAAGCAGATCAATATTTTACGAACTATCGTAAAAGTATTCGAAGTATTTTTAGAATTCATTCTTTGATATCTCAAATACCTTGACCAGAACTATTGAATCTTTACAAAAACTTTTATCACCAACTTGGAATTTGTTCGTTGTCGTGTGGTTATCTTAAATTTTGATTCATTTTTAACGTAATATTCTTTGCTAACAGGACATAAATCTTGAAATTCTCTCTAAAAATTTCTCATTTTATATTTTTGAAAAATAAAAGCAGTTAGTGATGTCTTTAACATTGATTTGTGTTGAATTGTAAGTAAAGATTGCATCAGCCACCAATTTCAGATGTCGCCTCCCAACGCGTATTATGAAGTCTGAAATCTTAAGCTTTTCATGTCGTGTCCGTAGCAAATGACGCTTGTCTCCAAAACTCGAGGGTGGGGAGGCTGAAACGCCCTAAACCAGGCAATAGACGCCTGGAAGGATGTCAAGGAAAACCACAGCGACGCTAACGCTCATGTCAAACACTAAACCAGGGATTCCAAACATTGAGTACACCAATTACATCGTAATACAAGGTGTTTAAGTAAAACTGGCAATTTTAAGAAAGTCTAATTCTAAACAAAATGAGTGAAAAGACCTTAATCAACATGGGTCCGAAAAACCAACGGTTTCAAAGCTATGAGATATTTTCAGCCTTGCACAATTTATGAAACAAAAAATGTATGGCGTCAAATGAATGTGTTTTATTTTAGAATTTTTACAACACGTCTTCTACATGTCTTCCTCTTCATCTCAACACAGGCTTCGTCAAGTTTGGTGTTAGAAAAAGTAAAAAAAAATATTGTGAAAAATTAATACGGTCTTATAAACAAAATTTACTAATAACTGAAAAATTTGTAGTTCTTAAAGTTGATTTGTCGGCGATTAGCCTCGTTGCAGAAATAGGCCGATGTAAAATAAATAAAACACTATTGAGTTTATATTTTAACGCGGAAATGGCAGATATGCATTAGATTTTTGCTTGGGGATATTCAGTGACATTGGTTTATTAGACGCCAACTGATAATCTAGCGCAGAAATTTTCAACCTTTTTGGCATCGTCCAAAAGACATAACAGGGGGTCCTGTAATGTCTTTTGAAGTTGGTGAACCCCTATCCAGGGGGCCATATATAATAATATGGGAAGATAATATTCAAAACGTGATTTGTCACAAAATTCTAGGTTCAAATCTACAGCTCTAATTATGGAATCACGAAAAGAATATTTTAATCTGTCCAAATCATCCCCCAAATTTTGTAGGGTATAACAAACAGGTGGTACAAGTTCCGATGAACGTGATGATAAAATAGTTGCAATTCTTGCAATCCAATTTTGCCAGTTGTTTATAAATTGCACATTAAGATTGGTCTGCTATTTACTACCCGGAATAATATTCATCAAATCGCCCATCAGTCAATCCTGTCCATATCCAAATAGCAAAAAATTCCAACGACCGTAATATCTCCATCCCCCAAAAGATTCAGGGTGAAAGTATTAACAAAACCCCGTCGTGGTTAATCAGTAAACCAACCTATAATGTACAGCTCACCTAGTTACCGAAATGTGTCCGCATCCTAAAAATCTGCAAGAATTTTGCCAGATTAGCCATCAATATAAAGATTTTATGTCAATCTACACTAAAGCCTCAATTCTAGATAAGAACTGTGGAATAGCTGTAGCAGGGACCGATCAAATACACCAATATCGCTTACTTAGTCCTTCTAGTATATATGCAGCAGAAGCAACAAGAATATTAAGAAGCTTGGAGACAAAATTCGCTACATTCACGGATTCTTTGAGTGTACTGGCAATGAGAAAGTCGATACTGCTGCTGAAGAGGCCAACCAAAAGGAACCACCTTGGACCTAAATATTGAAGCAACTGACTTTAAAAACGAAATTGGCAAAAGCCTAATAATAAAAGAAAGATAATGGCAAGACCTAAGAGACAACAAACTTTGGTGAATAAATGAAGACACAAAAAAAAAAAATTCAAAGGGACAAGAAGACAGTAAATAGCAACGACTAGACTAAGAATGGGACATTCGAAACTAACAGACAAATACAGACTTGAAAGAATAGACCCCAAACTGTGACGAGTGTAATATAAGACTGACAACTCAATATTATATTAGACTGCACACAATACGAAATGATACGCCAACAAAAGAAAAAAAAATGAAAGCTGTCGTAGATTTGAAAATATTGGAAGTATGCTTAAAATTAGTTTCGAGACATTCCCAAATATGAAAATATAATTCAAAATACAGCAATACACGCATAATCCGGGTAATCGGTTCCACCAGTATCCCGGACTGTTTGAAACCGGACTAATCGAGGAACAAAATACATACAAAAAATGGTAATTGGTTAAAAAAAATGTTTTTAAATAAATAAAACGTGATTAATAAATTCAAATGTTTTAACTAGAAATAATTTTTAAAAATGCATGTTTTTCGTAATTCATTTTTTATTCTCTAAAAATTGCAATATCGACGTCTGCACATTTATCTTTTTTGGCCTTTTTTCTTCATACATTTCTATGTAGCAACGAATTGCATTGTTTATTGTTCGCCGAATTGTAAGGCTATGTTCAATATTGGGATCAACTTCCATAATCTGACAAGGTTTCTACTATTCCAATAAATGTTTTGTCTATGGCTGTCTAATCCAATGTGAAACCGACGCTTAAGACGTTGAAAGAGGAACCACCTAAACATAATGCCGCGTTTATATTCTGGTTTCTAGCTACATACATAAACAACGAGAAACCCCAGAAAAATTTAAATATGTATCGCATTGCGAAACTTTAAAATCGCACAAAAAGAAACTTGACTGTATAAAGGGAGAAACCTGATCATTTATGTATAAAAAAATAATTTTCTGTACTAATTTTTTATTTTGTTTAATTAAAATTTAGTTTGTTTTGAAATTTTCAAACCGGACTATAGTGAATCCAGAGTAATAGAAGCCGGACGACTATGTGAGGTATTTCTGTATATTTGTCCATTATATATATTGTAAACTTGATCTTAGGACACATTGTATATTGCAGATAGAAATGGAAATGGTATTGAAACTTATTGGACTTAATTCTGAGATTGAAGGAGATTTTGTTATCATCAGACAGTTGGCATAGTTCTTCAGCTTGGCAGATTCGTCCAAGTTCTTCACCTAAAAAAATCCCGTCAAAATTCTAGAGCCAGTTCTCAGAACGTTATGTTTTAATTCGAAGTTCCTGTTGTTAATATTTGAAACGATTGAGATTCGCTGTATTAGGGTGATGGAACCGGTACAATTATCGGCTGTGAGAGTGAAATTAATGTCAACAGTCATACCGACGTTTAAAAGAGAAGCGTTAAGGAAAAGGAGAAAATGTTTGAAAAGAGAAAACTTGTAATTTCTGTCGTTCACAGTAAGAATGAAAACATAACGAGAACCAGCAAAAGTGGAAATTGATTCTATTTCAAATGTATTTTAAACATAAATTCTCGATCCTTTCGTTTTCAATCGGCAGGAAATTAATTTTAGTTAAGAAATATATACCATAGGAAAAAAAGTTATTCGACAGTTTTCCCGATTACAATTTCACGATCGTTATTCAATTTTAACGAATATTTGTGAAAATACACTCGGTCATGATTGTTTGTAGAGTAAACATATCATACAATTATTTCTAATTAACAATTATTCGCTTATAGCTGGTCAAAATTAGCGATATTGAATGACAACTTAGCAATGAACAATGTTGGCTCGGCAGGCGCACATCCAGGAATTTTTCTTGGGAAGGCTCAGAAGACGAAATAATTTAAATTATTAAAAAGGTTCTCACTTCTAAATTACAAGTGATGACCTAAAAAAAGTTGCCCTTACCACTAAGATACAAGTGATGAAAACATAATGGAGATTCTAAACACGTTATAGGGATTCTAGACAGAAAAAACAAGAAACGCTGTGGGACAAGTCTGGAGTATAGGAGAAAAGAAATTCAGATCGGACTTCAAGAAGAGGATGTTTCTATACGAAAAACTAGTAAAGGGAATTCTCCTAAGCGGATCAGAGATATGGAGGTGGATAGAACATGAAGAGATAGAAAGAACACAAGAGATATACATTAAATGGACGCTACAACTAGACAGACAGACCTCCAGCTACATAGTGTTCAAAAACAAAGAGGGACAAAATAAGAATAAACACCGGAGTCAGAGCCGTAAAATATGAAAAGAAAATAAGAAAAAGTGGTAACAAAATTCTAGAAAAATGCCGAAAGAAAGGGAAAGAAACAACCAAACAAACTGGGGAATTGACTGTAGGAAATACTACGAGAGGAACGGATACGGCTTAGAAGAAATAAAGAGAATGCAAGAAGAAGAGGATTTCCTGCAGATGCTGGTGGAGAGAGACAAAGAAGTTCAAAACCAAGAGCGACAAAACAGGATCAACACAACGAGGTACAACAAAGACTACCTTAAGATACAAGTAACAACTTTATCAGAGTACCTGAACGAAAACAACAAACACCAGAATCTAATAGCGAGGTTCAGATGCGGGAATGAGGAGACAGCTAACCAATTCTGGAAGAGAAAAGAAGAGCAGAAATGTCAACCATGCGGGGAACAGCCATAAACTCTCTACCACTTGCGACGCTGCCTGGAAATAGGGGAAGATCCAGGGCGACTGGAAAAGATATTTGTGGAATCCGGAAGCGGCATAAAATGGATGAGGAAAAATTTAATATGTTTGAAATGTACTTGTTTGTACTTGCAGATGATTTTTACAACAAAGGTATCCAGAAAGTCGTCACAAAGTACGACAAGTGTTTAAATCTAAATGGCGTCTTTGTGGAAATATCGGAAGTTAAGATTTGTATTTTTACCCGTTTTTACACCGTTTTAATTGAAATATATTGGCAGAGGCTTGTGTCACCTGGAGCCTGCAAAGGGCTTCGAATGCAAAGAGACCTCACATGAATTTCTACCTCCCATCCTCTCTTGAAATTTTTATGGGACATAAACTTCTACCGCCAAAGGCCTCCAGCAGACTAAATCCTCTTTTGTGTAACTTTTTTGCTAATAACCAAATGTTTTTGACTTTTTGGATAACCCTAGTATATTCCAAATCTCGATTTGAATGTCTGTAATAAATTAAAAATAGTGTGTTGAAAAGCTCAGTTCGAACTAACTGATAAAAACACACTTCCTCTCAAATGCTAATTTAGTTCCTGATCAGATTGAAGCGATTTCATGTACATACACCCACTATTTAATATTATTCACCCCTGTTAGTTCAGAACTGATAATTAATCCTACTACTAATTGCCAATAGAACAACGTTCAAACTACCAACTTACTCATGCTATTTTCTTCACGATAAAACATCTCTAAAACCATAGATTTTTAATTAATTAGTTTAGAAGTACCACATTTGATTTAGTTTGTTATATCTCAAAATTTGAATCAATATTAGGTAGTATGAAATGGACCTAAGAGAAAAGAGAGATATTCTAGAAATGCGCGAATTAAGGGATGGTTACTTGCCTCGAAAACTATACACAACTAGAATAAGAGAGACATAGGTTTTCAAAAACAGGAATATATATTCGAATTGTTAAGATATGATTTACAACCTGTATTTGCAAAATGTAGCAGTATTTCGGCTGAATTACAAGTTTTTATTTTTATTGATTCACGATACTTCAGTAAAGGTTCATATCAACAACAGACTGGTAAATATCTAGTTAATTTAAAAATTAATCCTGTAACTGACATAACTTCACGAAAAATTAGGTTATGTTATAGGCAAACTGGCCCGAACTTTGAAGGATAACTATCTGTTACTAACGTTAAAGCACTATTACACCAACAAATCGTGCTTCTCGCTCTGACACTTATGGGAACGAAAATAATAATATTATACTAGCCTATTTTACCAAGTTAAGTTGATGCTTCATTGGTGCTTAAAATATTTCGACCATGATACTCATCTTTAGTAATACACATTTTTTAATTTTGATTAATGGGATATATTATAATGCGCTTAGATCAAACTTCACATAATTACTAAAACTAAATAGGGTTGAGTGTATAACATATAGGTATCTATCAGTTTTCATGTTAAATGGTGGATGCACCTTATTTGAAACGTTTGCGTGTTGCTGATCAGTCATTACCTGTATATAACAGCGAATCAACCGAAACGAAATTGAACACACTATCGACATATATAAACTGTTTTATAATACCTGTAAGCACGGAATCGTATAATAGGACTACGTAATAGTGTTTGACTCTAATAAAGTGGTTAGAATTTAAATGAAAAGCTGGTTCACATGAAAATTATTAACATGAAGGGCGGATTTATAATTTGATAACATCTAACTTCTCAACAGTTATTATAAATTTAGATAGTGGTAAATATTACAACAGGGAAAATAGAGATAGTCAATTATATGAGCAAAGTTATTCAAAGCCATGGAACTATCTGGGTATTAGTATCGGGGATAAAGATATACAGCGATGTTGCTAAACAAATTACTAAACTAAAATGGAATTGACTACGCATGTAATTAGAAAAGATCAATGGGGTAAATATGAACCCGTTACGCCCGGGGGGACGTCATTGAGAAGCCCATCAAGCCTCTAAATGATTTTTTGTGTCCCTTAGTCTCCCTACTAGTGAAAGTTGAGAAACTCCGTAAGGGACTCAAAAAAATTCTGCTCCAGGGGTCCAAAAAATTAACTTACGCTACTGGAAGAGATGATGGCCAATGGCAAGAAAACACTGAGTAGAAATCTAGAACTAGTAAACGTAGTATCCTCTGTTCAATTTCTTCTTTTACTATTTCGCCAGGCCCATAATGTTTTTCTTCAAAAATCTTTGCCATTTCATGCTTATCAAGTGTCAATATTTTTCTCGGCTATTTCACGCCAAAATATATAAATCGTTCCGTATAAAGGCTGAAAATTATCAAATTTTTAACAAAAAGCTCACTTTTTACAACTATACTACAGGCTAATCGAATAATGGTCAATCGTTTTTAACACATACATACACATATACACCCACACATATTTAGGGTATTATAAACGTACATATAGAGAACGTGTCATATCAAATTCCAAATCATTTCCCAATGTGGATTTGACATATATTGAAAATGCGTGATTTCATCGCAGAATATTTAATAGCTATTGATATGTATGGAAATTTAACTATTCGAAATCATCGGTTAAGGGTTCGCTTCACAATACCATTACGTTTTTATTAATTGTGGAATTATATATATCAGTTACAGTCTATATATAAAATACAGTACTCGTTAGTTAAAACCAACTATAATTAATTTAAATATGAGTGCTCAAAAATTAGGTTCAATTATGTCTCTCTAATTTTGAATTTCGATGGGGTTAAAATACTGCGTATTGCGTAATTTTCAAACAATATGACATTGTCAATCGCAATTCGTTATAATCCATGTTTCGGTGCCAGAAAGATCTTGGTGTTTCTAGAAAGCAGTCTTGTTCTGAAGAAATAAAGTGGCAGTAAAAATCATCCAGCAGATTTTACGTTACACTCAAATATTTGTGTTCTTTATACTGCCATTTTAATAAAGTCTGTTTCTAACCTTTTTTTCATAGCCTTTATTTATTGACGTTTCGATTTCAGGACCTTTAGCGTCATTAATATATTTACACAATAATAATAATAATAATTAATAATAATACTACATATTTAAGTTTATAATAAAATGGTGAAAGTTGATTACATTTGTATTTGGAATAATGGTAATAATGAATATAGTATTTAGATATCGCTGGTGAGGTTTGTATCTTTGATGAAATTGATTATTCTTGTGGAGGTGTTCGTATTATTGGCTAAAGCTTCTGCTATTGTGTTGGGGATGTTAGATTTAGTTCTTTGTGTGGTGTATCTGATGCATTCAAGTAGAATATGTTTGACGGTTGTTAATTCATTGCAGTCTTCACATATTTTCGCGTCTGATTTTGAGAGTAGGTGTTCGTGAGTGATCTTGGTGTGCCCTATTCTTAGTCTTGTAAGAATAGTATGATCTCTTCTGCTCTTTTCTAAATCCCATACTGTGATATCACCTTTATGTATCTGAGTTTGTTGTTTGTGATGTTTTCTCAATGTGTTTGAATATTACTTCTAATTTTTTGGTTAACGATATCTTTGAAGTCGTGTGTGGGTGTTTTGTTATTTAGTTCTCGATCTGATGTGCTTCTAGTTAGTGAGTCTGCTTCATCATTTCCTGGTATCCCTGTATGGCTCGGTATCCACATTATGGTAATAGTGTGGCTGTGGGATTTAGTGAGAAATTATCTCTTGTATTTCTTGAACGTTTGATGATTTTGTTCGAATATTTTGTATTTCGGTAATCGCTCCCAGCGAGTCGGTGCAAATAGCTTTATTTTTTCTCATTGTGTCTTTTACTGAACTTATATGCGTGAGGGATTGGTGAATCCTTTCTATTTCAGCTGATTTTATTGAAGTGAAGTTTTTTAGTTTGAAGTTTTTCGATTCTGTATTGAATGTAAATGATTCTGTATTAATGTACTATGCTTACTTGGTTCTCTTTTTTGGATGCGTCCTTATATATGAAGGTAGTCTCTGGAGGATATTTTCTGCATTCTTTTCCGAATTCTGACTGGTATTTGCTAGCGGTTGTTTTTGTTTTTGGAAATCTTGTGAGTGCTAAGTTGGTTTGAGCTGGTACTAGTTCCCATGGAGGTATTGTATGATAAGCAGTTTTCTCAAATGTGGGTAGGGTAAGGTTAAACTGATTCGTGAGCATTTTAGTCCGTTTTTGGATGGGAGTTTCGGACTTAGGTAGTGGTTTGTTACGGTGTTTTGGGTTATTAAACGTACAGTAAGTTGGGTGGGCTGGATTTGCGGCTATATTTATCACATATATTACAAGCAGTTTTTCTCTTCTTTGTTGTAGTGTACTCTCTCCCAGAGATGGGCGTCTACGCGTAAACTTGAATTTTTTACGTCTACGTGTAAATTTACCGTAGACAGCGTAGAGAAGTGTAGACTGTGTAGACACGTAGAATCTAGCGTAGAATGAAAAATGAGGTTATGTAACGTGTAAAAAAATATAATACCGCCAGTTTTAAGCAGAAGAGGCAGTAAAGAACTCAAATTTAATATTTTTGACAGTTTCCTGATTAAAACAACTACTAACTTTTAATTTTAATTTTACTTTAGTAGTTCATACAGACAGAAACCAAGTAATTTATATTGTCCATAACAACATACGATTTGTGAGATAACATTTTTGGATACAATATATGTAATTAGAACTACATAAAATTGAAATAAATATAAACATTAAAGTAAACTATTTAAACTATTACCATTCTATTATTTCAAATATCACATTTAAACGTACTGCGCATGTACAGTTTACATTCTACATTCGACACGTAAACAAAGGCATATTCTACTTGAAACGTTTACGCGTAAAATCTACATTAGTCTACATCATGTATTCTACGCGCCCATCACTGCTCTCTCCCGCTTCGTTTTTTCTAACCTTATTAAGGAAGAAAAAACGATTGCGTTCCATATATGGCCAATAAAGCCAAACAATTCATTAAATAACTAATCTGTTTAAATCTACCCTTTAACAAAGGGGGTGTGTTGAGTCACAGAGTGTCAGTATTCAAATCGTGTTGCATTTTAATTGGCGCCAGTGAACATCGACTGTTCAGAGGTCCTGTGGTGTTGAATAGCGTGACCGGTGGTATCTTGTCACTAAGCGGAGATATATGGAAGTTGAATATCGCGCATTGCTGCCCTCTGCCTGCTAGCCGGTAGTTACCTGCAAAGGTTCCTGATTATGGTTACCAGCTGAAACGGAAGTGGCTGAAAAATTTAACTTGGTCACTGAACTACTTAAACTGTATAAGTCAATATTAATGGGTTGCGCATTTTAACTTGCAATGGAAAACTGAGCTTTATTCATGCAAAGTTTAATATTTAATATCATGGATTGAGAACAAAAAAATACTGTTAGGAACGAAAACGAAATATATCGTTTCCGTTATTCCCATTTTCATCAAAATAAAAATTTGGTTAAAAGTGGTATTACCAGATAGAATGGGCCATTAAATAAGGTGACCACGAGTCCCGAAATTGCCGGGACAGTCCCGAATTTTCGCCTTGTGTTCCGAGGCAATATTTGTCCCGAATTCGAGCTTTTTATTCCGAATTGTCCCGAATTTTAGAAAAGATACTTATTTTTAATATATTTCAACTAAAATTATTTATACAAAACTTGAACTAAAAAAAATCTCCCGAAAGGGTATTTTTCTTGATGAACAACTTTTGGACAAGTGACAAGATTCAACTTGATGTAGACACATTAAAAGCAATATTACTGATTAAAGTAAATTATGAAGAAAACTGTGAGGATTTTTATAAAATGCTTCAAAGCAAAAAAGACCTATATCACTATGGATCTATGGATCCAAATTTATTCATTAAAATTACTCTTTTTGATCCATAGTTCGGAAAAATATAAAAAGTTTTCTACTGAGTAATTTTAATGAATAAATTTTGAATTCAATTAGAAAATACTGTGATTTTAATAATGTTCCTCTTAATAATATAAGTTAATTTAATATCTGAGGCTGGAAATCTTTATTTATTATAAATTATAATTATTTGTTTTATATAATTTGTATTAATTAAACAATCATGATGGAATAATTTGATGGAACGATCATGATTTTGACATTTCGAGATTTCGATGGATCTCCACGAATTGAGGTCCCTGCATAACGTTTTGACTATTTTTAGCATGATGTCTGTCTATCTGTCTATCTGTCTGTCTGTCTGTCAGTCCGTCCGTCCGTCCGTCCGTCCGTCCGTCCGTCCGTCCGTCCATCTGTCTGTCTGTGTACACGTGCAGAGCAAATTCGGCTGAAAGGATTTTTATGAAACTTCATATTTAAGTTTTTGACATCAATGGCACGAGTTGATCAGCTTTTGGTAAAAAACAGTTTACTAGAAATTGGAGTTTACTCGTGTCGGTTTTAAGATTTTTACGAATATTTTACAACAGAGAAATATTTCAAAAAAAATTATTTAACAAAAGTTGCTACATAAGCAATAATTAACAACTTTTATTTATATCAAAATAAAAATTTGGTTAAAATTGGTATTACCAGATAGAATGGGCCATTAAATAAGGTGACCATAAGTCTCGAATTTGCCAGGACAGTCCCGAATTTTCGCCTTGCGTCCCGAATTTTTTCAAAGGCAATATTTGTCCCGAATTCGAGCTTTTTGTCCCGAATTGTGTATTTATGGATCAAAAAGATCCATAGAGTTTATTCGTGTCGGTTTTAAGATTTTTACGAATATTTCACAACAGAGAAATATTTCAAAAAAATTAATTTAACAAAAGTTGCTACACAAGCAATAATTAACAACTTTTATTTGAGACAATTTTTGATAAAACGAAAAATTTTTTAAACATTTTTCGAAATATTTTCTACGTATCTAATTTTCCATGGTCATGATAAATAATATCTCTGTTAGAAAATATTGGGCCAAGTTATTTCTGCTCTGCTGCTAGAATGTATTTTATACAGGTACTTTGTGATGGTGGTCGGTCCTGTGGTGGCCACTGCTGATTTATTTTTTGTAATATCTATAAAACCCTTATAACAAAATATTTTGTTTTCGTTCTTTAAAAAATTTTAGTTAATATTGTTATTTCATTTTTGTTTTCGGTCGGTTCTCAGCACCCATTTAATATATAGAAATATAGGGAGTGAAGTATTGAGGATGAGTTGAATTATTAAAATAAAATTTAAACACTGGCGTATGCCTGAATAATTGCGGAAGTGGATACGTGTGCCAAGTGAAATATCATGTAATTTCATTGGCTGTACAAACAAAGGTATCATTTAGGTTACGATGAACTGGGTAGAGGGCGTCGAAATCGTTACACGCTTCACTTACTAATAAACGTATTTAACAAGAGGGCGATTGTGAATATATCCAGTTAAAAACTTGAGTCACTCTACTATCAGTCGGCTATATTTATTTCAATCAAGATTAATCGATCATGTGAAAAATTTTAATATTTACGCGAGCTAAGATTCAACAAGGGTACAATAGATTTTCTTTCATATACACATATGCAGCGGTGGGATACGTCAATTTGCTGCACAAAATACTTTATAAAAATTGTATAAAAATCTTTATAGCAATATTATACAACTGATAGCTTTATAATTCAGCAACAAGAATGTCGATCGAGCAACAGAAAAACACTTAAACTTCCAAAATAGGCGCAGGTTTATAAAACCTTTTGGGTATATTAATATTGCATGCGCAACATTTTAAAAATCTAATGGCATTCTTTGGAAATGTTCTTAAAATAGTTATAAAATAAACAATAAAACTTTTTGATTAGTTATATAGCAGCAACTTTTTATCTGTTATATTTATAGATTTGCTCTTTTGTAGCTGCATGTTAAAAAGATTTTGCAACTGCGATACATATAGATGAAAAATCTTATTGAAGTATAAAATCACTATGACAATGAAACATACATATATACATTTCTATATTTATCGTATTGCTACTTCTGAACTAAAATCTTCTTGCGAAGGCCAATTTACTGTGAAAAAATAAGGCAAAACATTCAAAAATTACAACTAGCCAAAGAAATATAAATTTTTTGCTAATAAACTGAATTAAAAATGTTAGGCAAAGAAAAAAAAAAAAATTATAACTCTATTATTTCAATAAATGGGAAAAGTTTGTATTCACGGGTAAAATATAAAAAAAAAAAAACAAAAAAATAGTATATTATGTTACTAGGAGTAGAACGCGCTCTTTTTTGTGCTGAGCTCAAATGTTGCTGCCGAGGCGCAGCCGAGGCTTGCATATTGAGCGAAGCACAAAAAAGGCGTTCTACTCCGAGTGACATATACTATTTTTTCTTCAAGCGTAGGTATTAAAAATTTGCAACCATAAATACTTATGACTTTATAGTTTCAGATGCTATTGCTGCTAATTCCGGCGGTGTACATTGAATTGGTTGAGACATTTTTTAATTTTTGATCTTTATATTGTGTATTTTGTAACTAATCACAGAATGATCACAGAATAATAATAAAGTAACTCACTAATAACGTAACTAACTTCTGAATTCACTACAAACCACGCTACAAACATATTAAATTGACAGATGTTTTGTTTTGGCGACTGCTGCCATCAGTGCCATCTGTTGATAACTATATGAACTATTTACTATTATAAAAATGTTCACATTTTGTTACTAGTAAAAAAATGTATCATTCTACCGAATGTATTGAACAATGTAATATTAGCATTATAATCCGCTTGAAGAAAAAAACTATTTTTTTCTAAGTAAAATATACATTCAGTCAAAATAGACGTAACTTTGTATTTACATTGTTCATAAAAATGGCCGTTTTGATTATAAAACCTTAAGAAACCCTACAATGCTACTAAAAAACTATTTAGACATCAGAAGAACCAAACTGTTATTTAAATGGATTATATAGTCCTTAGTATAATATAAAATGTATACAATGTTTTGATTTTATAATTGTGCAATGTATTGCTTTCAGTGTTATATGAATTTTAATAAAAGTAGTTTCGCAGCTATAAGCTGATATAAGGTAGTTGATCGTAACATTTATAAAATATTTTTCATTTATTATTAGATTTAGTTATTAAAAAGTCTTGTAAATAAAGCATTTATTAAACCTTAACATGTTTAGTAAATGCTTTATTTGACATTGACATGTTTATTAGTAATCATGAAGAAGTGACATATAATTTGCTTGTTGATTTTGGCTTTGTTTTATTATTTCTTGAAGTTCTAGATTTACTTTTCTTTATACAGCATTCTAATAAATTGCAAGAACCACAATAGTCTGAAAACTATTTTATAATTATTCTCTTTTAAGAAATATAAAATATTTATAAGACATTCTTATGTTGTATCTATTGCAGTTCTTATAACATCAAAATATCAGATAAAAGTTATAAACTGGCTTTATAATTGTTTTCAAATCGATTGTATAATAACTATAAATTAAACTTAATTTCTTATTTAGGTTTTATTACTAGTGTTATAAACCTTTTTTCATAGCAATTATGACCGTTGATCAGGAAATATGTTTTATTTATTACGAACTTATTTGGCATCCTAAAATAAAGTTATATTATTAGTATTTATTTTTATTATTATTATTATAAATATTTGATATATCATTAATTTCAGCTTTCTATGTTCAGTTGTTTGGCTACAATTTCTACCGTACATACAGACATACGAGTGACGTTATAAGGGTTTTTTGTGGTCATACCTACAAAACACTAAAAATTAAATCTATGATAAGGCGGTACGAAAGACTCCAAAAAATTGTTCTACACCCGCGCTCATAATTTTTGGGTTTCGTAGGTATGTACATGTAATCCTTGTTACATTTACGTCAGTTTATGTTATTATACAGACGTCTTTACAGTGTCTTGTGATACTTATGTACTTTGGGTAAAATAAGTGTTTAAATAGTAATGTATGCACGATCGTTCATGGTAATGAGATCACTGTGCTATCTGTTGTGTGCTGACCAAATGACTCAAGTTCGTGCCTAGCGTGTGATAAGACAAAGTTACTGTCTAAAAGACAAATGTGCCCAGTATTATGATGATCATCTCTGGATACGATGACGAAGATGCATGAATACACTAACAATCACGCATCAGTATGCTAATTACATTTTTATTTACTTTCAGATTTAAGATAACCGATATTACCTACACGCTAAATGACAACAGTGTAAAGAAAATATAAAAAAAAAAAACACGACAGGAAAAGTAGAAAACTTATGGGTTTGGTTGGAAACAAAAAAATTGAATATCAAGGATAGAATTACTCAAATTATTACGGTTGGCTATTGTAGTTTTTGATTTATTGCGATTTACATTTCGATATCAAAATTCTAAAACCTTGCTCTACCGAATGAGTGTTGGGCTGTTACACGTTACACGTACAAGTTGATGACAGATCGTACGCTGCCTACGTCTATTGTTAAAACCCTACATAAAACTATTTTGATAAATTAAACGTTCTTAAATTAAATAACTAAAATCGAAGGTACCGTATGTTGGTATTTAACCCCTCATTGAAATAATTTGATTTTTTTTTGATTTTGCAGCAATCATTTATTAAATATCGCTTCATAAACACCAGGTATTTCTGCTAGGTAAAATTAGAAAACAAATCTTTTTCGTCTTACGCATTTTTTTTAAACATTTTTTTCGGTAATTAAGAGGGGACACTCTAGACCAGGGGTTATTAAACTTATGTAGTCCGAGGACCCCCTCTTGAACAACATTTTTTTTTGCGGACCCCATCCCAACCCTAGGCATTTTACGTCGTTCTTGAGACTTAATTTCTGACTCAATAATCTCATAGGTACTACGTTATAATAAACATTGGTAAAATGTATCGCTGGTTATTTTAATAAATAGTCGCATTTATAGAGATGAACATTTTTATTAGCATATAGAATAAAAATATAAAATGAATAAAAATAGTTGTAAAAAGAATTAAAAAAGTTACAAATTATAATACGTTAAACTCATACAAACATTTCTTGCTGAAATATTGGTCAAAATAGATCTTATTCTAATAGGTTTTCTGTAAATAATTTGCAGTTGAATAAAAATAATTAAATTTTTCCTAATTATTGTTTAGTTATGTCAATAACTAGTTAGATAACAACAAATACAAAAAGTCTTGACCAGGTAGAATTTTTATTAAATGAGTCATTTGAATAAAAGCGAAAAGTTGGGGGAAGTTAATGTCAAAATTGTTTCGCGGTAATGGCTCCGTGGACCCCCAGGGTTCCGCGGACCACAGTTTAAGAACCGCTGCTCTAGACTAAAATCTTTAAATATCTCACTTATTATTTATTTTACCACAAAAATGTATATAATAAAATTTGTAAAAAATGTAAAATTAATTATTTTCTGTTCAGTAGTACAGTTTTTAATAATATGAATATGAATATTATGGTATCGCTACTTATACATAAACTTGAAATATATCATTTATTATCTTATCTAATTAATATTTCTTATTTTCTTAGTAATATTATGAAGCAGCTAATTTATTTGTATTTTCTGGATAATCTCAGAAACTATCGAACTGATTTGAAAAATTCTCTCAATGGTGTATAGCTTAGACCTTTCTGAGTATTACAAACTATATCAGTGTTACTCCAGGGGTATGAAACTCATATACACGGCCTTGAAACGGTTTTAAGTTATATTCCATCCACCGACAGCGCTAATAGCGTTTTTTTTAACCAATATTTTGAGAACACTTCATTATCGGCAATTTGCGGCAATTGTTTTTGACGTTGCAAAGATAGGTGACAGTAAATTGTGATTGTGACAGTGATGAATTTTATAAGAAATTTTAAATATTAGCACCACATTTATTTTATTTTCAAATGGTGTAGTGTAATTAATAATATTTTAAATCGTAAATGCAAAAGAAATATAAATAGTGTAATAAAAAAAAAAATGGCACAGACTAAATTTAATATGTACAATAAAAGTAAAAAATAAATACTTGTTTATTTATTTCATATGCTTGCTTGCAAATAAAATAATAAAACTTAATTCTTATTGAAGTATTAACTTTTAACAATGGTAATTAATTTTAATTTTAGGAAATGAATTATGAGAGTTGTAAATAAATTCAAATAAAATCATAATTTTCGGTTCAAGGCAATCTTTAATTTTCTACCCAAATTACATTTTATTTTTCAATTTTGGTAGAAAATTAATGATCGCGCGATTCATAGCAATTTAAAATATAAAAATATATTTGTGTGCACTGCGGGTTGCATACTATCTAATCCTATTTCATATTACAACCACGAATGTCGCAACTATCGCTGTCCAAAGCCGTAACGTGGGAGACCGCTATCTTCCTTATTTTATAATTTGTGTGTTACTCAACCAGGGAGAGTTGTCGTGGCTCCGAGGTAAGACGATTTTTTCATTTATTGGATATCTTATTAATTTAAATGTGTACATAAAACAAGAAATCAATGTAAGTAATTTAAGTTCCAGATTATCGCAGTTTTTTTCGTGGCAGCTTAACCAGAGTATTCCTGTATTAGTCAAGCTGATGTAATATAATATTTTGTATCATGTTGAATTTAATGAAGTTTTTAAATAAAACTAATTAGAATTTTTCTAAGTAAATTCAGAATTAATTACGTATCTAGTAGGGTAACCCCTCTAAGTTATCAAAATGATAAACAGTACGAGGACAGAGAGTTGTTGGAAGAATATTCAGCGTTCAACTGTTCGTTAAAGTCAGGATAAATAGTTAACAGGTAAATGCAGTGTAAATATTTACGTCCGATAATTACACAGCCTCGCCTCGACGAATTGAATATCGCGCTACTAGTAGGGGAGTGCGTTTCAAGTCAGCGATACTCAAAGATTTATGTGAAACGTTGGTAAATAGGAGTTTCACTGATGCCATTTAACCCCGACTTCAATTATAAAATCGATATTTATGTTAAGCATAACTTATTCTAGTATTCAGGTTGTAACAAGTTTTGGCATACTATGATATTCTATGGTATGGTGACATCACAAATGCTGAAAGAAAATAACGAACCAAATAGGATGAGCAGTATGAGAGCAGCAGTTGAATAATTTCCAGTGTTCAATATTGGAACATTTAATTCTAATCAGAGCCGCAGTAATGAAAACTTGCGCTAGGGGCAAAACTGCGTTTTGGCGCCCTTGGCAAATAATTCCAAGTGATGAGCAAAAGAAAAGGTCCTCACCTCGAAAATTCCAAGTGAAGAGCAAAAAAAAGGTCCTCACCTCGAAAATTCCAAGTGAAGAGCAAAAAAAAGGTCCTCACTTTCGCAATGTGGCGCCCCTTAGTCAAGCTCTTCGGTGCCCTTTTCCTTAGTGCGCTAGGGACCATCGCCATCGATTTACACGGTGATTTGGTTAAAAATAGTAAACTTTTTACTTATTTTAAATGAAAATTTTAACACTAAATTTTAACCAAACTTAGAATGAACTTTTAGACATGAATATTTTGCTGTGTATGTGTTTATTCTCTAAGAATCTACGAATATAATTACATATAGAAATGTTTAGGGTTTCGTAGGCATAAACAAGAAACTCTAGATACTCCTATATGCTTTGACCGATATAAACAATATTTTGCAGATTTATTCTATAAGAATCTACGAATATAATTACATATAGAAATGTCTAGGATTTCGTAAGCATAAATAAGAAACTCTAGACACTCCTATATGCTGTAACCGATATGAACAATATTTTGCAGATTTATTCTTTAAAAATCTACGATTATAATTACATATAGAAATGCCTAGGGTTTCGTAGGCATAAACAAGAAACTCTAGACACTCCTATATGCTGTAACCGATATGAACAATATTTTGCAGATTTATTCTATAAGAATCTACGAATATAATTACATATAGAAATGTCTAGGATTTCGTAAGCATAAATAAGAAACTCTAGATACTCCTATATGCTGTAACCGATATGAACAATATTTTGCAGATTTATTCTATAAGAATCTACGAATATAATTACATATAGAAATGTCTAGGATTTTGTAAGCATAAATAAGAAACTCTAGACACTCCTATATGCTGTAACCGATATGAACAATATTTTGCAGATTTATTCTTTAAAAATCTACGAATATAATTACATATAGAAATGCCTAGGGTTTCGTAAGCATAAACAAGAAACTCTAGACACTACTATATCCTTTGACTGATATGAACAATATTTTGCAGATTTATTCTCTAAGAATCTGGGGATAAAATAACATATAGAAAAATCTAGGGTTTCGTAGGCATAAACGAGAAACTCTAAACACTCCTATATCCTTTGACCAATACGAACAATATATTGCAGATTTATTCTCTAAGAATCTACGAATATAATTAGATATAGAAATGCCTAGGGTTTCATAGAAATAAACAAGAAACTTTTATATTTTTAATAAACAAGAAACTTTGACCGATGTGAATGATATTTTGCAGATTTATCTTCATATAATACTGACCTTATTTTTTATTTACACGATTATTTAAACTGATTTGAAATATTTTTGAATACATTTTGCAAAATTTTTTGTAAAAATGGTAAATAATCTAAAAATAAATCAAATGTTATAAATTACCTTTATTTTCAAAAATGTAAATGTAATGCATTGAGTAAAACTCGCCTTGGTATATGCTGTTCACTTGAAGTAAAGCACTTCATGCACTTTACTCAAGTTCGAGTATTATACAAGAACTGAGAGGTAGACGATTACAGTGGATAGGGCACGTATAAGGATGAAAGAGGACAGAATTGTAAATAACATATAGGATGTTCTAGTTAATATTTCTATCAATAGATTCCACTAAAATCTTTCAATTAAATTTTCATTTTACTTTATATACTTTTCGTTAGGGTTTAATCGTACGTGAACATAAACATAATAGTTCTTTGAAATGAGAAAACAAAAAGCCATCCATTGTTTAGAACTTCTGTTTTAGTTCAGCAGTGATGTGTCGGTCTCAAGGGGGTATGCGTTCAGTTGTGGCAAGCGGCATCGAGCAGTATAGCAGCGCGCTACTCTCGCCCGGGGCTCCCACCGAGGGCACGGGGGTTTTGTTGGTTTGAAGGGAGTACATACATACAGAGGTTGCAGGTGGCTGTCGACGCGTGATTCTGTCTCATTACAGTGATCATACCGAACGATCATATCTGATTTATAAAATTTTGTTTTATTACGCATGCGTCCAATAAATACCAGTATCCAATATTGTATTGGTAATTAAATTTTTTAATTTTAGCTACGATAATTTACAGCGTTAAAAAATATATTTATTTCTATATTTTTTAGACTATACTCTAACCATTTCTTTACAAAGAATGTGAATAGTATTTTTAAGAAACATCTAATGACGGCTATATTACACGAGGATTAGTGGTGTGCCGGAGCTCTGTATCTGTATTCGCGGATGATCCGTAAAAAATAATAATCCGTACCGGGTAAATTTTACTCTGACGTTTAAATTCATATTTAGTCACAGCATTAGAACAATCTAGTACAGTGTTTCTCAACAGGTGGTCCGCGGACCACCGATGGTCTCCAGAAAAATTGGTGGTCCGCGAAACTTTTTATGTGTTTTTTACAGTTTTTTTTTAAATTTTTTTATGCACATTTTTTATGTAAATAATTTTTATTTTCTGTAAACTTTCTGCGATTTTTTACAGATAAAATAAATCTATTTAGTAGCACATTAAATATATTTGTTTTCTTGCAAAAAATGAACCAACAATTGTTATTAGTGGTCCGCATTATAAAATTATATATTATACTGGTCCGCGGTGAGTTTCTGGTTGAGAAACACTGGTCTAGTACACATTAACTATTGGAGTAAAATTAATCAAAGACAAATGAGTAAGTGATTTTGAACTCAACTAAATTGTGTGTCTGCATACGTTGTCTGCATACAATTGTGTGTAAACATGTAGAAAGATTGTTTTTTGCTTATAAACAGGCGTTTGATTACGTATGCTGTTGTCGGCGCTTGTTGACACCGTTTAGTGGAGAAGTAGAAACATTATTACCAGTGCCTGTTTACCAAAATTTCTTCATCAAAAAGTGACCTGGTGTACAATAAACCTTCCTGTAGTTGCAGAGCCGGCCTTAGCAAGTCTGGCGCCCCGGGCGAGATTTTTTTGCCGCCCTCATACAAAAAATAATTTCTTCTAAATAAGGTCTTCACCTCCCAGATCCAAGAGAAGAGCAAAAAAAGGTCCTCACCTACCAAATCCAAGTGAGGCGCAAAAAAAAAAAAAGTTCCTCACTTCCCAAATCCAAGTGAGGAGCAACAAAAAAAAAGGTCCTCACCTACCAAATCCAAGTGAAGAGCAAAAAAAAAGGTCCCCACTTTTAAAATACAAGTGATGACCTGACCGTCCGCCGCCCTTCCTGGCCTGGCGTGAGCCTGGCGTGAACCTTGGATAGACAGACAGACGGACAGACAGACAAAAATTGTTTTTTTTTGCGGATATCGTCTTATAATTATCTGAAACGTGTAGTAACCAAATGTGAGGCCAAAAAATAAAAAAACAGATATAGCTTCCAATTTTAATAATATACGTAGATTAAATGAAGACACTGAAACTTTCCTTCAGTTTAATAGAGTATTTATAATAATACTGGATGCAACATTTCCATACAAATAAATATTTATTATCTTTTTAATTTTTATTTTATTTTATTTTAATATTGGGTCCTCCGTGAGACTGGGACTCAAAGCGACTGACTATTACGTATAATCGTTAATCCACAACTGATGATGATGATACCTAAAGAAGAAGAAATTTTAAAACACGTACATATAACTATTCTATACTATATACACTTCTGAAATGTAAGAATGAGCAAGTAAGAAACGAAAATGTGAAGTATATTGACACTTGAAAATTTGTCAGTTTAGACCATTGTATGTTGGTCAAAATGGCAAATTACACATTGCTATGTCGACTGTAGATTTCCTGTGTGATTTACTCGCCCTAATAACACATAGTATGTGATTCCGACATATGGCGGACGTTTGAACAAAACCACTTCTCGAGTTAGGGACATACTGAACTGATTCCAATGTAAAACCTCCGTTTCTATTCTATTGTTGATATCGCCAGAGGGGTGCTATGTGCTACGTTCCTAGCCTGTTACCTCCCGTTTTAACCATTGCTCTCCCTCTCCCTCCCTCTATCTCTCTCTCACTCTCACTCTCTTGTTTTCATTGTATTTCTTTCAACATACTATGTGGTTAAGAAACGTTTGCTGTTAATGTTTTGATATTTGGATTTAGGGCGGTGCGAATGGTGCGAACAATAAAACTTTAGTTTTAATGATACCTTCGAGTTCAATTGTCCAGACCATTTCTAATCAACGCCATATAAATGCTAACACCAAACGCCAAACGCCAAAGTCGCCTATTTCATTATATTAATGGTTTCTGTTGATCAGACTATTTTTTAATTAGCCCAGAGGAAGACCAGCCCTTTATATCAATATACCTGTTGTCAGAGCTGTGCCAGACACTCAGTAAATCTTTTTCAAATACTGAATACCGATAAAAGTATTGGAAATAATGTATTTCAAATAATTTAAATGCATTTGAAATACTCGATATATGACGCAGTTTCGTTCCTAGGAGGACCGGCGTAAACCAAACTGGCGTAAAATAAATCTAACTTATGGTTGGTTTATATACGGAACAAGAATATGAAATGGGAAATAAGAATAGTACACACAGTACCGCAACAAGGGTGGTGCGAGAGGTGCCGCCGCACCAGGCGCCGGATTCATAGGGGCGCCGAATGGCCAAATTTCATTTTTTTTTTTATTATTATTATCTTTTATATTAATAAACTATAATCAACACAAATTTGATTTCATAACCGAAAGTTTCAAATGGCAGGCAAGATCATTAATTGATGACTGTACAACTACCACTGCAATGCAATTATTAGAAGTGAACCACACTTACGATTTAAAAGATGTGTACCCTAATGTTGGCTTTGCACTGCGCATATTTTTAACGCTCCCTGTAACTGTTGCTTTGAATTAACGCAGTTTTAGTAAAATAAAGTTAATAAAAAATTATTTGCGTTCTACAATGGGCCAAGAGCTTGTAAAATTTAGCTTTAATATCAATAGAAAATACTACAGCGCAGTCATTAAATTATGAAGACTTAATTAACGAATTTTCAAAGTTAAAAGCCAGAAAAGCTCAATTTATTTAATTTTCCATTCCGTTAAAGGGATTATATAATATATTATTAAAATACCTAAATATTTATTATTTTTTGTTCAAATATCCCTTTTTTTTGTCATTAAATATATATTTTTTTATTTATTTTGTTATTCAATTATGTAATATAATATTTCTTTAGCCCTTTTGTGTTTCATTTTAGGTGTTTTTCATTTTGTGTTTTATTGACCTAGAGTTTATATTTTGTCCCTTTTTATATTAGTTGATTATCATGATTTTTGAGTTTATTAAAAGATTTGTAACATAATTTGTTAATATAATCGTTAATATTGCAATTTTAACCAAACCAAAGAAAAAGGTTAAAACTAAACTAAAAAATAATACCAACGAATGTTTTTTTTTTTAATTTTTTTATAAATTTTTGTTAAAAAATGACTTTATAATATATATTTTTGTATGTTCCTTTACTTGTAATAGTTCCTTTATTAGGAGTAAGTGTTCCTTTTCGGGCGATTTTGTGATTTTTATGAATAAAGTTATTCTTTTATTTTCACTTGCATCAAAATAAAACAATAAGATTTTAAGGATTCTCTATAAAATATAGTAAGTAAATATCTTAAATAACATTTTGGTGAAGAAAACAACGTAAGTAAATGTTTTAAACGTTCCCTTACTGATGCAATCACCCTACCATAAAATTTAAAAAATTGCGTATGTAATTATTGAGGGTGGGGGGGGGGCGCCAAATAATTTTACGCACCAGGCGCCAAATAATTTTACGCACCAGGCGCCAATTTATGTTGTTGCGGCACTGAGTACACAAGAATATAAAATATGAAACCGTTTATATCGAACATAACATTTCGTCGCTACGCCTGCGTACTTGCGTTAGCCTGTGTTTAACGGTTATCGTTTGACAGGTTGATGTGTTTAATATAACCTTTAAAAAAAATTCGTTTTCAGTAATATGGATTTAGAAGATTTTGTAAATTTATTTGCTTATGTTTCACACATTATATTGTTTTTTCCAACCTTCTGATCACAGCAGGAAAACATCTGTTGGACAAATTTTATTACGGCCGACATTTTGACCATTGTGCGCATGCTTATCGTCTCTTATTCTTGGAATAAGAATAAAATGTTAAATGTTACCAACTTTTCTTATGTTTAAGTTAAATTTCATTCCTACATAAACCGATATACGGTGCAGCCATGTTTTAGCATCTTGTGTACTATTTTTATTTCCTATTCCTTATTCTTGTTCCGTATATAAACCAACCATTATAGTGAGGGTAGTGCTTTATAGAAAGACCTCCTTTGTACATTGCGTAAATATCTATTTCATTTAACTCTTTGGTAATATGTTTGATGATGTTTAATTTTCACACCGTGCTAAGTATGTAATTATTTTACGGTATGCAAATATCCATATAATTTATGGTCTGGCGACCACAACTCCCCTTATGATTAATTATAATAAATACTTAATTGTTTGATTGCTTAATCACATTTTACTAAAACATAATTGTCATACGAGTAGGTAAACACGGTATGTTGAAATTTTGATATGATCTATAACATGGTTTTAAGCGAGCATGGAATTTCATTTAGTATTTTTGATATTATCTTAAACAAGGCGTGAAAATATAATAAATTATTATGCAAAACATATTATTATGATTAATATCATATCATTTTTTACAAGGTTTATGACTGTTTTGACAAGTCTTGTTAATTATTTAACACGCTGTATACATAACAAACATGCTCTATCGATCTGCATGGAGAAAAATGGGTAAAATGACATATTTAATTTTTGTATTTCCAGACAGTGTTGTAATAGATACATTTAAAAAAATATCTAGATACAGATACCAATACCTAGGACAAATTGTATCTAGATGCAGATACAGATACAGAATTATAAAAAATACCTAGATACAGATACATGCCAAAAGTGTTTGTATCTAGATACAGCTAGATACTTTTGAAAAAACACTCAAAATGAAAATACCAAAAAGAAATTTACCGAACAAACAGTGCATGTTAATCAGTATTATACAGCTGTTCAAAAATGACCGTGACGTCACAAAAAGCCCACTAAATTCAAGGTAAAACACTATTCTACGGAATAAATTTGTACTAAATAAAGTATGTATTATGTTAAATGTGCTAACGTATGAGCTGCGTATCTATAAGATTAATGTTAGTCTTATAGATACGCAGCTATGTTCTTGTTAAGAGGATGTTCCTTTCAATCAAATTTTAGCTCTAATTGAAGAGGAATTCAAGAGGAATAAAAAATTACCGATGAAATATGTGATTTTTTTTTTCATTCCATACAAATTTAATTTATAAACAAAATTTCAGTTGACATTCTCACGCCTACAAATTAAATTGATATGAACG
Organism: Liopterus haemorrhoidalis; assembly: GCA_963971575.1. Lineage (NCBI taxonomy): Eukaryota > Metazoa > Arthropoda > Insecta > Coleoptera > Dytiscidae > Liopterus > Liopterus haemorrhoidalis. The sequence continues at coordinate 61,608,298 of OZ020614.1, forward strand.
TTTAATAATTTATTAAATTATACGTCCTTTAGGAAACACACCTACCTATCTTACTGATTTCAATTAGGAAATGAACTTAATATCCACACTAACATGGCCGGCCCTTGTGTGAGGCGGACTAGAGCCAGGCCTCAAGTGAAAAAATGCCTCAAAAAAATTATCAAAGTGTATTTTCAATCACTGGATACTTTTGAAGGGCCTTAACTTATCATACCCAAGGCTTCACAAAACCTCGGTCCACTCCCAAACCACTTGTGTGGATGTATACTCTATCTCTGAAAGCCTGATAGTAATAAATCATTTTTTCTGGCAGTTACCAGTGGCGTGCACATTTTAAACACGTTTAAATTGGTTTTGTATTTCTATATTACTATTTATCATTTTATTAAACGCACGCCTGTGACCATATTTTTATCATATCATTAAACACACCCCTGTGACCATATTTTTCCTCAAAATTTTATGGTCAAATTTTTATGGCCTATTGTGTTTAACCCGTTCGTATTCTCATATTCTATGTGCGGCACACTCGATTGTTTTTAACAATATTTCGTTTCAAACTATTCATATTTTGTCGCTTTTGTTTTACCGCTTCTGTGTAATAATACAATAACTTTTTACAAATAATAAATTATATTACTATCAGTCTTTCGGAGATAGAGTATAATTTTTCATATGTTTTTAGTAAATTGATCATCAAAATAGCAACAATAGTTATTCAAAAATTTAGTTTTTATTAATAATAACTCATTTTCCTTAAGCGTTGTACCTACTATTGTGGTACATAATACCTATTATTTTTAGAGCCGTTGAAAAGCTACGAAAAACGAGTGAGAATATTTCTTTTTTTAACATTACATATAAATTTAATCTATAAACCTCAGAATTTCAATTGTTTTCTGAATTTTGTTTATAGTAAAAATAAATATTTAAAATTTTTAAAAAATATTTAAATATTTAAAATGACAAGGTATAATTAAACTATTATATCAGCTCGGTATCATGCTATAAAAATAAAGTAACGATCAAAGTATCTGAAATACAGATACAAGATACTTAAATTTAAATATCGAGATACAGATACATATTTCAAAAAGTATCTAATTTGTATCTAGATACTTGAAAAAGTATCTAGCTACTGTATTTAGATACTTGTAAGTAGAAACATTACAACACTGTTTTCAGATTAACACGTACAGCTACGTACAAGTATAGGATTGTAAAGATAGGACGAGATATAACTGGAACTGAATTCAATCTGAATGTGCATGTATGTGCATGTTTTTCATTGTTCATTTCATTGTCTTATGAATTTGAAACGTACTGCGCATGAGTTTAATGCTATTGAATTTTTTGTGTTCATTTGTCTGGAGGAATAGAAAGAAATTTAGACTTGCTTTTAACTTTTATTGATATTTGGATGTACAATTGAGTTAACTAATTTTACTTCGTACTTTACAAGAAAATTAACTCATATTTGTTCAGTAAGGTATATATTTACTAATATATCAAAAGTACCTGAGTTTTCAGTGCCTTTCCATAAATGTCAAAATGACTGTCAAAAAATTATCATTTAACAAATAGAGAGAATAAGAAGATTTTACTAAAATAAACACTCTAGATTCCTGGGGGGGGTCTGGACCTGAGAACCAACCCCATAAGTGCGCGCCTGACTCCACTAGGTTACAGGGTGTGGGACAAAAGTTTTTAGAATATTTTTGAATAAATAAATTTATAAGCAACTTTTGGTCCCTTAATCTACGCCTTAAGAGCTTTTTTTTGGTACCATAAAATATATATTTTTTTAAATTATTATTATTTTAACGACACAAAATTCAGTTTCAATTCAGACACAAAATTCAATACGAAACAAACGAATGTATTGTTTGGAACAATGCAATTGTTTGTTACGTCGTGTGACGTAACTGCACTGATTCGCCGACGCTAGTACATCATGCGCGTATGAATACATTAAATAAATGCAACATAACTTACTAAAAAATACTAAAATAGTGGCCGATGCGCGGTAAATAAAACTACAATTTAAAAAAAAATAAATAAAAAATTAATAATTAATTAATTTGTTATGTAATATAAATTATTTGTTAAAATAAAATATTTGTTAAAATAATTATTTCTTAAATTTCTTTTTTTCTGGTGGTCGTGGAGAAAGTAGGGTCTGTGACTAGGTTGGAAGAGAAAATTCGATGCTCGTGGTTCCTCACGCACGCCTGCGGCTCGCGCTCTTAATGTTCCAGTCGCATCAAATTTTCTCATTCCAACCTTGTTACAAAATATACTATTGTAAAATAATAAATAATGAATGGCTAGTATGTAGAACTTGTACATAAAATTATAAATTTTTCTTGTACTATATATAAGTAACTAAAAAATATTTACTTTTAAATTTTTACAGTTTTACAATAAATTATACTTGTAAAATAATATTTACACCGGTCCAAGTAAAAAAAAAAATATTTTACCAGTCCGCGTAATTTTTTTTTGTATATTTGTGGATCCGTGGTAAGATTTTGGTTGAAAATCACTACTCTAGAAGGCTACAGTGCGTAGATTGGCCGTGATGGGAGTGCATGGTGGCAATGTATTGGGACCACTACAACAAGTTATCATTAAGCGAGTTATTGTTAACCGAGACATGCCTGTATAACTTTCTTCTATATATGGAAGTAAAAATAAGTGACTACCCTAAAAAATATCGTGATTGTTTTTCGAGTTATTGCCGCTAGTATTCTGTCAGAATCCTGAGTGTTCTTTGAGTTAAAAACAAAAGGTTTTCCCCATAAGTACTTATGAAAAAACAGCCGGTGGACGTTAGTACTTGTTTGTGCTCAAGAGTATAACCCCGCTACTATAAAATATCCCCTACATTACAGCTATGGCTTGCCAACTATATAAAGATCACTTAAGGTTATTATTCTACGATCAATATTTATATAAGATTTTGTATACATATATTTTGTTTGGTAATGTGTTTACAATTTTCAATGTTATATTGTCTTTAATAGGGGAGTAAGTAGCCTATTGTAGGATTAATTGCACTCTTTTATTTATTGTTTCATACAATGTCATACACAATATTATGTATTAATATTTTAAAATAATACAGTAATTATGTAAAGAATAAATACAGAAAGGTAAATTTATATCATCATGCATTAATTGTGTTCTGCATAGCAATAGTTATTCATGTATCTAGGGAGTAAAGTGATGGTTTAATCCCGAGAATGTAAGTAATGTCCGAGACGACCGCAAGGAGTTGAGGGTATTTTCATTTGAGGAATTGATGCACTTTTCTCCCGAAATGCTTACAAAACTTTTCTTACGACGATCAGTTACAAATTATTTAATTTTAATTTCATATAATTTTCAAAGAGAAATCAATCAAGAGAGATCTAGATTATTGTTATATTGCTACGGAGACAGCTTGTTTATATTATGAAAAATTAAATTTGTTTTTATCACGTTGAATGTGCCAATACTGAATAAGTGTTTTAAATTTAATATATCAAGTCGTCAAGGATGAAATTTGTAGTTAATAATATTGCCAACTTTAACAGCTTATTATTTGACATTGGCTTAATATTTTACCGTTCTGTTTTTTTTTTTTTTTTTGTTGGAAAGTTACACCTCTCGCCTGTTTAAAGAAATCATTGTATGCTCTAAAAAATTACAAAAACTTTTTTTTTAAATTAATTTTGTTGAAACTGGAATGGTCGGAAATTCGCACTATTATGAAGTATGAGTTCTTACGTGGAACTACGGCAACGCAGACCGCGCGAAACATTTTATTTGGCTCTAGTGTTACTACGCAGCAGACAATATCAAATTGGTTCGCCAAATTTCGTACAGGTACCTTAAAAACCAAATTAAAAAAAAAAAACTGGTTCATCGATCACAGCAGAAATATATTGCAACCAACTGGGCGAAAGGATGCAAAAACTTAAAGAAAAACAGCCTAGATTGGTCAACAGATCGACTTCTATCTTATTGCATGATAACGCTAGACCACACACTGCACAAATGACTGTGGCAAAACTACAAGAATTGGACTTGGAACTTCTTCATCATCCTCCATACTCACCAGACCTAGCCCCCACTGACTACCACTTCTTCCGCAATTTGGACAACTTTTTAATAGGAAAACATTTTAATTCCGACAATGCTGTAAAACTGGCCTTCCAGGAATTCGTTGATCCTCGTCCGCCAGGGTTTTATACCACCGGCCTGAACAACCTGCCGCTTAAATGGCAAAAGTGTATAGACAATATGGGTGCATACTTTCATGAATAAAATAATTCCTTGTATTTTTAAGTTATCAACCAACTTTGCCTTTTTTCTACAAATTTCATCTTTAAATTCTAGTAATATTAGTATTACAATAAATAATAAATAATTATGATTTTTATTTTACATGTCACTTTATTAAGGGAATAAAAAATTTCCCTAGGGAATAAAGTGATATATGTCAAAAACTATGTGCATAAAGTCGGTTTTACACCCGGTCGTGAGAAGACGATTTTCTTTCACATGTGAGGCAGGAAAAATTCAACGTTAACAAATTATCTCAAAACATTTAAATAGCAGAAATTCCCTTCAATAAATTTTAAAAAATTTTTAGATATATTGATAAAAAAAAACTCTCTTTTCACTTGTAGCAAAACATAAATGAAAATGGTACATTTACTAATTTTATAACGCATTTTTCTTGTTGATATTAAAATTAAATTGCAGAAATAATAAATTGAAAAGGAAAATTTGCCTTTACATTTTTCTAATAAAATATTGTAAAATATTGGAAGACCTTTGAATGACAACCATAACAATATGAAGTACTTAGACTCATTTTCTTAAATTTATCACTTTAATCATTATAAACACAGAGAGAGAATCGATAGAAATATAAGACAAAAACACGAGTAAATTTTCAACGTCCATGCTAGCTGCTTCTGTACTTAGTAATGCTATTGAACTTAAGGAGTCGTGTATCATTAACGTCCTGAGACATTTTTAAAACTAGAGTTCGTGTCAAATTGTGTTCTAATTATTAATTTTACTGAATCTGTTACACTATACTACGGCTCGCTAGCCGCATACGCCTCTTTGAGGACATTCGTGCGGCTCTTCAAATTAAGTTGATAAGGAATAAAATTCAGAAAATATTCAAAAAGTCGTGTATTAAAATAAAATTATGGCTCTTTAAAATGTTTCCAGATACCGTAAAGGGTGAATTTGGCTCTTTAGCCTCTAAAGTTTGCCAACCCCTGCACTATACCTAAAATTGCTTAATTTCTTCCTTAAAAGGTTTTTAATAAAATAAATTGTAATTAACTGCGTTCAGAGCTCATAAATTGGTCGACTTAGGCTATGACTTGTGCACTGTTGATTGTCACTAACAAGTTTGTCATATGGTAACGGGAGCAACCGTTCAGAGCTTTAAATTTAATACGTTGTACGTTGTCGATAGTATTCCAAACTTATAGTTAGTGAGTTGTTTTAATGAGATAGACATATAAACACATTGGCTATCTCAGTCTACATCGTAGAGAACGTTAGGAACTTACATCGTAGGAACTTAAACCATCTACCTCACAATTCAGACTGTTTTTACCAGTGATTTAACGAGTTCGGACACTTTGTTGGCATAAACAGACATTGGTAACAATATTTTTATGTGTGCATTAACAAGCATCAACAAGCGCTTATAGGTTAATAGGTAGATGTCGTGTATACCGATTTTCAAAAAGCATTTGACAAAATTAATCACGACCTACTTGTTCAGAAATTAACTGAAATCGGTATACATGGCAACTTATTGAGGTGGATTGAAAGTTACATCGGGAATAGATCACAAGCTGTAGCAATTAATAGTGGCATCTCAGATATCTCAACTATAACCTCCGGTGTTCCTCAGGGGTCGCATTTAGGGCCGTTCCTATTCATTATTTATATTAACGATATTCATACTGTAATAAAAAAATCAAATTTTCTATTATTTGCAGACGACCTTAAAATCTATAGGAAAATATCTTGTATCCAAGATTGCGAAGATCTTAACAACGACTTAAAACATTTACATTCATACTGCTCTGCAAACTATCTTTATCTAAATTTTTAAAAATGTCACAGTATAAAATTCACTAGAAAACGGTTCCCCATCAAATTTAATTATCAGATAAATAATACACCCCTGATTGAGGTTAATACAATGAAAGATTTAGGAATTCATTTTGATACAAAATTCAAATTTGATTACCATGTAGCAACATTAACTAAATCAGCGTTCAAACAACTTTATCATACATTCATGTAAACATTTTTCGAAATCTAAGAGTATAATAACTATATACAAGTCATTAGTTTGTAGTATGTTAGAGTATAATTGTTTAATTTGGAATCCGCAATATGCTATATACAAAATTGAAAGCATTCAAAAACGCTTTTTAAGGTATTTAGATTATAAATTTTATTGCAATACTCTAATTATTATGTTCAATTAAACAGATATAACCTACATACCTTGAAAGACCGTAGAACTAAATTAGAGATGAATTTTGTTTATAAAATTGTAAATAGTATGCTTTCTGAAGATATTTTGAGTTTGATAAACTTTAATGTACCAGCTACAAATCTGAGGCAAATAAATACGTTTTACTCTGGAAACTATCATACAAATATTAGACAGAATTCACCTCTAAATAGAAATATGTTCACATTTAACCATCACTTTAATGCGTGCAATATATTTTTCCTGTCATTTTCTGAATTTAAAAAACTACTGGAATGTAAATTAAGAGCTTAACTCAAAGATACGTATGCTCATTTTGTTGTATTAATTTTTTATGTAAATATTTTTCTTTTTTTTAAATTGTATCATTGTATTTATAATTAGTATCTTATTGTAAATTTTTCGTGGAGGTCTATAGGAACTATGTTCTGTTTGGCCACCCAAACAATAAATAAATAAATAGGCGCCGATAAAACAGCGCCGAAAACGATCTTTCTACGTGTTTTATAGCTACCGAAATGATTCTGAGGTAGTCACAATTTAAAATACAGTTTGGAAACGAACCAGTGTATTATTTCAATGAATATAAACTTATTGTTAAAATATTTTTAGCAAACTTACCTTTCAAAATAATTTTATAGCCATTTTCACAAAATTCACCCAGTTTTAGCCATTTTGATAGAGTTCAAAAAATGCGTCGGTTTTTCAGTCTTTCCCAAAACTGTCCGTTAATTTTAATCGTACCTTTTATCCACTTACACAAATTTGGTATTTATAAATAATACTTTATAGTTAATTAGTTTTATTAATAGCATATGAGGCTATTAGCGCAGTCACTTATACTTAAAACACTGTAAACACTTGCACATATATTTAAAAAAACACATAATTTTTTTATATTTAATTTTCACCATAAAATTGCCAACTAATATTGATCAGTTTGTTAATTTTTTCTTGTTTTTTTTGTATTATTAATCTTAAAATTATTAAAAATGTGTATTTGTCATTGTTTTTAAAATACATTTTGTTTTAAAACACGATATGACTAAAGGTAAATCATAGTTTCTAATAGCATTTTTTGTTAAAACTATTTATTTAAAGTATTGTAAATTAAAAACTGTGATTTTTAGCATGTTGTAATCAAGGGTAGCTTACGATACGAAATCATCCCTAAACTGTTTTTAGGCCAACCATAGTTCATGAGTGGAATGGATGTCTGTTTGTGGAGATATCAGCCAATCAGAATACAAGAATGAAATGATCATTTCGTAAAAGCTCTTGCAACCAATGAAAACTCAGGCTTTCAATAAGTTTTATTTAGGGGCGGAGTTTTAACGAATATATACCTCTAAGGACTAGCAGATGTTACCAAGCCTGTTTTAAAGGTTTATGATTCAAGTTACCGACGGTCCGAGTATTCATTTTTTTTTTTAAATAGTGAGTTATGAACTTATGAAAAAATGAAAAATATATATTTTTTTCCAAAATAAGATTTTATTACAGAATTCATTATTATGCCAAGCAGAGTTACTTATACATTAATAGACGAAGATTTCAACATTTACCTTTACTTTAAAATCGTTTTGAAATATGTTTCAACATAGTTTTTAATTCATATTGAAATAATTTAGTTGTTTTTAGTTCATTTTAAATCGTTTAACTTTCAATTTTGTTTCAATTCGGTCTTAGTTTCAGATCGATTTCAAATATTCTTCTTTTTGTTTCCTGCCTATTCTCAAGTCGATATTAAATCGTTGTCTTATCATTTTCATGTAATTTTCTACTCGTTTTTATGTTCAGTAGGTTTCATTTAACTTTCAATTTGGTTTAGGTCAGTTCTAAATCCATTGCTAGTTGATTTTTGTACGCATTTCGCGTTATTGTTAATATTTTTCTTTTAGTTATATGTACATTTCAGTACACCTTTAATTTTCCATAAGTCATTTCCAAATTGATTTAGATTTTTTAAATAGTTCTCATGTTGTTTTCAATTTGCTTTCAATTTGCTTTCAATTTGCTTTCAATTTGCTTTCAGTTTACCTTCAATGGACCTTCAATTCTCCTTAAGTCGCTTCCAAATCGATTACATGTAGATTTTTAACTATTTTTCATGTTGTTTTCAGTTTGCTTTCAATTAACTTTCAGTTTACTTTCACTCTACCTTCAGTTCGTCTTTAGATATTTCCAAATTAATTTCATGTTAATTATTTAACTAGTGTTCATGTTGTTTTCAATTTACTTTCAATTATCCATCAGTTTGCTTTCAGTGCACCTTCAATTTTGTCATTTCCAAATTGGTTTCATGTACTACATTTTTTAAAAAGTTTTCAGCTTACTTTGAATTCGCTTTCAATTTTATTTCAGTTTACTTTTATTGCACCTTCAATTTTCCTTAAGTCACTTTCAATTATCATTCAGTTTGCCTTCAGTGCAGTTTCAATTCTTCTTGTCACTTCCAAATTGATTTAATGTAATTTTTATAACTAGTTTTAATGTTGTTTTCAATTTGCGTTCAATTATCTTTCAGTTTGCTTTCAGTGCACCTTCATTTCTCCTTAAGTAACTTTCAACTTCCTTTTAATTATCATACAGTTTGCCTGCAGTGCTTCTTCAATTCTTCAGTACACTTTTAATTTTTCTTAAATAATTTTCAAATGATTTCATATACATTTTTTAACTATTATTCATGTTGTTTTTAATTTGCGTTCAATTGTCTGCTTTCAATACACCTTCAATTCTCCTTAAGTCATTTTCAAATTCATTTCATGTAATTTATTTAACTAGTTTTCATGTTGTTTTCAATTTACTTTCAATTTGCCGTCAGTGCACCTTGAATTATCTCCTTAAGTCACTTCCAAATTGATTTCATGCAAAATTTTTATCTTGTTTTCATGTCGTTTTCATCAGCTTTCAGTTATTTTTCAGTCTACTTTCAATACACCTTCAATTCTCCTTAAGTCATTTTCAAATTCATTTCACGTAGATTTTTTACCAAGTTTTCATGTTGCTTTCAATTTACTTTCAGTTTGCTTTCAGTTCACCTTAAATTACCTCCTTAAGTCGCTTCCAAATGGATTTCATGAATATTTTTATAAGTTTTCATGTTATATTCAATTTGCTTTCAATTGTGTTTCAGTTTGCCTTCAATAAGCTTTCAATATTATTTAAATCACTTCCAAATCAATTTCCAAGTTGATTTTCTGAACTAGTCGTTTTCAGATAGCTTTAATATTGTTTTAATAAGCGTTATCACTACCAAATCGATTACAAGTTATTTTTTAAACTAGATTTAATGTCACTTTCAATTCGCTTTCAGTTTACTTTACTTGGGATACGCTTTAAGTAATATCCAAATAAGTTTCAAGTTGATTTTTTAAATAGTATTCAGACTGTTTTCAAAATGCTTTCATTTGTCTTTCATTTTACTTTCAGTGTTCATTAATTCATCATTTGCAAGTCAGTTCATATCAAATTTTGTTTATTTCATTTTCATGTCTTATTAAATCACGTTCCCTGTTCATTCAGTTACTTTTCAGGTGTTCCAGTTGCTTTTATGTGGTCCCTAAGTCTATAAACTTGCCAATAAGACATAAAGACTTACATTTTTGAAAACATTCTGTCGAAAATCTGGGATTTAGTGAGATTACATGTTGTAAAGGATATAGAAACATATGGCTACATTTATTATTTAACTACTTAGCTACCTAAAAATGTTTAATCTCTATAGAAAAACCTAATTCTTTATACTTTAAGATTTTTTTCCACTTGCGATTTTTTACTTTCTATAGACTTGAGTAAATCAGATTATGATACAAATAAAGCCAACCTTAAGGTTTTAAGGTATTTATAAATTTAATCTTAAAAAATTACTTCAAAAATAATGTCTCATAATTAATACTTATGCAACAATATTGGCACTGATTGTTAATACTAACAGTTACCAGGTCGTCAACGATGAAATTTGTAGTTAATAATATTGTCAACTTAAACAGCTTATTATTTGACATTGGCTTAATATTTTACCATTCTGTTTTTTAGGGTTTTGTAGATATGACCAAAAAAAACCTTATACCCTCATTTTGTCGTCTGTCTGTCTGTCTGTTCGGTAAAAATTGTAGCTAACGGCTAAACCTAGAGAGTTGAAATTTGGCATGATTATACAACTTTTTGACCCGCGAATAGGAAAAATACTAAAATATCTAAAAACAAATCACCCTAAAAATATAAACAAATATGGGCTCATAGAAAAAAAAAAAAAAAATTTTTAATGAGTAGGGTATCAAATGGAAGCTCTTTACAAATGGAAGTACGTGGATTAACGATCAAAATTTTATTTTTGCAAATTAAATTATTTTGAGGCGATTTTTGCCAAAAATAAAAAAAATAAATTGTCCCACCCCCTGTAAGCCAGAGGGAGTAATCTAAAAATCTGAAAAAATTCTAAGTAATGAACATTGGTGTGAACCGGAATAGTACAACAGGAATTTTTGATCAGATTATGTTTTCGGAAAGTAACGTATTTTTTGGTTGACGATGTAAAATATTTAATACGTTATGTAACACAGTAAGCCAGTAAGCGTTTATAGTCTAATGGTTAGCCTTCCTAAGCTGCAAACTAGGGTTCGCTTCCGTGCTGAAGACAATTTTATTTTTTCTGTTTTTTTTTTGCATTTTGTTTAAATTCTAGTTATGTATATTTTGGCAGATGTTGCATTTAATTTTTAAAAGCGTAAATTTAATAACCAGTGGGAATTGTTGGAATTATAATTTAATGTATACGAAATGTATATGTTTCAATGTATACGAAATCAGAGGGATGAAGCATATGACTTAAAACAACCAATGGAAGCCATAGGCACAATTTTCAAAATCTTAATGAAACTTGCTATATAAAAAAAAATACTGCACATATTTAGCAAGCTAAATAATGGTATTCCTAAATACCTGCGAAGCCCTGAAATGTGTGAAAATTCCCACGCGCCTTTAGCTCACTGGCGCCCCTGGGCTATAGCCCATTTAGCCCAATGGATAAGGCGGGCCTGTGTCCTATTATCCCTAAATAAACAGTTACTCATTTTAAGTATTAAGTACTTGAGGCTGAGTCGAACCCAGAGCTGACTGCATAATATCGGAAGACAAAAAAGGAACCGAAGGAGGACTAGTAATAATCTAAAATAATGTCTAAATGACTAATTAATAGCGTATAAAATTCGATTTGAAGTATAAATTACATGTAAATGCGTAGAACCCTCAATATTTAATTAATTTAATTATTCCTCAAATTGGTCACACATTGCCCCTTAAACAGTAGGGAGTCTGCAACCCATCTCACACTATTGTAAAGCAGTCAATGGACAATACCACACCTACAGAATTGTAGCAGTGAAATTAGCTCAAGGGTGGGTAACATATGGCTCAAGAGCCAGACCTCGCTCGTTGGTTATCCAAATATGGCTCTTTGTTAATTGCCAGAATGACAAAATATACACTGACTTTGGTGCACTGAGTACTTTTTGCGTTTTCGGCCAATCTGCGTATGGACGGTAATATTTGCCCCACCAAAAAAACGTACCATTACAAATTACATTTTAAAAGTTGAACTGTAAATTTTTAAAACAATACATGTTGGACAAATTTTGATTATCCAGAAAAAATTGTCGTGGGAAAGCGCAGTAAGAAAATATAAACCAAAATTATATAATCGGCTAGAAAAATAAATATAATAAGATTCCAATTTACGTTTTTTATGTTTAAAAGGAGTTGCTAATTGATTATCTTTTGATCTAGTCGAATAATTATGTTCTGCATAATTTACAAAATTTGGATTTTTAATAATATGTGTAAGAATTGCAATAATATATAGTTGATTTATATCGAATATTTGAGCGTCGGAGAACAGCAACGTCGACGAAAACAATAATAATAATAATATTTATTAAAATGTAATATACATTCTGTCAAAAATATTGATATGAATACATATGAAATTTAATACATAATTAATTAAATAGGTACATTTAATTATATTAAATTATAAATTTAGTTCATAGTAGTGGTTTCACGCTGAATCAAAGCGGAAGTTAAGGAAATCTTCTATATTGTAGAAAGACATTTCCATTAAAAACTTCTTTAATATTTTCTTAAATCTCGGGAATGGTAGGTCAATCCATTCTTTTGGTAGCTTATTGAGAAATTTAACTCCGTAATTATATTTCGCAGTTGCCGTTAGTCTGTAACGATCCATTTCAAAATCTGTTTTGGCTCTTGTATCGTAATTATGGATATTAGATCTTCTTAAAAGTTCATTTTTTTGTTTGGCAGAAGCAAGTATTTGCGCCATAATACAACTACATGTTATGGTCAGTATTTCGAAATGTTGGAACAGTGGTTTACAGTGAGTAAGCTGTGGTTTACCCTCAATAGATCTTATAGCTTTTTTTGTAAGATTAGCACTGAGTTCAGATGACTTGAACAACCCCAGATCTCGATGGCATATGTAGCACGGGAGTGGAACAGAGCATAGTATGCGCTTAACGCTGCTTTCTCTCCTACAGTTTTCGATATTCTTTTGACTGCATAGATTGCTGTTGATAATTTCTTGCAGAGGCTATCGATGTGAGTTTTCCACGTGAGTCTGGAATCCAAGTACACTCCAAGGAATTTTGCTGAACCTATAGTAGCGTTCATATTAATCTTACTTGGTGTAAATATTAATGAGGCCGTCATTGAACCAGTTTTCAGCCTCCTTCATGGACCTCTGCACGGCATTGTTTAATTCCATAAGATTAGGTTTGGATTCAATTAATGTTGTATCATCAGCATATAGTACCGAAGTGCATGTTATATGCTGCGGTAGATCGTTGATAAATATGATAAACATTAATGGGCCTAGGATTGAGCCCTGTGGTATACCGAATTTGATTTTTTCTTGACTACTTGATTTATTATTGTAGAGGACCATTTGGATTCTATTTGTTGAATACGATTTTATTAAATCTAGAGCAATTCCATGAAAGCCATAGTGGTCTAGTTTTGCTAGTAAAATATTGTGCGACATACAGTCGAAATAGTCAATTTGGACTTGGATGTTATTATTTTGAGGATAGATTTCTGTAAAATATTTGGACTGTTAATATAATTGTTTGTTGTTCCACCCCAACTTAGAATAACGTATTGTAGAATAGATTGCACTAATCCATAATAAAATGTTTTCATTTTATTTAGTGGTCAAATTAATCTAAGCTTTTAAAAATACATAACTTTTTCCTGAGATCAATGACCAGTTGAAATATTGGGATTCAAGTGTCTTTACTAACATTTATTGGGGGCAATAAAATATGATTGTACTGGCTTTTGTTATCTTCAGTAGCATATCATTTCTGAGTGAAACGTTTGTTTTGAAAAAAAATACTATTTTCACATCTGATCACATTTATTTTATTTACTTTTCTGTCTAATCTGTTCGCGGAGCACTAGTAGACGCACCGCGGAGCACAAGTTTGGCCTATCCCAGTGGTTCCCAAACTTTTTCGGTTCCTGGCGCCCCTAATGTATTAATATTTTTCCGCGGCGCCCCAATTCAATATTAGTTTATTTCTAAATCCCATTTTTAGGGTTTTGTAGGTATGACCACCAAAAAACCCTTATAACGTCACTAACGAAATTGTAGTCAAACGGCTGAACATAAAGTTAAGAACATAAGTTGAAATTTGGCATACTTGTACAACTTTTTGACCCACATATAGGAAAACTATAGAGAGCTCAAAAAAATACAGCGCGGGATAAATATAAACAAATATGTATTTAATAAAAAAGATAAATATTTTTTTAAAATTTTAATTGGTATACCAAATGAAACCTCTTAATGCCTGGATCAACAACAACAAAATTATTTTTGAAAAATCAATTATTTTTATTGGATTTTTGCCAAAAATGTGTCAAAAAACTATCGTCCCCCATCCTCCCAAAGTGATTGATCTAAAAATCTGAAAAAATCTCCGTAATGATCATTGATGGGAACCGAAATAGTTCAACAGGAATTATTGATCAGATAAGTTTTTCGAAATAAAGTCGATTTTTTGTGTCGTTGAGAACAAAAATATTTTTAAAAAAAATTTAAACAAGAGTCCTGGGTCTTTGCGGCGCTCCTGTATCCCAGCCAAGGCGCCCCTGGGCGCCGCGGCGCACAGTTTGGGAAACGCTGGCCTATCCCATTTTCTATATTTTATTTCGAAATTTTAAATCCCAAAAAAGTAATGAATTTTAGATTAGTAGAAAAAGTAGTTTGTAAAACATTCATTGAAGTGAATATTCCATGAGTGTATTGGATGTTTGAATGAGCGAGGGTGCTAGTAGATGGTTATCGGGCATCGGTCAACTCGCAGAAAGCACTGTTCGAAAGCTCTCTTCGTGATTAGGTAATGTTAACGTTGAACGCGTATCGGCATGAAAGTCAAATACGCCAGTTCACACCCAGATAAAAGGGAAACTGTAAATTAAATTGGTCTTCTTAATGTATGGACATTGCCAGATCTATCTGTTAACATTATAAATATCTTTTCAAATTATCTCATTTTATTTAATGTATTTCATTTGGTTAATGTTACAGATTTCTTTGATTTTTACCTTTTATTCCATTTAGAATTTCTCACATAATATATTACTAGCACTGCCAGTGCCGCATAAAGCTACTATGGGGCCTTAGCGTGTGTTATAAAGGGGCCATAAATTAAAAAATATGTTAAAATTTTTAAAACAAAACAATTATTTATTTTAATAAAATTAATAATATAATAATAATAATATAATTTATTGACTATGTTACAATACATAAATTGTTTAAAGCCATTCGTAATTACACATAATATACACAAAATAATAATTTAAAATAGAAGAAAAAATAAATATAGCACTAAATATTAAAACAAGACTTCAGAGTTCAATATCAATGTCTATAATCAATGAGTTTTAGAATTTTTACAGCTGGTTGGCATGGCAACATAAGATAACCGAGCAGTAGCAAATTGTTTATTATTTGGAATTTTGTATTTTAATCCATGATTATGGTTATTTATATTTAAATTAGTTAAACGGAAGAACCTATAAGAAACTGTAAAGGCTAGGGTGACCATTTTCTTAAGAAGGCAATGCGGGACGGAGCAAAAAAAAAGGTCCTCATCTCCCAAATCCAAGTGAAGAGCAAAAAAAAGGTCCTCTCCTCCCAAATCCAAGTGAAGAGCAAACAAAAAAAAGGTTCTCATCTCCCAAATCCAAGTGAAGAGCAAAAAAAAGGTCCTCATTTCCTCAAATACAAGTTACAATGCGGGACAAAATGTTAAAATGGGGGACTTTTGCGGGACGCATCTTAATGCGGGACAAAATGTTAGAATTCGGGACGAATGGTCACCCTAGTGAAGGCGGCATGCTGAGAGTGTAGGACAATTTTTGCATTGTAGTAATCACGGCAAACCGAACGATATTTTTAAAATAATTTATCGTCTGTTAATCTAAGAGCATTAAAAACAAATTTTACGTTGAAATATTTTTTTGTTAATTTTATTTCGAATACCTATTACCATTATTTAGGTTTCTAAATATGTACAGTATTTTTTTTATATACCAACGTTCATTAAGATTTTGAAAATTGCGCCTGTGGCTTTCATTGGTTGTTTTAAGTCATATGCTCCGTCCCTCTGGTTTCGTATACATGACACATAGAATGAAAATATAATTCCAACAATTCCAACGGGTTATTAAATTTACGCTCTTAAAAATTAAATGCAACATTTGCCAAAATATAACTAGAATTATGAGAAAATAATTTAAACAAAATAAAAATGAAAAAAAAAAACAAAAATAAAATTGTCTCCTTTGCCTGGGAGCGAACCCTAGTTTGCTGTGTAGCAAGCGAACAAGCTAACCATTAGACCAGGATACACCTTCTAGTATAGTGTGTTACATAGCTATAACTTTTGTACATCGTCAACCAAAAAACACAAAAAATGCGTTATTTTCCAAAAACATAATCTGATCAAAAATTCCTGTTGTACTATTCCGGTTCACATCAATATACATTACTTAGAATTTTTTCAGATTTTTAGTTTAAACCATCTAGGCTACAGGGTATAGACAAAAAAAAATGTGCACAATTTTGGCAAAAATCGCATCAAAATAATTTATTTTGCAAAAATAAAATTTTGATCGTTAATCCACGTACTAAGGGCTTTCATTTGATACCCTACTCAGAATTTTAAAAAAATATTTTTTTTTTCGATGATCACATATTTGTTTATAGTTTTAGGTGGATATGTTTTTTAGATGTTTCAGTATTTTTTCTATGTGCGGGTCAAAGAGTTGTATAAGCATGCCAAATTTCAACTCTCTAGGTTTAGCCGTTTGGCTACAATTTTTACCGAACAGACAGACAGACGACAAAATGAAGGGTTTGTTGGTCATACCTACAAAACCCTAAAAACTAAGTATTTTATGGTTAGTAGACACAATCATGAAAATACCATCAACTTATTAATTAATGGTATCTCCTTTGAGAGCACCAAAAACACCAACATTAGGTTGTAGAAATTTATAGTATGTGGCATATTTATGTATGACTCCGAAACTTGGAAAAAAGCAAGATTATCAACACTTCAAATTTTTTGATAACAAACTATTACCCCGAATCTTTGATTATATGTTAAAGTATGTGCACTGCCGTTAACCATTTATTTTTATTATGAGAGGAACGTGAAGTATGGCTAGAAGAGCTTGTAAATATTTTTATTTAAATAAAAGATGTGCAGAACTGCCAGTCTTAATGCCCATAAACAGTAGTTCTATAAACAGACAGACGACAAAATGACGGTATAAGGGTTTTTTGGTCATACCTACATAACCCTAATAAATGCGACTCTTTACTCATAATTTGATTCCTTCATTTATAAATATGGCTTCGAAACCAGCCTGATATGGGACTTCTAAATTCGAGTATTGATGATATAAAGTTCATGCAAATGTCTGGTATTAAATTAATAAGTTTTAGAAAGATATTTATAAAAATGTATGAATTCAAGTCCTTTTGTAAGTTAGGGATATAGGGAAGCTATATAGCGTTCACGGTAGCGTATAAAAGCTCCGAGAAGAGGATGAGTTCTCCAGCGGCATACGTCACAGTCGTCTACTTTGATCATGTGATGATGGTCTGACTTTTCGATGGGATGTCGTTATCTTTCGGCACAAGTATCATGCCGTTAGTATTCACTGTTAAGAGGACACTCGATATGATAATTCAAACGTTGACGACGCGTATTTTACTTGCTTTTTCCTTTGACATTTTATTTTTTCTATGTTTTTAATTGATGATGAAAAACAGTAAGAGTTAGGCTTTTGATGTTTGTAGATGCCGACTCCTGGTAATATTCTATTTACTATCATACGATATTTGTGACCACGTCCATGAAATTTATCTCTAATAGGGGTAGGATCAGTGCCGGACCAAGGCAATCTTGCACCCCGGGCGAACTCCTTGTTTTGGCGCCCTAAAATTTTTCAAGATTAGTTGACATAAAAAAAATAATAAAAAATAAAATAATTAATAAATCAATTTTTATTCACAAAAGTATTAAAAAACAAAAAATAAAAACTTAATAATTACAAAAAATAATTATTTCACTAATATTGATTTATTTCTAAGCAGGCGATACACCTCAAAAATCTAATAGGTAGGTAATAATAATTCATTTATTCAAAAAATTTTTTTCTTGAAAGATAAAATGTGATCGCGAAAAGCAGAGGGCAAAGGAAAAGGCCACGTAGCTGGATCATTATATTGAAAAATACTTTCAGAAATGTAGTCTACATTTTCCTCAGTATTTGTCAATTTTTCGAAAATTGTCATTTCTCTAACATCTGATAATTGAAATGATAATTCTTTAGTTTCATTTGAGTTAATAGAACTCAAATTTCTGCATTTTGTGATGTACCTTCTCCAAAAGCATTGTTAAGCAAATATGAATTAGATACAATTGATTGCAGATAGTTGGATAGATATGTTGCACTTTTAGAAAATTCATTTTCTCTTTCCAATTTTCTTTTACGGTTTTGTGATCCAGATAATTTTTTATGTGTCGAAAATTCCAAATTACTGCAAAAAGTTTAATTAGTAGAACATGCATTTTAAGTTTATAAAATGTAAAACTTACCAATGTTATTAAAATAAATTTCAGATATAATAACTAATAATGAAAGATAATTAAAAATAATTAACACAAAAGTACGATAATTTTTATATAAACAGGTTAGTTTTGCATATTTCGAAATATATGCTTGTTGTCACTAGCAGAATATAACAAAAACTGACGAAACTATATGAAATTAAACACGTTTATTATAAACGGATTTTTTTTATAGCTTTGCATGGAAATCATTAAGTACGTATTATAGCAAATAACCGGAATAACCTATTAAAAAAATCATTAAGTAACTTAGGGTGTTTTGATGTTGTAAGCAATATATTATATCGCAAATAATGAAATTTATTTTTACATTTTTCTATTGTAGAGAATAGTAATGCGCTTAATAAGTGTGTTATATGATAAAAATATCAAATAATTGTCAATTTGGTATATCTAACCTATGTAATATATGATAGTTTTGCTAATGACTTCTTAGGTGCGCCCTTATCAACGAAGTGTCTCGCTACTCCTCGCCCCGCGCTTTTTTTCATATTTGTCACTTTCTTTTCATATTCTTTGGTTACAGTTTATTTTTCAAAAGATGAGAAGCTTTTATTTTATAAGTATGCTATTGATATGAATGAATAAAAACATTTCCAAATTAATAAATAACAAATAATTTTATATATAAAACATAATACCTAAATAAAATGCAATTTATTTATATTGTCCGATTCTTATTTTGGCGCCCCTCTTAATCTGAGAGACCGGGCGGTCGCCCGGTCAGCCCGCCCGTTTGTCCGCCACTGGGTAGGATGTCGATATCACACTGCTTCAAATATTTTATAAGATTTCTTAAAAAGTTTTCATTATTTTTTAGGGTTGCTTAACCATGTAGTATGCTTAACTCAACTGTAATAATAATAAATTTCTTTATACTGGTATTTACTGTGATTCAACTTATTTTTTAATTAATTAAGATTTTTGTTTTTAAGGTATCAAAGAGGAATAACTCATTTTTAGTATGAAATACTTATAAACCAAATAATACATTGTTAATAGTGAGAAATACGTTTTTGAAATTGAAAATAATGAAGGCATTTATCAATATATTTCTTATTAATTTAATGAAGACTTAATACGAAGCAAATGCAGAAAAAAACGCTGGCATTTTTGGCAAATTATTTACATTTTGTTTAAAAAAAAATGAAAGTTCTTAGTTCTCAAATAACGAATAAAAGTGTTTATCAAAAAACTGTTGAATTTGATGTGATTATGTATATGAAGGGTTCGGGAGTAAAACGTGTTAACTATCAATTTTATCTATTGTAGTAAATTCAGTTTTAAGTTTCATGAATGTATTGATATTGATACATTTATATATTTTGTAAATTATTTATTCAACATTATTAACTACGCTGGACAGAAATAAGAAAGAAGAATAATAGCGGGTTTACTTTACATGTTTTTCATGCTTTTAGTTAAGAAACACCAGTTTTGTTACTTAACATGTTTTACTCCCGAACCCTTCATATAATAAATATTCGTAGAAATCCAGTATTATGTTGACTTCTTACACTTATTAAATACGTACAAAACCCTGAAATGTGTGAAAATTCACACTTCACATAAATTTTTTTAGCAATAATAATGTTTTTGTTTTGTTTTCTTTAATAGATAATGTTTTTGAAGTTTTTATTAAATACCTTCAAGTGCTGTCAAAGGGACGGCATTTATAGTTGATTCTAGTAGAATTCTACTAGTAAGGACGGTTTTATGTAAAAAACATAGGTGGCATTTGGGTTCTATTTTAGTAGAGATCGGTCTTATGAATGTTTGCACACGGGCGGCCATGTTCATACTATTACTGCGAACCGGTTCCAAATATTCACTTCGATTTTTAGGGTTTTGTAGGTATGACCACAAAAAAAAAACCTTACGCTCTAAAAAAATAGTGTTAAATAGAGTGACTATTCGTCCCGCATTCTAACATTTTGTCCCGCAAAAGTCCCGCATTTTAACATTTTATTTGAGGAAATGAGGACCTTTTTTTTGCTCTTCATTTGGAATTGGGGGGTGAGGACCTTTTTTTTTTGCTTTTCACTTGGAATTGGGAGGTGAGGAACTTTTTTTTTGCTCTTCACTTGGATTTGGGAGGTGAGGATATTTTTTTTTGCTCCGTCCCGCATTGCCTTCTTAAGAAAATGGTCACCCTAGTGTTAAAGAGACTTCATGGTACACTAAAACATGGCAATGTAAAGGCAATTCTCTATGATGTAGACTGAGATAGCCAATGTAT
Source organism: Liopterus haemorrhoidalis (assembly GCA_963971575.1). Classification (NCBI taxonomy): domain Eukaryota; kingdom Metazoa; phylum Arthropoda; class Insecta; order Coleoptera; family Dytiscidae; genus Liopterus; species Liopterus haemorrhoidalis. The sequence goes on from OZ020614.1 coordinate 61,629,293, forward strand.
TTATATGTCTGTCCCATTAAAACAACTCACTAACTACAAGTTTGGAAAACTATCCACAATCGGCAAAGTATAACGTATTAAATATAGAGCTCTGAACGGTTGTTGATATACCATGTGACAAACTTGTAGTGACAATCAACAGTACACAAGCCATAGTCTATAGTCTACTAATTTAAGAGCTCTGAACGCAGCTTTACTGTTAATAATTCAATTTGAGTTTATTCCTAATGTAAAAATAATTGGAAGATATTCTAGGAACATCAATTACCTACTCGTAGTTTATTTAGATTGGAGATTGTGTTATAAGTTTGGATACCAGTATCCAGTATCTACCTCATTCCAATGATAGCACTTCACAAAGCTCAATGAAGTTTTTATTAAAATTTACTTTGGAAACCGATACAGGGTTTATTAAATACTTAGGGAGATGACTGTTCCTGGTTTATTAATAGCTACGCTAAAGTTATTGATTTATTTTTAGCATTCTTTTTATGTATATTATTGTCTCAGATTTAATTTAATATTAGTAGTCATATATGTTTTATAGTTGATGAGGATTTAATTGTCCGACGACCGTTAGAAAATGGGTATGGTTAAATTTAGAATGTCGTCAAACTTAAAAGTTGCCATGCGTTTGAATTTTGAGAAAGAACTATTGTTTTGTTTCAACGTTCTTCCAACCAACAAGTAGAAAGTATTATATTCACTTATATACAAAAACCATAGAGTTATAGAAAAAACGTAAACAGGGTTTATAGACGAGGTAAGTTTCGCGAAGTGCGGCGGGGAAAACTGCCATACTGAACCTGGTCAAAATAATAGCCTATATCCATTTAATATATGCATTATATTTTGTTTTTGTTCTTATTTTTTAGAACTAGGAGGCAGAGGCGAATTAAGCGGTGGGCGGACTGGGCGGCCGCCCGGGGCCCACGAAGTCGGGGGGCCTACCGAAATCTATATACAAATATTTCCATTCTATTTAAAATAATAGAGGGGCACATTTTAATTTTACCGCCCAGGGCCCCCTCGCAACTTAATTCGCCACTGCTCTAGCCGGTTTATGATTCTATGACTACCTGGAATGTAATCGGCGAGATGCATTTTTGTTTGAATAATCTGCGTGTATTTTGATTATTTGCTTCATTTTATAAAAACCTGTTTATCTATCAATATGTGAGCTGTGATAGAGAAAAGTGAATTTATATTAACTAAAAAATCTACCCCCTCCCCCGTAACATTACTTCTAAAAATCATTAATTTGTAAGACATAGGGTAGGCCTAGGGACAAGTAAAAAAGATTGGGAACCACTGGTCTAGAGAAAAATTGGGACTTTAATCGTTTAAAACGTTTTGAGATAATGACAATTTTTTGAATGGCATAATTTACATTATTTGTGAAAATTGTAAAATAAAAAAAAATCACAACTCAAAAATGGTTAAAGATAGCGACCAGTAGTTGAAATTTTTGGATTCCTTGTAGTTTATTTAGTCTAGAAAAAAATTGGGGCTTACCTTGTACTGGTAAGCCCCAATTTTTTGTTGTCACTGTCTTAATTTACATTGTGAATGCTACTTAATTTCTAAGTACAAATTAAACGTTAAGTACCTTATTTAACGATAATTCTAATTTATATTTTTGAGGTTGTAAATGCAGCATTACTTTTTTTAAATTCTTTTAAGAAGAATTTTCACATAAGACGGATGGAAAGAACTGATCAATAGGGATATGCGATACTGAGAAAGTGTCGATATTTGGGTATCGATACCGGTATCGTATCGAAACAAAATATCGATATTTTCAAGTATCGAAGGGAAAAATGAATAAATTTTCTATAAAAAGAAAAAAACATTTTATTCTTAGAATAACAATTTAATCGTATTACAATAATAAATAGATTTAAGTATAAAGGCTATTCCAGACGTTTAGGCGAAACCAAATGGGAAATTCGTTCTTTTAGGTTGTCATGAGTCACGAGACGGACCTTGCTTGGGTTATGTCATTTTTCAGGTTGGTATGTGAAAATTTAAAATTCCAACAGTGAAATTGTTCTGTGAATGGTTTCACCATGGAAACGAATGATATTTATTAAAAATTTTAATTTTTTACATATTTTGAAGACAAAACAAATAAATAAATGGGAAATTTTTTATTAAGAATGACAAAAAATTAAAATGCAATGAAAAGTACGTTTTATATTAACAGTCAATTTAATCTAAAATTTGCAATGTGAGTATGATTTACAAAGCTTAAACAAAATGACCAAAAGTACGAATTAATAGATAAAAATTACTAGATATCAAAATCTAGTTCCACCTAAACGTTTGGAATAGCCTATAATGCTGTTCACTTTATTAAAAACAAACTAAGAGCAAATTTTGGTTTCAGTAGTTTGCGCCTAACGCAGCCCATCTAAATAACTACACAACATATTAAAAACAATAAATAAATAAAATAAATAAATAATAAAAATACGCATAATCAATAAAAGAAATCTTGCACAGACAAAAACAAATAAATAAGATAAAAAGTCTGTTCGAAAAATTTAACAGACTCAGGGTGATGATAAGACGCTGTAAAGGGGCCAATTGCCATCGAATATCACATGTTAATTATAAAACACAATAAAATAAGGTGCAAGACTTCAAAAATAAAACAGTAAGTTCGATTCTCTCAGGAAGAGTATCTGCCTGTTCATGAGTACTCTGTCGTCACCTAAAGCAACTGACAGGTCATAGCACAGGCCTAACCTCTCCCTGACATCCTCGAACTGTATACACTCAGTTAAAAAGTGTAACACAGACAAATGTGTGTTACACGTCTCACAGATATTACACGTCTCACAGATAAGGGACTCTTCACCTCGAAGGAGGTGTCCATGGGTCCACCAACAGTGACCTAGACTGAAGCGTGTGATGGCGGTTTCCTCCCTGCGATTAATCCTGCAGGAAGAACCCCATGGTTTAACGTCTCCCTTAATCTGCCTCAACTTGACGTTCTGTATGCTGCCAGATGGCTAAAACCAGATGTTTCAGATGACTCTGCGTTATCTGGAAATATGAAACTCACATAAATCATAGGTCTGTGGGAGGCGGCTTTTGCAGCTTCATCAGCCACTTCGTTGCCTTTTATACCAACATGTCCCGGTATCTAGAACAGCTCTACCTTCACATTCTAAGCATTCAGATTGTGGAGTAGCAACCGGATCTTTAGTACAAGATGCACTGGATCTGGATCTTGGATACTGTTCAGAGCGCTCAGCGAGTCCGTCAAAATAACACTTGACCGACTAGAAAAAAATTTATTTTGGTTTTTAAAATTATACTGAATTTTTCTGATACCTATTTTATTTATATATTAAATTTAATACATTTAATAACTTTAACGAAAACAAAATTTATTTCATTGTAAAAAGCTTAAATGAAAATTGTTTCAAATTAAAATAGGTATAAGAGAAATAGTATAAATTTTAACAAAACATAATTTTAATTTGTTTTCTATTAAGCCTTTTAATTTTTAATAATAAATGTTGAAACGGCAAGCCATATAAATTGCAATACAATCAAAGAAGGGAGAATGTAATATGTTCTGCTAACGTTGTACACAATACAGTAAAAAAGTAGCTGTTATTTTTTAGATGATTCTTTAAAACTTCTAATGCGTGACTCTGAAAACGGACAACATTGAATACAAGACTAGGTGTAAGTTATAGACTAGAAATATTATTTTGACTGTTGCAATTAGATTAAAGTTGTGTGCCTTGTAGGCCTTGGAACACTGGACAATCTACTTTTAATTTTCCTTCCCGAAGAAGGGTACTGTTTGTAGGGTGGTGGTTTTAAAATATATTCTTTCTCTGGCACGTCTTGTGAGTCCGACTGTGTTTTACGCATGTTATTTCCAGTATATGCAACACATTTCAGTTGGTATTCCCCTATATCCTCATTCCAGTGAATGTATCGTTCAGTCATAACTTGGTATTCCCTTGGAATGTACGAATTTATTATTAGCTCTGCTAACTGTATTTCTCGAGTTAGTCCTCGGACAGTGTCTAAAATTCCTTCCATTTCTCGCTGATGTTCTTGGTGTAAATCTGCAAGTTCTGTTTTTGTAGACATTATTAATGTGGTTAATTTTTTTAATTTCTTTGTTTTGCCTATAGCTTCTTCTTGCAGTGAGGAATATCGTTCCTCAAAGTCAATTCGTTCAGCCTAAAATAATAATAATAATATATAACATTTTTCTTTTTTATTTAAGAATATCGCAGAAAACCATTATTTTTTTACCTCTTTTTGTTGTAATGTTTGTTCCAATTCTTCTTGAATTTTCAGCGTTTTATCCAGTTCTGTAGCTGCAACTTCTAATAAACATTCTTGGTCCTGAGCTTTTTCCAGTAAGTTAACACCACCTACTATAATCTTGTCTTGCAATTGTTGCAATTTGCTTTGTAGTTTCACTTGTTCGGTCCTAAAGTAATTTATTAATAATCAATACCTTATTGCCCTTTTATACACATACTTTTAAAATAAACTGCATATATTGACACTTACTTTGCTTTTTGAATCTCATCATTTTGCAGTATTTTATCTGGACCCTCTTCCTCAATATTAACGACAGATTGTTTTTTAGCAGATTTTCTTGCTTTCTGTGTTGGTGTACTAATCGTTCGTTCCGGTGATTCAACGCCGTTTTTATCTAATTGTGCTCTTAATGCTATAATTTCATTTTGGAACTGCTTAAGCATAGTATCTTGAGGTTTTTCGTCGACAAAAGTGTGATTTTGTATATTTTTTGCTCTGTTAGCATACCGTAACGTACTTATTGTTTCGTCATAATCTATATCAAGAGAACTGATAGTAGCAATCTAAATAGAAATAAGAAATAAAATGTGAATTCAAATGTTTTTTCTGCCCTTCTAGTAAATTAACTTACCATAACTGTTTTTGAATTTCCACCTAATGAATCTTGTAGAAGGCGAGTCAGTTTTGAATTTCTATATGGAATGTGATTACTCTTCCCATCAACTAATGCAGAAATAACATTACCAAGCACGGACAGCGACTGATTTATTTTTGAAGATTCTCGGAAACGTATACCAGTTGCATGAGTCTTGCTTTGACGTTCTGAACCCTAATAAAAACATTAAAAGAAAATAATACAATAAGGCAAGTAAATGTTTATTTTATTTTTAAATTCTTCTTGAAAGACAGAATGCCATAAAATTAGATACTTATTGAACATTTAAAAAAATGCTATTACTAAGAAATATTTTTAATAATTTAACGCTCTATTTCATATTGTTCCCTGTTCCCAAATGAGAACATAATACTTTTTAGTCCCTTCAGCTGAATTATATTCAAAATCATAGTGTATGTGACATATTTCCCACCTGGGGACATTCATTTATCAACAAATGTCCCCACTACTTTAATTTTCAAATAATAATTTCTCCTTGTGAAAAATCCCCAGAATATTTTTACATTTGCTTAATAACTAAATCGACATTAAATGACTAAAAAATATTGAACAATATCTTCATTTTTTTTAAAACACTGAATTTGGTTCCACGTTCCAATTTCAGACACATATTTCACTATTATAACAGTGGCGCATCAAGAAGTGGTACAAGTCGACAAGTAGAATTAAATAACATATAACTACAATTTTTTACAAATGATTATACAGTAACAGTCTGAATACGTTCCTAGATATTTTTGAGATTTTGAGAATTCATAATCCAGTTTTATTTGTAATGAATCGCTTAGAACCAGAGTTGGGTAAATTGCTTAAAATTAAAAATTTAATTTTAAGACTTGATTAATGAGTAAGGTACATCACTTATAATGCAGTTATTCACACTGGTAACTAAATTAAATATTTACTCATTCTGATGATTAAATTTTTAGTTATGATTGAAACTAAAATCAGGATTGAGATTTGTTTTTTTCACTCTTACTGTTCATTGGAATTTAGTATTTATACATTGAAGACGTCTGACGCAGATTTGATTTGTGAAAAATTTGAGTGATATATTTTAAAATTATATATTTGTATTTTTTCGCCAACATGAGTGACAGCGATACTCGTGAAAGTTTTGGTGAAGAGACTCTTTTAATATCTGAAACATCAGGAGCTTCAAACTCTTCTCAGTAAGCCAATGATGGTAAGAGAAGAAATATTTTATTTAAATCGAAAACGGTAGATGGTACACATGGACTCCCCTATAAGATTAAATCCTGGCTACGCCACTGTTGATACTTCAATGACAGAAATTAAAAACTAAAATTTAAAAATGTAATAGATTGCAACACGACTTACGGCTAAATCAACTAAGTGAAGTTTTCCTCTTTTGACTGCAATATCATTCTGCACACCCAAACCTTTATTACTTGATTCTAATGTAATAGTAAAAATAGTATGCGACCTTGAGCTAGCAACATTGATATCAGTAGCTCCAACTGATCTATTTTTCTCTCCAACTTTCATCAAGTTTTCCAATTCTTCAAAAGTGTGAACTACATATCCTGATAAATCTTGAACAAACACTCCAATGTTTGAGTGTTCTCGGACTTCTAAATTACATGTAGGAGTTTTGGACAGAAGATCTCGAACTAATTCGTTATATATTTCTAAATACGTTACATGTATGAGGAATGTTAGTTCTTCCTTTGCTTTAGCAATATGGCCAAATATATGAGAGAAAGTATTTGGAATGATACCACCATAATCTTTTTCTTTTAAGCCAGTCATCGTATAAGTTTTACCAGTACCAGTCTGACCATAAGCCAAAACTGTGCCATTGTAACCTTCGAACAATTTTTCCACAATTGGTCGTGTTGTAGCGCAATATACATCTGTCTAAAATTTCAACTAATATAATAAACAATTCATATAAAAAATATATTATAAATACCTGTGAAGAATTTTCTGTTAAAATGTAATCAAATTTATATGATTTAGGTGGTTCTGGCTGATTTAAACTTTTTTTTATCGTAATCACAGTATTTGTACCATCAACTTCTGTCACTTGATTTGGTATTTGATCTTTTTTTACAGGTTTTACACGAATTACTACCCTTACATTTTCTATTTCAGTCATTTTGAGATTCTTTTTAATATGATTACAATATAAGGTGCTTCCAGTTACAAGTGTAACACTCCTAACCAACTACTCTGAACGGTTCTAAAATTCTAAACTATCTAAAAAGAAAACCAGTATATTTTTTGTCTTTATTGATTATTTTTTATTTGTTCACTAACCAGATCCATCTTAAATGTAATAATTATTTAGAATATTGCGTGAAAACCTTTAATGATAAGTATTTTGTATGGTTATAGTAACACTTGTCAAAAAACTTTTTTATTTAGAGGTTATATTTCCTGCTCTACTCTTCTTATACAAACGAACGCCTAAAATGTTGGTAGACTTGCTCTAATGTGATCTAAGCAGACAAACGACAAACTTGTGTCAACACTGTTTGGCAGACGTCATGTTATGGAATATTCCTCTTTTTTTTTTTAATTACGGTCTTTTAATTATACTTTAACTTGAATTTGTACTTTTGTCATTATCATAGATAATATTATGCATATGCAGTCATGAGTAAAAAAAGGGTACAACCAGAAGTTGTAAATTTAAAAGAAGATCCTAAATATCTTCAAAACAAATTGAAAGGTATGTAAATAATACAATATGTTCTTTGAAAACCAGCAAATAATTATGCCATTTTATCAGATCTGGTAATAGCTTACAAAAGTTTACTAAATGAAAAGGAGGCAATTGAATCCGCTTTCAAAGCAGTTCATAAGTCTCAGACAGATAAACCAGAAGTGTCACAAACAAAAGATGCCAAAAAGGAAACTGATGAAAGTTCTGGAGATGAAGGCAAAAGAAAACAATCTTCAGAAGTTGCTATGTTAATGAATTCATTAACAGCTTTGTCAAATGAAAAATCTCGTATGGAAGCTTCTTTTCAAGCAGATAAAAAACAACTACGACAAGAAAAAGAAAGAGTAAGTATCTTAAAAAGTAAGTAAGCAGCAAAAGGAAGGAAAAGTACAAATCTGTACAAAAGTAAATAACTGTACGTTAAAATATTTGTAACTATTATCATGAAACCTTTATACCGTCACTTATATGTGTGTATGGTAGATGTTCTCACCAAATAGCTAGAGATAAAGTTGAAATTTGGCATACATATACATTCCTTTAATCTGCATATATGAAAAATACTGAGACTTAAAAAAAAAAAACGCATGTGAAATATTAACAAATTAAAATGATTTTATAAAATTTTGAATGGGGTATCAAAAAATATTAATTTTTTTTAATTTCATGTAGGGTATTAAATAAAAGCTCTTCGTATATAGATTAACAGATAATACATGGTTTTCAAAATTTGGTGATTACAAATGTGATTACCAGAAAATTTTGTACAGTGTTGGATTGCTATCATACCTGCGAAATCCTGAGATATATGAAAATTTACACCACATCTATTTTTGTGTTTTAATTTCTGAATAAAAACGTATTATAATACTTTGTAGTATGAAATAATGGTCCGTGACTTACAAGAAAAGCTAAAAGTAACTACATTGGAACATAATAAGGATGTAGAATTACTTAAATCAAGTCTTATAATTGAAAAACACGAGAGAGAAAAGGAACACAACGATCATCAAATTATGATAAGGTTTGTATACTTTTACTAGAAATATTTTAAAACTAATTATTTCATACTGCTTCTGCGTATCATACTACCGATGTTACCAATACATACATACCAGTGGTATTGGGCGCCATAAGTTATTTCTGTTCATGGTTTAGTTTCAAATTTGCTAGTCCTGGGCATTTTTCTCTTTAATTTCGTGTCCCTTTTCAAAAAAATAGAATGTAATAAGATATATTTTGTGCATCCACCATGCAAGGCGCCAACTCATTTAAATTCGCCTGCGCGAAACATAAATTAATTTTTTATTAATATTTAATATTATATATTACATTCACTTGCAGTTTGAGGCAAGTGCCTCGCCCGCCAAGTCGTAGACACAGACCTGTTAATAATTCTTTTCAGGGTAACATTTGGTCGCCCTCTTTTCCTTTTACCTGGCGGATTAAATTCTAAAACTTACTTTATGATATCAGGTAACTCTCTTAAAGCATGCCCTATCCATGTCCATTTTCTGTACATTATTGTTGTCGTCTGGTATTCGTTTTGACCAATATATGTTTAAAAACTTACTCAGGCATTTATTAACAAAGGTCAGCTCAATTTACTTGTGTTTTGTTCTAAACTACTCCGCGCCTCAGCTGTATAAAGAATACTTTTAACATTTGTGTAGATCAGTCCTTCTTAAACTTTTTAATGTCGCGGCTCCCCTACAACTCAAATCAATAACCCCCTAATTTTTGTTTTTGGAACCAAGATTAGTTAAAATATATACATACATATAGTTTTTTATGCTCAGATCATTCAATAATCTATGTATAATGAAGAATAATATTTATGTAGCATTAAAGTTAAAGCTATTCATCCTTTTTAAGTAATAAAATAATTAAGTGTTATATTTGCGACTCTTCGCGGCCCACCACTTTAAGAAGCACTGGTGTAGATTATCCAGATTTCAATACTGCTTAGGTAGTTTATTTACAGTCTATTTTTTCTTATAAATATTGTTTTTTGTTTTTTTCCCCCCCTACTATTATGTTTTTGTTGTATTTAATAATTCATATATTAAAATTACTTGAAATTTTAATAGGGAACTTGAAAGTCTTTTAACGCGTGAAAAAGAAGAAAAAGTGTACCTTGAAAATTCTTTATCAGAACTGGCATCACGAAAAGAAGTGGAACGCTTCAAAGAAATTGATATAACAGAAAAATTCGTAAACTTACAAGATAAACATATGATAGCTCTTGAGCAGGAAAGAAAAAAAGTTGCATTCTTAGAAAACGATTATAAAGAAATCGAACGTGCTTATGAACATAGAGTAGCCAGTTTAGAAAACAGACTTGCTGAATTATCATCCACTCTAGTCAGATACAATCGTAACAGACAAGTAGACCAGAATGAAATAATGAAACTACGAAATCAATTATCTGAACTATCATCTCTAACCGCTACTTATTCAGTTGCTACAACAGACTCGAGTTGTCAAACGAATCCATTAGATATTTTGGAAGATAAGAGTGACGCTGATGTTACAACACATGTAAGAGCTATCAAGGATAAATTGCAGTATTATGAAAATCTCTTAATGAATGCTAATGAATATTGTGAAAAGTCTTTAAAACATTCCATTTCTGAAGAATGTAGACCTAGTGTTTCATCAACCAAAACATCAGAGAGAAGTGACAAAGAAACTAAAGAAAACAAAAATGAAATAGACAATTTAAAAATCAAAGTGCAGATGGTAAGTGATCAAAATTCTCTATTAAATGATCAGTTAGAAGACACAATAAAAAAATATGAGAGACAAGTAGAAGATTTGAAAGAACAACAAATGGTTCTCTGCACCAAGTATGAACATGAGATAAACAATCTTCACGTTAGTTATAAAGCACAAATAATGGGTCTTGAAGTGCAAGTTCAGAAGCAAAGAGAACGTACACTAGCTTTACTTGATGAAAAAGAACAAGAGGTAACAACTTTAAAATCATCTTTCCAGATATTTGTACCTGGAAAACATTCTGCTAATATGTCACAAACAGAACAAAGTCCAGAAGTAATATCACAGTTGGAAGGAATTCTAGCGGGGACACCAACACATAAATCCCAAGAAAATCCTCACATATTGCATTACGCTCACGAACTAGCACGGAGAGATGTTGTTATAAATGGTTTAAGGAAAAATTGTTGTTATCTTGAAAATTCTCTGAGGGATCTTAAAAAAGAATTAATAATGATAAAAGAAAGTAATGATCAACAAGTTGCTATTTTAAACGAGCACAAAAATAGATTGGAAAGATGTCAGACTAGAGAAGGAGCTAATTTAGAATACTTGAAAAATGTTATTGTTAACTATTTGCATACTAAAAATTCTAGTAGTAAAAGACACATGTTGAATGCTATAGCTGCTGTTTTAAAGCTTACTGATACTGAAATTAAAAAAATTAAAAATACTTTTTGATATAAAATGAGGCTACATGCAAATGTATATTTCTTTGATGAATATTTGAATTCAATAAATAATTTATTATTAATGGTATTCTTTATTAATTTATATATTTTATTTTTAAACAATTATTTGTGTTTATTCTCTGAATATCCTTAGTTCTTTTATAGTGGTGTGGTGTACTTAATGTGGCTGTCTGTCCATGCAGTATAAATTGTGGCAAATCGTAGTGTTTCCAGATTGTCAATAAAACAGTGATATTGACAATTTCAATTCAACTACGGAAATATATATGAATCGATGGTTACGAAAAGGGCACGAGTCATTTAGAAGAAATTTTACAGGAAACACATTAAAGTGTTGTACATCTTCCTTATTGCTTTTTTTATTTATTTTTTAATGTATTACTATGAAATAAATATATTATGGTATTTTATTTTTTATTTTGAACACTTGATAAAATTTAAAAAATAAATAAATTGTATGACTCATGACCTTTTCAAAACTATTAGAATTTGGCAAGGAAATAAAGTTATTTTTCTTATGTTAAATCTTTATTTTAAACAAAATTAAATACACTGTATATAAAATAAAATGTATACAATGCTAGCAAAGTTACAAAAATATAAATAAATAATAATAATATTAAAAATATGTAATAATAAAATATAATTTTATTTGTCATCAGTGATTTGGGTCGTTATTGGCCACTTCAATATTTCCTCATAAAAGGAGACATAGTTTTGCGGTATGTATTTCATTAACTGACCCAAATCTAGAATTTTTAATATAGTCTTCCTAATGAATCTCGCTACGACACTAGCAATTGTCTGTATGACAATCAGGGAACTTTTATTAATTTTATACATTTTTGCTGTTGTTTTCTTTGGCTTAACTTTTTTTTCAATAAAAATGCTTGAAAATTCAGTTTAATTCAATATAAAGAAAATAAGAGTGATTGACACTATATTTCCAATATAATTATTTAAATCCTTTGTCGAGTAGCAAAATATTATATTTTAATTAATATAAATTGTATATTTCTAATGCTTTTGCCAATGGGCTATTAAAATATACATTCAGGCAGAATTTAAAATTTTTTAAACATAATTCTAGTTTCAAATATTTTCAGTAGAGTGCACCACATTCCAGGCCTATTAACTGTCATCCGATCCCCGCTGACCATGACATGCATAGAATGACATGTATCTTGATGACAAGTCGTGTAATGTGACAGATAGTGTTTATCTAGGCTAATTTTAATGCTAAAGTTCAGTTTTTTGTTTAAACCCTCTTGTTTAAGTGCCTTAAAAGAGGTTAAGAATGGCTTTACTAGTGAATAAATTTAACTGTATACAATCAAATGTTTTAGCTCGTTGTATGAGCACAAAATTATCAAGTTATGACTATCAATATTTGCAAACAAGTAAAGTGCCGACGATGCACTTCCAAAAATCTCTGCCTCGTTTACCTGTTCCCAAATTAGAAGAAACCTGTCAACGTTACCTTGCTGCACAACGACCACTGTTGAACGAAACAGAGTATGAAAAAACAAAAAACAATGTGGATAGATTCAGAGCTGCTGAAGGAGACGTGCTTCAAAATTTATTGTTAAAGAAAGACAAGAAGAATAATCATACGTCATATATTTCGGAGCCATGGTTTGACATGTATTTAAGTGATCGTACATCTCTACCTATAAACTATAATCCAGTAATGATTTTCCAAAATTTTGAGAAACCTGGTTATAACAACCAGTTGGTAAAGGCCACAAATATGCTAGTAAACTCATTACGCTTTATGAAATCTCTTAGAAAAAACATTTTGGAACCTGAAGTATTCCATTTAAATGCTGCGAAGAGTGATACTAAATTCTTTAGACAAGTTACCTCTTTGCTTCCAAGCAGCCTTTCATGGTATGGGGCATATATGTTTAATGCCTATCCTCTTGATATGAGCCAGTATAATAAATTATTTAACTCGACACGTATTCCTGAGCTTGGAAAAGATAAACTATATCAAGATACAAGTGCCCGCCATGTACTTGTAATGCGTAATGGCCATTTCTATACATTTGATGTATTGGATGAAGCCGACAACATATTACCAGCTGATGTATTGATGGCTAGGTTAAAATACATACTGGAGGATAAGACACAAATGGCAGATGTACCTTTAGGAGTTCTTACTGCAGAAAATAGAGATGTTTGGGCAGAAGCTCGTAAATATATTAAAAGTCTAGATAATGATAAATTTTTTAAGATGGTTGACTCAGCATTGTTTAATATTGTTTTGGATGATACCGTACTTGGCTCGGATCGTAGTTCTTTGGCTAGATTTTTCCTACATGCTGATGGAAAAAATAGGTATGCTTAGTTTAATTTTTTATATATTATGATTGTTTAAGCATTTTTTTTTAAATATTGTAACATGTTAAAATAATTTAGATCACGCGAATATATAATTAGGAATCACTTTATTTTAACAAATTAATGTGTTATCATTTTGTTTTAGTTAATATATTATTTAAACACAAACATTTTATATCATTCACTGTCACTACATATATTTTATACAGGTTATAGTCTGAAGATCAGTCTTAGTGCTATATTTAGATCTCTGAAAATTCAAAAGAAAATACAGTATTTTTACATACAAATAACAAAATTCAGTTCACATAAATTTTGCACATTTTTCTACATTTTTACAACCGTCTTGCTATTGTAAATATTATTATTCCATCCTTCCACAGAAAACAAGTTCTTGTGGACAGGTTGTTTATCTTCCTGAAAGAATCAAACATTTTGTTATATGTTTGAATACCTGCATTTTATTTTAACATATTTATAATATATTTGTTATATTAGAAGTAGTTAGTCCCTAATATGTGTGGACGATGATAAAAGACTAATTCTAGGCAGATTTTTCGTTGTGCTGCCTAGTAAGTTTCTCAACTTTGTCTAGAGAAACCAATCGACAAAAAATTCATTTAGAGGTTCGATGAATGCCTACCTCCCGCGGTTGCGGGCCCATAGTTACCCCACTGGGTAGCGATAAGAATACTTTCTGTTTCAGAATTTAATTGTGTTTATTTATTTATTATTATTTTTGTTTTTACAATGTGGACTTAATTGACGATATTATTTGTAAAATTGCAGGTGGTTTGACAAGTCCTTCTCACTGATTATTTCGAAGAACGGTGTTGCGGGTGTTAATTTCGAACACTCGTGGGGTGATGGTGTAGCAGTATTACGATATTTTCAAGATATTTATCACGCATCCATTAATAATCCTCATATTCATCCAGACTCATCAGCCGCTAACTGTGATAATAAAGTTCAGAAATTAAGTAAGTTAAAAGTGTAATATAGCTGTATGTAATCTGTATGGGTAACTTTTGTAAACAAAAACCAAGTCGATATCTTATTTGAGCTAAATGAAATCGAGGAATCTGTGAAAAAATATTTTACCCCTTTTCCACTCCCTTAGGGGTTGAATTTCGAGAAATGCCTTCTTAGTGGGTACTTACGCTATGGAAGTTATATACCCCCCCGAATTTCATGTTTCTAGGTCCAGGGGACGTTCTATTGAATCTAATTCGTTGATCTAACCCGTCACTTAACATGATCTTTTATTTATGAATTCATAACATACCTTAGTCTAAACCAGTGTTTCTCAACAGGTGGTCCCCGGACCACCGGTGGTCCGCAGAAAATTTTTAGTGGTCCGCGAAAGTTTTTGTATGTGTTTTTTGCATGTTTTTAGTTATTTTTTTATGCACATTTTTAATGTAAATAATATATATTTTGTTTATTTTCTGTAAACTTTCTGTGATTTTCTACAAATAAAATAAATGTATTTAGTAGCACATTAAATATATTTGTTTTCTTGCAAAAAAATAACCAAAAATTATTATTAGTGGTCCGCGTTAGAAAATTATATATTTTACTGGTCCGCGGTACGGTTTTGATTGAGAAACACTTGTCTAAACCTCTAACGTCCTCATATCATCCTCGTATTGCTAAGGGCTAGCGAACTGGCTTTCAAGTCGAGGCCAACAAATTATGAAGAAGAAGATATTTAATATGTTTAAGTTTTCTTTTTTAGTGAAGATATTTTGTATAATAATGTTTGTATTTTGCAGCTTTTAATGTGGATGAACGTGCTAAAAAATACGTTAATGATGCTATTAAAAACTATTCAGCTGTATGTGATTCATTAGATGTTAATTTTTTCGTACTGGATGACGTAGGGAAAAATATATGCAAAAAGCATTCAATAAGTCCAGATTCTATTATGCAGCTCGGTTTTCAGGTAGGACTATTTTTAGATGTCATAGTAATTTCCAACAATTTATTATTATCAAACGCAAACGCAAACACTAGTTCAACTGAAGTTTCTTAAAAACCATTAAGGATATTTTCCAAATTTATAATCCTATAGTTTCTAAATTTTAGGGGTTGTTATAATTGTTTGTTAGTTAATTTTCAACGTTCATAGCGTGCATACATTAATAACATGGCCCTTTGGCGACCATTTGATTTTGAAGAAATTCCTAATTTCTAATTCCTAACCAGTACATAACCGAAGATAAAAATACCAGGCCTATATATCGGATATAGTTTATGCGAGCCTGTAGCATATGCTACTTGGTTAATCCGACATTGCATCTAACATGAAACGTATAACACAAGTTGTTTAAAATAATATGACAATTTAATAATTGATTGTTATTGTTTTAGGCTGCTTTTTACAAGGAGAACAAGCAATTTGTTCCAAGTTACGAGTCATGCAGCACAGCTGCTTTCAAACATGGCAGAACTGAAACTATTCGTCCATGTACAAGAGAAACTTCCATTTATAGTAGACAGAGTGTTGATAGAAACCTTCCAAATTCTGAACTATTAACTCTGATAAAAAGTTGCTCAAATGTCCATAAAAATTTAACAAAAGAAGCAGCGATGGGTCAAGGTTTTGACAGGCATTTATTTGCCTTAAGGTTGATAGCAAGTGAAACAGGGTACTCAAAAGTGCCTTTATTTGAAGATCCAGCTTATGCAGCAATAAACAAGAATGTGATTTCAACGAGTACCTTATCTTCTGTAGCTATTCAAGGTGGAGGCTTCGGCCCCGTCGTTCCAAATGGTTATGGTATTGCTTATATGATAATGGACAACCAACTGGGATCGTTAGTTACCAGCTACAAGGCTCACCGTGATGGAGCTAATTTTGTTAAAGTTTTACAGTCTACTTTTGAAAAAATAAGAGATGTTCTCAATACTACTAAATAAAATATTTATTTTTTTAAGAAGTCATTTATATTAATAAGAATTAAATTATATTTTTAAATATACAAATTTTTCAATTAATTATTGGTTTTATTTATGTACCTCTTTATAAAAACCTAACATATAAGGGATGATCAATAAATAAGGTTCCTAACAGAATAAAATAAAAAAGCTGACATATCCGGCCGGAACGGCTGTAAAATATGACTTTTAAGTAAGATGCTCCATGCATATACGGAATACATTTGCCTAAGTTTGTCCGCAACACCTGGTCTCAAATGCAGCCGCTTTCAAAATAACGTTCGAAAATTGAATTTTGCTATTTACATAAAATTTGTTGAGTTGTATATCAATTTCAGGTATATACAAGTCGTAGATATCGAAAATGATGTTAATAAGTGTCTGCATGTGCGATGTGGTTCGATCCATAGAAACTTAGTCTCGTTCTTAATAACAACACTTCATGTATTAGGTAGTCAAGGATGAAATTTGTAGAAAAAAAGGCAAAGTTGATTGATAACTTGCAAATATAAGGAATTATTTTATTCATCAAAGTATGCACCCATATTGTCTATACACTTTTGCCATTTAAGCGGCAGGTTGTTCAGGCCGGTGGTATTAAACCCTGGCAGACGAGAGGCAATGAATTTCTGGAAGGCCAGTTTTACAGCATTGTAAAAATTAAACTGTTTTCCTATTAAAAAGTTTTCCAAATTGCGGAAGAAGTGGTAGTGGGGGCTAGGTCTGGTGAGTATGGAGGATGATGAAGAAGTTCCAACTCCAATTCCTGTAGTTTTGCCAGTAATTTGTGCAGTGTGTGGTCTAGCGTTATCATGCAATAAGACAGGAGTCGTACTGTTGGCCAATCTAGTCTGTTTTTCTTTAAGTTTTTGCATCATTTCGTCCAGTTGGTTGCAGTATATTCCTGCTGTGATTGATGAGCCAGTTTCTTTTTTTTTTTGTTTTTAAGTTACCTGTACGAAATTTGGCGAGCCAATTTGATATTGCCTGCTGCGTAGTAACACTAGAGCCAAATACACTATTAATGTTTCGCGCGGTCTGCGATGCCGTAGTTCCACGTAAGAACTCATACTTCATAATAGTGCGAATTTCCGACCGTTCCATTTTCAACAAAATTAATTTTAAAAAAAAGGTTTGATAATTTTAAAGCACACAATCATTTCTTTAAACATGCGAGATGTGCAACTTTCCAACAAAAAAAAAAAAAAAACTACGGTAAAATATTAAGCCAATGTCAAATAATAATCTGTTAAAGTTAGCAATATTATTAACCACAAATTTCATCCTTGACGACTTGATACATAAATATATACAAGGTAGGCCAATACAATAATCTAACAAGAATAACTTCTTTCACATAAATCAACATTTATTTATACAATAACAATAATTACATATTACCAATTATTGAGGACGCACACACTATATAATACAGTTTAAATAAATGAATTTTTACATCGAAATGTATCTCCCTTTAGTGATATATTCATAAGTAATTACAATATGCAAATGAGGTCTATTGTGCTTTTACTACAATCTATTTTAGAGATGCAAAATATGTAACATTTAATAATAACTATTAATTTCAATTCGGGTTTCATTATTCTACGATTTTTTCAATCTGATCTTGTATGTCATGATTGTTATATATTACATGATACCGATAAAATATATAATAATTTAAATTAGTTGTCATTATATGAATTTGTCACACAATTTAAACGATGTCTTGCTCTGATGACAGACAGCCTAGGAATTAAATATACAAAAAGTAATGAAAACCCACTATAAATATCTCTGTTGATGTTTCGAATTACGACTTCGCAGTTGTACTTGCTTTTGAAGTCTAGAAAATAAAAACAGCATTAGAAATGTTTGTTCTACAAAATATATAAATATTAAATACACTATCAATATATACAGTTAATACATATAAAACCCAGGGCACATACTTTCACATAAAACAAATACACGTTGATGTTGTTTGTTTGATTTAAATATTGCCTATGTTCAGAGTGCATCAGAAAGATTGTATGAAAGAGGAAGTTCAACATGACATCGATCCAGATTCGGATCACTCTGGTCACTGCTCACAATCGCCTGACCAATCATATCCTTGAAACTAGACAGTGAGCCGTGAGCCGGCTCATTTCAATTTGGTGAACCGTGTCATTTCGTTCAGTGTAGTGAGCCGGTTCGTTCATGAACGACCCATCTCTAGTTGAGTTACGTTTAAATTTAAAATTTATACTTCTATTTGCTCATTATAGCCTTAAACTCGTTATAACCCAAGTTCGACTGTATATAATTAATTATTCATGATTTTAAAAATATGTTTTGAATAAACTTAATTTCTGATAGCAACAATATTTTTCTTCTGATCAACCTGAATACCTCTAATGTAATATTTTAATTAAAAACTGTATGTTTCAATAATAAATGTTAATAATAACAACAATAAAAATTATAAAAACAATAACTATACCATGTAAATTCCAACGATCAAGCCAAATAATCCAATGGCACTGCCAAAGATCTCGACAATAAGAATTTTTACGAAGAGAGCAGAGTTTGCAGCATCGGATAATGCAGCTCCAGATCCCACAATACCAACAGCAATACCACAGAAGAGATTTACAAAACCGACAGATAATCCTGCTCCAAACATTAAATATCCTGAGAAAGCATTTGATCCACGAACCAAGTCACTTGTTGTGTTTTTTGTTGAAAAATCCTGGAATATAATAAAATAGATCATTTACTAAATTAAGTGGAACCAAAGATAATACAATAAGATAATAAATATAATTACTTTTATAATCTTTGGTGGAACATAGAAGTCTAATTCTATATAATATGTTGAAAAAAATAATTATATAAGTTAAGACATTAAGTTAGCTATATACAGTTATCCATTTATCACGACACCCAAATTAAAAAAAAAAAAACAAAATCAAAAAATTTAAAAAAAAAATTATAAAGACAATAATTTTAAAGATCACTACTATTTATATTTAGTAGCAATGAGAAAAATATATTATTTTCCTCTCCCTTCTGATTATTCCATTGTTCCATAATATTAGGTGTATACATTAAATAGAAGATAGAGGCGTACAGACAAAACTGATAAGGGGAATAAGAAGTTTATATGAAAACAACAGAAATTACGTGAGGAAAGACAATATGCAATCAGAAGATTTCCAAATCAACGACGGACTCAGACAAGGAGGGGTGCTCAGTCCAAGGTTATTCATAATAATAATGGACGACGTAATTAAAGAAGCAAAAAAGAAAATTCGGAAGATGCATATTGGACACTATAAAATGAAAACGGTTGGAATATCAGAATGTGCCTTTGCCGACGACCTAATGATCTGCGCTGCAGAAGAAAGACACCTACAAAGAAACCTGGAGATATGGGAACAGGAACTGGCAAAGAGAAAGATGAAAATAAATTCAACCAAAACAAAGGTAATGGTCATTGGAGATGAAAACGCGAACCCCAACATAGTAATCAACGGGGAAAAAATAGATCAAGTAGAAAGCTACAAATACCTAGGAGTAACGATACAGAAGGAAGGACTCATGGAAAATGAAATAAACGAAAGGATAACAAATGCCTCAAGAATGTACCACGCCCTTGCAAACTCTTTTATAGGGAAGAAGGAAATATCAAGGAAAACCAAGATGGTTGTTTATAAAACAGTATATAGGCCAATCCTCACTTACGGGAGTGAAAGCTGGGTCCTTTCAAAGGCACAAAAAAGCAGATTACAAGCCATGGAGATGAAGTATCTAAGAAAAGTGAAAGGTATTACACGCAGAGATAGAATAAGAAATGAAAATATAAGGAAAGAATTGGAGATAGAACCATTAAGCAAAAGAATCGAACAACAGCATTTAAAGTGGTTCGGGCATCTCGTAAGAATGACAGACAACAGGCCAGTAAAAGAAATTTGGGAAACTAGAGTACAGAAGAAAAGAACGAGAGGAAGACAGAAGAAAACTTGGAACGACGTGGTGGCAGAAATATTAAAGAAAAGAGAAATAAATTGGACAGAAGCAAAGATTATGGCGAAAAGCAGAAAAGATTGGAAAAAATTCGTAAGCGAATTAGATAGATAGAACAAAACCAACCTTACACCTACGGGTAGACAAGGTTTACGATTATATATATATATACATTAAATAATTATAACATTTAGAAAAAAGTCCAGAAACGTCGTTCCATTAAGGTGCCTGTCCACTTGAGAGTAAATAGTGGCGAGAACCTCTCGATAGCAGTTACTCGCCAATGGACACAACTCTGAGAGTAACTTGCGGAAAGTGGCGAGTTACTCTCTGAGAGCTAACTACTCTCAACGTGCTCCATACCCTCTCCGATAGTATCTTGCAAAATACGAACTGTGTTCGAATTCTGAGAGTGCTATCGAGAGCTAAGTAAGCAGACCTTACAAGATGTTCAAAAATTGGTCACCGGAGGAAATAAATAAATTAATCGACTTATACGAACTCTGGGAAATTTTGTGGAACGTGAAATGTGTCGATTACCTTGACAGAATGAAAAAACATAATGTTTTGTAGGAAATTTTATACCACCAAATTTAGAAAATTACCAACCTATTAACCATATTTTTTTAATTTTATTAAAAATAATTAATTAATCTAAATTTTATTCAATTTAAAAATAAAAATATGTTTTTTTATTAAAATAAAGTTTAAAACATTATGTGCCTGATTAAAAGAATTATTTTGATAGAATAAATTATGTAAATTTTTGCCTTTATTAATAACTAATTACCCCAAATAATTAAGTAGAGCCTAAAATAAACATATTAAATTATTTTAGTAATTACATTTAATAGAATTAAACTATTTTTTAAAGTATCAAAAAACTTTGTACATCTACTAAAATTTAATTAATAAAAAAAATAGCTAATTAAGCTTTTAGGTACATACCCCAAATATAAAGGTAATAACCCTTTTCGTTTTAATTTTTAATATCTATTTTTTCATCAACTATATTTACAGGAACAATAATTTCTATTTCTTCAATTTCATGAATAGGATTAGAAATTAATTTACTTTCCTTTCTTTTACTTTACATTCCTTTATTTAAAATAAAAGAAAAATCATATTCCTTTGAATCTTCTATTAAGATTTTTTTAGTACAAGCTATAGCTTCAACTATTTTTTATTTGCAATTTTATTAATAACATTTAAAATAAATTTTATAAGAGAATTATTAAAAGTAAATACATTTTTAATAATATTAACCATTTTTGACTTCCAGAAATTATTGAAGGCACCAAAAACACTTCTTCTATCAATCCATGACTTAATCCAGTAGATTTTTTTTTATTCAACTTTTTTCTTTTTTTAGAAATAGTTAGAATTATTACAGCTGCTGCGACCTTTCTATAGTACGACGCCATCTTGACTACTCTCCACAACTGATCAAGTCGATACAGGTTTGAGAGTTCTAGCGAGAGCCTTCTTGGCGAGCAGCTCGCCGGGTGTTCTCGATAGTACATCCAGTCGAAATCTAGTGGACCAGCCCGTGAGAGTTGCTATCGAGAGTTACTCTCGCGAGTGATCTCAAGTGGATAGGTACCTTTACATTCCGGGCTAAATACTTTAATTAAACTATGAGTGGCAACTAAAAGGGGGCTTATGGGCTTAAGCCCCTTCCTCCCAAGCACTCAAAAAACACATTTTTAAGAGACAGGTTTGATTATAATTTAACGTGAGTTTAAAATTTATTAAGAAAATTTTGGCTTTTTAGCACCCAAAAGAAAATATTTCGATTTCTGAGCCTCTCACACCCCAAGAAAAAATCATATCAGTGATTTTCATATCAGAATTTTAATTTAAAGGATTAGTTTTTACTTACACTTGCCCGACCTTAATAAAAATATTGTAATAAAAGTATTGATAAAAAAAAATAATGTACATTTTCAACATTTAATATAAATAAAATTCATGTGTAAATTGGAAAACCCAATTCGATAAATACTTTAATATAATAGTATAAATTAATTACCTGTATATTACTGGTTACTTACATTTAACATTCCTGATAGCACAATGGCAGTAATCAAACCGTAGATAGCTACAGCTTCGCAAAAGATTACGGAAATCAAGTTCTTCGTCTTAATTCTGGGTGCCTTGACACCACCCCCAACAATACTCACACCAGTTGTATGAATACCACTGTAATAACAAGTACATAAAATTAATAAAAAATATTGAAAACATCTAATTAATACTTACATTGCAGCCCCTACAATAGAAAGCGAAACAGAAAGACCTATACCGATGGTTGCCCACATATAGGGAGAGGTATCTTCCAAGAACCTAATTAAATTATAAAAATCACTCAAATGTATTTAATATAAACAGAAAAACTCACCATCCAACACTAATTCTCTCCCCTTTTCCAGTAAAAACATGATAAAGTGCTAAAGAAAATCAGGTTAGATATAAAATACACAATTTATAGCTTTTATTTTATTATCTTACTTAATACGGTTGCTACTGCTGTCGTGAGCCCCACAAACGTGCCACCTAACACTGTTTTAATCATTTTGGTGAGTCTTTTGACGATAAAATTGATAAGAAATGCACAAAATGACAGATAGAAGGAGGCTAAAGATGTTGCTCAGCAAGTGGGTGAAACACAATTCACGTGAGTAGCGCAGTTGTCACAATTCAAGGTATGGTCACTGTTTTACATATTTTACGTAATCTTCTACCTCCCGCAACACAGTGGACATTGAAAAAACTTAATTGTGTTAATTAAAAAATATATAGTGAACAATTTTTTTGTAAAAATGGAATTAAGGATCATATGTTTATTTTAAAATTTTGCCCGCCAAAATCTTAATATGAATAAACGTCAACATATTTGTTTTTGAGATTATCTCATTTTCTTAAAAGTATTTAATTTGGTTGATGCTAATATACGAAAATAGTATTTATCCTTTTTTCAAACTGAAAATCATAAAAAATATACATAAATCAATTTTAATAAAATCGGAGATTATGTTTTTCTTATTTTTCGGTCTCATATTTGGTTTCTATACGTTTTAGAAAACGATATCCGCAAAAAAAAAACAATTTTTGTCTGTCTGTCAGATTCACGCAAAAACGGCTGCTGCACATATTTTCACATAATTTGGTACCATGCATAGGCGCCCGCAGAAATTATTCTAGAGGGGGGCAAGACCAAAACATATATATATAGATGTGATATTCGAACAATGCTTTCCACGTGGCGGGTCTGGGAACGATCTCCTCTGAGGATAAACATTTATTTTCTAATTAAAAATGTGTTCTCTATTCAATAATACCCCGTTACTCGACTGCCTCTTAGCTCGACGTTTTCGCCACTCGAAGTAAATGTAGAGAGTGAGAGTCGACGGAGCATCGCTATCCGACGCGTGATCAAGTACCGATCACGTGATACATATTTTGGTAAACAAGGCAAAATGAACGCATGGCCAGCAGTTCGCGCCTAGATATCTTGACGACAACAACTCAGATTTGCAACGGTTGGTTACATGGATGTACACATTTAAAAATTAGATTGACGTGCAACGGTTGGTAACATGGATGTACACATTTAAAAATTAGATTGACGTGCAACGGTTGGTTTCATGGATGTACTAATTTAAAAATTAGATTGACGTGCAACGGTTGGTTACATGGATGTACACATTTAAAAATGAGATTGACGTGCAATGGCTGCTTACATGGATGTGCACATTTAAAAATTAGATTGACGTGCAACGGCTGGTTACACGGATGTACACATTTAAAAAATTAGATTGACGTGCAACGGTTGGTTACACGGATGTACACATTTAAAAATTAGATTGACGTGCAACGGTTGGTTACATGGATGTACACATTTAAAAATAAGATTGACGTGCAACGGCTGGTTACACGGATGTACACATTTAAAAAATTAGATTGACGTGCAACGGCTGGTTATACGGATGTACACATTTAAAAATTAGATTGACGTGCAACGGCTGGTTACACGGATGTACACATTTAAAAAATTAGATTGACGTGCAACGGCTGGTTATACGGATGTACACATTTAAAAATTAGATTGACGTGCAACGATTGGTTACATGGATGTACACATTTAAAAATAAGATTGACGTGCAACGGCTGGTTACATGGATGTACACATTTAAAAAATTAGATTGACGTGCAACGGTTTGTTACACGGATGTACACATTTAAAAATTAGAATGACGTGCAACGGTTGGTTACATGGATGTACTAATTTAAAAATTAGATTGACGTGCAACGGTTGGTTACATGGATGTACACATTTAAAAATTAGATTGACGTGCAACGGCTGGTTACACGGATGTACACATTTAAAAATTAGATTGACGTACCACGGTTGGTTGCATGGATGTACACATTTAAAAATTAGATTGACGTGCAATGGCTGGTTACATGGATGTACACATTTAAAAATTTGATTGACGTGCAACGGCTGGTTACATGGATGTACACATTTAAAAATTAGATTGACGTGCAACGGCTGGTTACACGGATGTACACATTTAAAAATTAGATTGACGTACCACGGTTGGTTGCATGGATGTACACATTTAAAAACTTGACTGACGTGCAACGGTTGGTTACACGGATGTACACATTTAAAAATAAGATTGACGTACAACGGTTGGTTACATGGATGTACTAATTTAAAAAATTAGATTGACGTGCAACGGTTGGTTACATGGATGAACACATTTAAAAATTTGATTGACGTGTCACGGTTGGTTACACGGATGTTCACATTTTAATCGTGTACATCCCTGTAACCAAACGTGGCACGTCAATCTAATTTTTAAATTAGTACATCCATGTAACCAACCATTGCACGTCAATCTAATTTTTAAATGTGTACATCCATGTAACCAACCGTGGTACGTCAATCTAATTTTTAAATGTGTACATCCGTGTAACCAACCGTGGCACGTCAATCTAATTTTTAAATGTGCACATCCGTGTAACCAACCGTGGCACGTCAATCTAATTTTTAAATTAGTACATCCATGTAACCAACCGTTGCACGTCAATCTAATTTTTAAATGTGTACATCCGTGTAACCAACCATGGCACGTCAATCTAATTTTTAAATGTGCACATCCGTGTAACCAACCGTGGCACGTCAATCTAATTTTTAAATGTGCACATCCGTGTAACCAACCGTGGCACGTCAATCTAATTTTTAAATTAGTACATCCATGTAACCAACCGTTGCACGTCAATCTAATTTTTAAATGTGTACATCCGTGTAACCAACCGTTGCACGTCAATCAAATTTTTAAATGTGTACATCCGTGTTACCAACCGTTGCACGTTAATCTAATTTTTAAATGTGTACATCCATGTAACCAACCGTGGCACGTCAATCTAATTTTTAAATGTGTACATCCATATAACCAACCGTTGCACGTCAATCTAATTTTTAAATTACTACATCCATGTAACCAACCGTGGTACGTCAATCTAATTTTTAAATGTGTACATCCATGTAACCAACCGTGGCACGTCAATCTAATTTTTAAATGTATACATCCGTGTAACCAACTGTTGCACGTCAATCTAATTTATAAATGTGTACATCCATGTAACCAACCATAGCATGTCAATCAAATTTTTAAATGTGTACATCCATGCAACCAACCGTGGTACGTCAATCTAATTTTTAAATGTGTACATCCGTGTAACCAACCATGGCACGTTAATCAAATTATTAAGTGTGTACATCCATGCAACCAACTGTGGCACGTCAATCTAATTTTTAAATGTGTACATCCGTGTAACCAGCCGTTGCACGTCAATCAAAAATTTAAATGTGTACATCCATGCAACCAACTGTGGCACGTCAATCTAATTTTTAAATGTGTACATCCGTGTAACCAACCGTTGCACGTCAATCAAAATTTTAAATGTGTACATCCATGCAACCAACCGTGGTACGTCAATATAATTTTTAAATGTGTAAATCCGTGTAACCAACCATGGTACGTCAATCTAATTTTTATATGTTTACATCCGTGTAACCAGCCGTGGCACGTCAATCTAATTTTTAAATGTGTAGGTACATCCGTATAACCAACCGTTGCACGTCAATCAAATTTTTAAATGTGTACATCCATTTAACCAACCATAGCATGTCAATCAAATTTTTAAATGTGTACATCCATGCAACCAACCGTGGTACGTCAATATAATTTTTAAATGTGTATATCCGTGTAACCAACCATGGCACGTCAATCTAATTTTTAAATGTGTACATCCATGTAACCAACCGTTGCACGTCAATCAAATTTTTAAATGTGTACATCCATGCAAACAACCGTGGTACGTCAATCTAATTTTTAAATGTGTACATCCATGTAACCAACCGTTGCACGTCAATCAAATTTTTAAATGTGTACATCCATGCAACCAACCGTGGTACGTCAATCTAATTTTTAAATGTGTACATCCGTATAACCAACCGTGGTGCAGCTATGAACTTTTTGTTTTTTGCTAAAATAAGTGATTTATATTTATAATTATGGGTCCAAAGGATAGAAATGCAAGCATAGCTAAAAGGAAAACATATACATATATGATTTCCTTATATGTATATATGTACATATGATTCCCTTTATTTCTTATGGAGAAATTCGACTCGCCACTCGACGTAATCGCTACTCGACGCTTTTTCAGAACGAATTAACGTCGAGTGGCGGGGTATTACTGTAGTTAAAAATCATCGATTTAATACATAAGAACTATCCGGGCTAATAGCCAAAGTTGCTAGAGCAAAAATATAATAATAAACAATCGTTTTTTTTATGAATTTTATATTTAAATAATATTTTTTTTTTTCTAAGATACGAATTGGTAGTTGATCCGAAATCCAGGGAGGGCAACTGACCCATCTTGCCCCCCCTTGCGGGCGCCTATGGTACCATGAGTAAAAACCATGATTTGAATATAGGCTGCTATGGCATCTTAAAATTTTCATTCTAAAACTAAACTATTGAAATATCTCCCTTATTATTGACTTAGCAGCAAAAATGTATATGATAAAAATTGTTTATAATGATAAAACAAATGTTTATTGTTCCTATGAACTTAAAACATCTCACTTAGCATTTAGTTAACAAAAATGCACATAAAAAAAATATTGAGAGTGAAGAATGGACTCTTCCCTGTGCTATGCATTTTTTAATAAGAAGATTATTTGGGGAGTGTTACCTATGAGTTATTATTATGAAGTATCACACATATCATTTACTTAACAGCAAAAATTAATATAAGAAAAGTTGTTAAGAATGAAAGAACGTTTCTTCTTGGTTCAATGCAGTTGAATGGGGAATGCTACTTGAAATATCTCACTTAATATATATATTAGTGTACGGCAGCGATGCTCGCTGAAAAGGCAACCGTTCCCTCCAGAGCTTTAGCTGTCATCAAAGCTTGGAACAAAACCCTTTGGGTGGTGGCAGCAGTCTACTGTAGCGAGCCCGGTACATAACTTTACAACGTACCATTTATTGTCCACTAGGTAGCGAGCCTGTGATATTATATAGTCTGATCTCAAACTGAAATGAGATTTCTGACTAAAGGAGTTCGGGTACTAGGCGTGAGTGTTATCCAGGGTTCATCATTACGATATATGCATTAAATGATATGTATTAGTACTTACCAACCGACTGATCAGGCATCTTGTTAACAGTCTGTATCTTAGCTGTTCACTTAAGTTCTTAAAAGTGAAGGTTTACACACGTTAAGTAAGACGGTTTAAAATTAATGAATTTGATTTATTAAAAGTAATATTTACAATTGGTTTAAAACATTAAAATATAGATATTAAAATAATGAAAAGATTAAAACAAATAGAATCGGATAGACCACCAGAATGTTGACACAGTGCCTCTAAGAATTCAACAACTTAGATCTTAGAGTTAACCGGACCGAATACTGTCTGATTTTTTATTCAGATAGATGTTTTTATAAAACATTTCTAGGCATTTCTAAGAAAAAGGGTAAGTATTCTTCAAGAAGATGCTAGTGTTCAAAGTTATTAAGCAATAACTAATTTTAGGGGAAACAGGAATAGGGTATGAATGGATGAAAGAAGTGAAAAACATAAGAGAGGAAATTAAGGAAAGGAGTCAGAGACAGCAATAAAAAGAGAAGAAAGGCAGATTTTAAACCGAAAGGCGAAAATTACATATTCATTATCAAGTTATTATAAACTAGTTACTAATAATGTAAATATAAAATATTTAATAATATAAAAAATCTATCTATCTATCTACTAATAATTCTATCACAAACTGTATCCACAAGTCTTATTCGAATTTCAAGTATAATATATTCGTTCATTTTCATAGTTGTGTTTAATGCTAACGCTAAGCGCAAGAGTTTGAACTTTTAACATTATGCATTAAATAGTTCCATACGCTATGCACTAAATTTTAGCTATGCATATTTGATATAAATTGAATACAATACAAATAATTCTGCTCCGAAAACGCGACGCCGGACTCAACGTGTTTACACTTGCTGCCACGAAAAAGGGACGATCGAGCTCTAAGGATTATTTTTTTCTTTTTTATCTATGTAAAAATTATTAATAATCAAACGGGGCGAGCCCCTTTCGTTCCCTGGCCCGTGACAAATGCCTCTGATAGCCCCCTCTCAACGGTCCTGATACACTCACTGATACAGAAGTAGGCTGGAACTATAACTTTTTACTGTTGACACGTAGATTAACATAAAAATAGGGATACTGAAAAATAAATCAAATTGATCTTTTATTTTCAAAGTAGTTGTATTTTGACAATGAATCGATAATTTTACAGAAATAAAAGATTACTTTTAGCTTAACGCAAAAATTGTTCCTATATTAATTGAAAGTCTAATTACAACTTAAACTCTAACAAATTTTTGTAACAAACATTAAGAAATTGGAGTTAGATACTATTCATAAGCCTGAAAATATGAAAATAATCTTGTATTTTAATCCCACATATTTTGATTTTCAGTAAAACCAAAAATCATGTTTTCTTATTATTCACACATCTATTATAACATTTCACTAAATTTACATAAAATAATGTTTTGTTTCATAAAATGAATCACAAAATATTTTTTTTTCTATATAATTGTATACCTAATACTTACATAAAGGCACATACCAACATTAGTATCACGTAGTTTTTCAAAAAATAAAATTGAACTATAATACATTCTGTTAAACAAATATTGTTGTGAATCAGTGCCATTCGTAAGTAGAAAACTTTTATTTTCATCCATTTAATACTGTCGTTATTCTAAATGTAATATGTACTTTAAATATATCGGGTGATGTGATAGAAAATCAAACATATACAATGGCGTAACTAAGAGCCCGTAACCGCGAAAGAGGCCATTTAGCAGCGTTATAAAACAGTACATATAAGTTCTAAATTACGTTGTTTTTTTCTGTTGCTTAGTCTTTCCTAGACAAAGATGACAAATCTAGTAAGAGGCCCAAATAATGGAGTTACGCCACTGTACATTTAGTACAAAACTGTGGAAAATTCTTATATTATATTGATGTTCATAATTTGAAATATCACTGATTTTATTATTTTATTTTATTTTAAAACAACGATCATAAAGAATTATATAATGAGCTGGTCTGAGGTCAATAGCAAACTGCTCATCATGTAGAATATATTGTATATAAAGACAACCCGAAAAACCTTTGAAGCAAAAAATGCACTGTCCTACTTATTATTCAATATCACACCATAGAAGGCCATAAAAGATTTTGTAATTAACAACAGAGGAATTATTTTTATTAAACATATCCAAGTTCTTGCTTATGTTGATGATATTAGTAGTACAGCTAGGCACGTTCTAGACCACTTCAAGTAATTTATTGCCTTGAAGTGAGATGCTACAAAAGTAGGTCTCAGAATCGCTTAAAGGTAAAACCAAATGTCCATAAGGAGACATAATCAAAACCGTACAGAAAACGTCGTTAACCAAAACAATACTGAGACAGGGTACGAGTTTATATATGAGATATATCTCTTATATCTAGAAGAAATCTCGTCTGATTAGGGATTTCTTATCAGAAATGATGGATCTATGACAACTAAAACAACGAGAAAAGTCACCTCGGCAAAAAGAACATACTATGGGTTACGAATGGATTTAACGTTCCATACAATAACCAGACGGACTAAATTTAAGTTCTATTCAACTCTAATCAAACCGGCCAGACAGAGAATAAGTATATCACTTTGGACGCAAAACTTTGCGAACAATATGTAGAGGAGTGAAAGAAGAGGAATTATGGCACAGGCGTTATAATTTGGAATTGTATAGCCTCTCTGATAACCTCAGGCAAACAAGTCTGTCGAAATCAATAAACTTAATTGGACAGGCCATGTCGAGCGGATGAAGGATAACAATCCCACAAAAATTGCATTCAAGTGCTTTTATGGATGTTGTTGAAAAGGACCTTTAACAAGTAAAGGTCCAAAATTATAAAGAAAAGAGGATTAGGACGGTCTGGAGGCAGATACTGAAGCAAGACAATGCTCACCAAGAACTGTAACACCTTGGAAAGATAGACAAGATGCAATTCGACATTATTTGTTACAAATTCCATAATAGTCGCACAGAATCATGCGATACATACTTGAAAATTAATTTCCGAACACATTTTGATACACAAATGAAAACAGATTAGAGATTAACTTCACATCATCCGTTAATAAAATAATTCTTTAAGAAAAATTAAGTATTATGTTGTATCAACTATTAAGTTGTAGTGATTTGAATAAATCAGTCCATTCAAACAAAAACAGTGCATAATATCAAAATAAGGTGATGTTAAGTAAATCTTACACTATATAAATAAAACTGTTTTAAATAACGTTAAGTATTAATTACATCTGTACAAAATAGAAAAACTGATATATTTAATAGTTGCACATGAGATGAAGGCCACATAATTAGATAATTTTAGTTTATTTACACAAATAATTTTCCTGGTGTTCAACCTTGACCTGCCTGTTGTATGAACCAGAAGAACTACTCATCCGTAGTATGTAAGGTATAACGCTGTCTATTTGCACATGCCCGATTAATCCGGCGAAAAATAAGTCTTCTAAGATGGTTGGTTCTAAAGCACGCAAAGATGGTAATCGTAGCAAAAGTCTGCAACAAAATACATGTTTAATCTTTATATGTAATTAAGAATAAAAGCTAATATAATATATAAGTATTTCTACGTATGATGTTTACTATTGTTCAATTATTAGTTAGGAATAAAAGCAATTAACCAATTACAAATAACACGTATAAAATAAGGATTCCGTGTGATAATGATTCCTCTGCCCGGATTCCGTGCGATGTCCATGTACTTATACTACTGATTGACCTAGTTCCGATATTCATTCGTCATGACAAATATTTCCTTATTGCGAAAATGCAGCGTATGCATTACGTAATCAGGTAACATATGCTAGACGCTAACAAATAGTTTTTTACTCAAACAGCTGAACGTCACAATGTCTAGGTGTCGCAATCCTGACCTAGGATTACCTTTGTGACAATATTTTTAGGCGTTTAGAAATTATACAGCAACTATTGGCTTGTTGGGACAATACTCCCCATCTAGATGTAATAAGAATCTACTCTGCTCAAACGGAACTTACATCAGTTACCTATGATTTTGAGTGGAGATTTTAATGTGGATTTCTCAAAAGAAGACTCAAAGCCTTTAATTGAGTTTTTAAAAACCATATTGGATTTAGATATAAACCATTAAAGACGGTCTAAATATTTTTTGTCATCAATAAAATATTGTAGATAATAATGTGTAAAATATTTTTATTTACCTGGGTAGTCTGTCCATATCATCCGGACATATATTATTGATATATGTTCTTAAGCCTTGGAATGATTTTTCTTGAAATTTTTCCACTTGTCGCTTAGAAGTAAGTCCTGGCTGGTCACCAGAAAATAATGTGATAGCTTTCAAGTATGCATATTCATTATCATCTACATGTAATCTACTCATTGTTACTGAAAATTCCTGAATCTGACGAATATGCTCAGTTACTTGTTTTACTTTTGTTGCTGGAAGTTTACGTTGAGATACAGAAGTCTGCAATTGCGATATTAAAGAAAATAGCACTGTTGACAATGGAAGTGTCTGTGAACATTGTGCTAACCCTAACGTAAACAATTCTGCCCAGCAGCCTCTTAGTAAAGATATTTGGGTATCCAAGGGAAGTAACTGAAAAGCTGGGATGCTCCTTGCCCAATGAACTGACAAGAATAATAATCTAGATCCACTCTCACATACATAGTGCACATTTAAATAAGGAGGTACTGGTTCTGGTGTTTGTAAGTTAAAAACCATATGTTGATCTAATAAGAGTGGTCCATCTAACTCGTAAAACTTATCTGTTTCTGAATTTGTTGTCAACATTTGATCAATACTGTTGAGGCACTGAATTCGGGCCATCATATCTAATGCTTTTGATATAACATATTTCTCACGAGCAACAGATAAAACGTCTGTTAAATCTCTTCCTTCATTCGCACCGCCACAAGCTGTCATAACGCTGTCAAGCGAGATGTCATCTTCCATACTGGCCTGACTAGGAGACATTCGATACAACATATCGACAGTAGGATTGTTACCTGTTAAACATTTGTTTCCAAGCATCGACTCTCCCAAATAACATGGTTGTATTGGTGTAGCAGTACCACCAGCATGTCCACTTGTCATGTCATTAAGATCTTTTCTTATAAATATTTTGTTGAAGGAATTGGATGCATATGATGATGATGTATTACATGAAAAATCTTTTTTGTCCAAAATTGGCTTGCGTTCATGTTGAACAGCTAAAAAAAATTTATCTGCGTACATATAGTGTGTTTAAATATAGTAAATTATTTGAAAATATTTTTTAAAATTGATGTGTTAATTTTTACATGTGTCGGAAGTATTTAGTAAGCGAAAATGTCCAACAGAGAATGCAGTATGTCTGGGACAACATTTTGTACTGTAATCTTATAAACGTCCATGTAAGTGAAATTTTTTATAAAATGTAAAATGTTTAATAAGTATGGCAAAGGTTCTGCTGTCATTGGAAAATTGTATAAGAGTTCCGTGACAAAGTAAGTTTGTAAACCGATGATTTACGTATCAAGAACTTTCGTGTAATGCCCCACATCAAATTTAAAACATGTATTTTTTTCATAAATACAAAAACTGCGATATCTTTTAAAAAAATAATGATCAAAAATTCTATTTGCACTATTTTGTTCATACCACTGCATATTATACTAAATTTTTTTCAGATCTTTAGATTAGCCTCTCTGGATGTAAAAATTACCTACGTTTAAAGATCTTTCAATTGGTAGCCCACAATAATTTTAAAAAAAATTAATATTTTTATAAACATAATTGATAACAAATTCTTGTACTATTTATGTTCAAATTAATGTACATTATTCTAAAATATAAATATTTTTAGATTAAACTCTCTTGGTTATACTGCGGGGGACACATATTTGTTCGTATCAAAACCGGTGGAATTTTACGCAAAAGGAATCGAAGAGCTCCTTTATAAATGGCAAACGATGGTGAATATATAATATAATAAGATATATATAGTTTAGCTCTGCGAGCCTAGCAGGCCCATGGATTGTTCTGTAGTAATAGAATATGATACCATTGTAATATTTTTATTGAAAAATAAAATTAATATATGAAAACGAAACTTATTTACGACTAATACCAATATCAATAGATATTTAAATAATGACTGCAATGAATTAAAAATTTAAAATAATAAATGCATAAAAAATACTTACAATCACTACGCATTCCACATGCTAAACATTTTTGCAGCCTACAATACTGACATCGATTCCTATGATGTTTGGTTACTTCGCAGTTCTTTGACCCTCTGCACTGGTAGCCAAGCTGCTTACGAATTGACCTTTTAAAGAACCCTTTGCAGCCTTCACAACTAATTGCACCATAATGCCGACCTGAAGCCCTATCACCACACACTACGCACAGCTCTATAGTTAAGCACACCGAACTTGAATTGCTTCGATTCTTTTCATGTATCATTTCTGGTTTCATTGACTGATCCATATTTATAAACATTTACTTAAAATATATATATATGTATATATGCATATATATACATATATAACCTTTATAATTGGTGTCGTTAGTCATAAGATATTTGTCGATTTATCATGTTAAATTATAATAAATATTGTTACAAACATTAAAATATCACAAATATATTAAGGGTTACACTTCGTCGAATTATCATTGCGTTCGAAGTTTACTACTTTCCATTAATGCACAAATATATATCAAATGACACTTAAAACTTAAGCCATGATAATATTTGGCTTTTACCCTCGGTACTACAAATATTTATCCCCATTCAAGTTTAGCGTTAAGAGGAGACGGAAGTAATAAAAAATTGGAATGAAGAACTGTTCCACAGATATCTGGCCAATTAAGTAGGCCAGGTGGAATACACGGCTAATATATTACATTATTTAGTTGTTCAACATTATTTTACCTCCTTTAATAAAGAGGTACTCTTCTTTTTTTATCAGTTCAGCGGGAATTACAAATTGTTTTATGGCGGTGATCATGGTTCTAACAAAACAGTATAAAAAATATTAACAAAATATCTTTTAACTAAATAAACTTTTTTTCTAATTTATTTTTTACAAAACTTATTAATTGTAGAATTTATAGATATCAACAGATTTCAATAAACCTGATTCTAAAGTTATAATGCCTAAATTATTAACTCAAGAATAAAAAGGACCTTTCTCCTAAACAATTAGTCCAGACAAAACCAGGGATGTGCCGTAGAGAATGAAATGTAATGTATACGTAATCTACCTTGTAGTTTGTCTACGTTTTGTAGACAACAATGGAAAGTTAACCTGAAATTGGCGAGTTTTTTGAAAATTTTCCTCGTGTTACAAATTGCAAGTTATAGTCATTGTTAAATGGAATTTTGATGGTAAAATGAAAATAATATAAACGTAATAGACTTCGTTCAACATAAGAAAAACACAGGTATCATAAATTACGTCATCAATTCTGCGCGAGAAAACAGCTGATCACATTGACGTACATAAGGGATTTAAACAATTGTAGTGGATACCAAACAAACAAAATAATGTATTTCAAATACATTTTAGTAAACGGTATACCTTGAAACGTACGAGAAATAAATAATAATAACGGAAATAAACAAACAACATCGCACAATACGCGTAGTCACAAACAAATCAAAGTGACGCCACTGAAATGTGTTAAACTAACTATTGATAACGTAATGGACGAAATTTGGTTTCTGCACATGGGAGACGCTAACATCCGCCTTTGTTATTTTTATGTTGAACGAAGTCTACACGTGTCTTTATTTTCCCTAGGTCTTGGTCCCAATATACTACCTTGAGGTACGCCTCGGTGGAGGAATAGTTTCTTAGAACTTACATTGTTAATTACTACAACTTGACTTCTATTGGACAGGTAACTGGAAAAAAAAATAATAACATCCTTGCCAAGGCCAATGAAATTTAAAATTGACTAGAGGATTTCATGATTAATGCTACCAAAGGCTTTCGAAAACTCGAGCAGGATTAATACCGTTAAGAGTCTTGAGTCTGTAGCACGTAGAATTTCGTCAGTAATATGCGCAAGTGCAGTTGTACAGCTAAAATTAGGTCTAAAGCCCGACTGAAATGGTGGTAATAAGTTGTTATTTAAGTAATTACGTAGTTTGTCAATAAATTTTCTAAAACTAGATAGGGTAGGCAGAATGCTTATAAGTCGTAGATCCTTATGGGATGTAGGCTGATTTAATTTAGATTTGTAGTTTTTGAGGTGAAAACGAAAAAAAAAACAGTTTTCGGTATAATTCTAAAATTATTTATAATAATCACTTTTGGTTTTATAGTTAGAAAGTGCCTAGAAATCTTTTCCGCAGTAATTTGTGTATGAAAACTACATTAACATTTCTTGGATGTTTTTACGAAAATATACCATTGGGGTATAAAAAATAAATGGCATAGGATACTTAAGTAGATGAATGGTTTTTGGACAATCTAAAATTCACTACACATATTTTTATTCATCTATAATAATAACATTATTATCTTACAAAAGGAATACGTCGTTAAGATACATAGTTATTAACTTAGTCTTAACTTAAATAATACAGAATTTACAGTTACAAAATAAAATAAAACTACTAAACAATTCTATTTATTATATAATGATCTTTCTATATACATAGTGTTTGAAGAAACAATAATGTACAGTTGTACAATAATGTACTACTAAATTAAATGAACAGTTGCTTTATACTTTTTTTAAAACATTTTTTTATAACAATCAACATTCAAGTTTAAATATACAACTACCAGATGTGTTCACTTATTCTGACACATTTATAGATATTGTTTTACCCTTTGGATCGTCGAAACGATCCATGGTTTTAATATCCATAATCATACATAGACCGAAGGTCATTATAAGAGCTAGAATAAATGTAACAAATATTCCGGACCAAATTGGGCCAGTAGTAAATCCTACACAGTCATAGGCAGAGCTGAAAGACATCTGGGGATTGGTCTCTTCTTTGGTGCTGCTGGTCTTATTTATGAACAAGGGTTCAACCTGTTAAAATAAAATCATTATAATATGTTGTTATTTCTATATTATATGTCGATGTATTTATATTAATAAAATTGGAGAGGCTATATATGTTTTTTTAATTTTCCGGTTCATACCGTATTAGCCGAAATAAAACGCGGCACCGAATTTTTTCATGAAGATATTTAGAAAAAAATTAAACCGAAAATCGCATCGGTGTCGTCAGTATGCTCGTTCACGCTTTCAGTCTCCCACAAAATGTCATCTTCAGACTCATTATTGGAAATGAAATATTTCTTAAAACCTTCACTATCGATTCAGGTTCGATCTTCTGCCAGGCGGTCGCAATCCATTCTCCTAAAAGTGAGACTGAGGATTTCTTTATTTTTCCTGAAGGTCTCAATGTGTAATTTCCCGCTAATACCCAATTGTTTTATTCTTTTCGTAAGTCGCCTTTAAATGTTTTATTGACCACCACATCCAAGACTTGCAACTGAGACTATAAATATTGTGGTTACACAACTACAAAGGTAAGGTTACAAAGAATTAACGGACAAGAACTGAGGCACGAAGTAATAGAACGCATGATTCGAGATTTAAACATCTAGTGTGAAAGCAAGTCGATGTTAAAAACATCGGTGAACTTTAAGTTCACTCTTCTTAAATTTCTAGTGTGAAAATGGTATAACATAATGTAAATTTAAAATATTTAATAATAAAAATATACATCTATCTATAAATAACATACCTGAAATCCAGGAATTGAAAGATAGTAAGTACTGTTTACATCTTTAATTTGTGATTTACCACAATGATATGAGAATCCAACGGGCGCATAAATTTTGGGAAGAAGCATAACTGTTGTAGTATCTTGTAGTACTGTTACCTCATTTAGCACCCAATATTTATTAGGAAGTAATACAAAGACGAAGGTAATTCTGAAAAATAAAAAAATAATAGATTTGCATTCATGAATAAGATAAGGAATTTTAATAAAATGAATAAATAAGTCAATACATCATGGAACCAATATCAATATTGAATGCAATCAAAGGACAAGTATTTGTGGATTTATGAAAATTTGATAGACAAATACTTCTGTCCTTTTTAATACATGACAGGATCATAACGTTTGAAATTTGATTAATTGTTTTAATAATATTAACATTTTAATACATGTACAAATATGATTTTTTTCACTTTGCTAATGAAAACTTTGATTTATAATTAGTAAAATGTATTGGTTTTTGCTAAGTTGTGCTAAAGACTGTAGTGCGCAAGCGATTTGACCCATATTCAACCCTAAAAAAATTTAGACATTTGCACATACTTTATTCAGAATGAAGAGATAGTAATCACGCACTGTTCACGTGCTAATTTTGGTCGATATCTCGTTTTTCGTTGGCTGTTGAGTCGTTAACTTAATGCGACAACCAATATGGTAGCGACTTCAATCGATTTCACGTGATTTTTTTACTATTTCTGCATTTTGAACGGAGTACAGTTATATTTAATTAATAAGATAATCCCTTGCGCATCTTATCTCAATACTATCCGAGTAGAAAACACCTGGCCGCCCGCACCGAGTATTTTAAATAATAAACACTAGCTGGAAGACTACAAGGTGATTTTTAAGGGATGTAGTAATATAACAGGAATTCACTTAATATTTTGTGCCAACTGCTAGAAATGGTTGTCTAAATTACACGATTAAAATAATCCGCTGTTGACTGTTGGCATCTATGCATAAACATTGAACTACAAAAATATCTATTTAACTTATATTTTAAAATCATAAACACTTATATTTTCAAATTTTAAAAGTGTTAGATGTGTTAATTAATAGCCAATGACAATTATTAATTAATTTTGAAAACAAAATTAAGCATTTTAGTACAATTACATATATACCTCAACCAGAGAAAGAAAGCGAATTTGAAAGATACGAAATTGCGACACGAAATGCGCCGCCACTACTGTTTTTTGGTTGAATTATACCTATAAACCCTATAGGGATATAAATTTAAGATCCCAACGCCACAGCGGTTAATTTTTAACTTCGATAGAGGATATTCAAAATTGTGTTGTATTTACAAAGCTGTCAAACTAAAATGATAGGAATAAATATATTTTACATTATTTTATGAATAGGTTTTACCGTTTTATCAACAAATAAGTGCACACAAATGTTTAAATTGCAAAAAAATATCATCTATCGAAGTTAAACATTATTTAAATTTTCCTCTATGGCTAGCAAAGAGACAAAAGTGGAACAAAACCTGAAGGACAAAAGTTGCCATCTGTCTTTGTCCACCAAGTTACGCTTAGTGCGCACGCTTGAAATACTGCCATGCTATTGGTTGATTAGAAGTTAACTTGCTCGCTAAAATGTAACATACCCACATTCTTCCTTTATAATTTTTACAACTATCCCATTTTTATTTTAAATTTGGGAGGAACTGTTACATTCAAACTTGTACCATTAATACAATGCATGTGTATTTTTCCCTATTCAGACGTAAGGATAGAATTGAGTATATTTTATCTTTCTTATTTAACATCACTTTCAACTCTTTGCTTTTATTGGGTGCACACGGTATAGAGTTTATAGATATGTACAATCATAACACTAATATAATCTGACATGTGACAATGTCAGAAAATAGCTGCTAAAATAGGTTGATTTAGAATATTTGGAAGTAGCACATAGGATGATGTATCTTTTACATAATTACACCCATTAAAAATCGCCTTGT
The DNA here is from genome assembly GCA_963971575.1 of Liopterus haemorrhoidalis. Lineage (NCBI taxonomy): Eukaryota > Metazoa > Arthropoda > Insecta > Coleoptera > Dytiscidae > Liopterus > Liopterus haemorrhoidalis. The sequence continues at coordinate 61,669,230 of OZ020614.1, forward strand.
ATTACTGACCTAATTTAATTTTTACTCAGTTACACTTACGTATATTTTTTCACATCCTTGGAGTCGTCGGTACATTCTAATGGTAACTCAATAACTGTTTCAGTCACATTTGACGGTTTGGTATTGTTTGGGCAGGTCAATGTGAAAGATGTTTCATTCTCCTTCTCAACAATTTTATAAACAATATTTTTCATGTCAGATGCATACATAATAATATTTTCTGTCAGAATTAGTAGAGGCTCTGGATTGGTAGGATCATCACCAGCTGCTAATAAATGACGACGCTGTCTGCCATGATCTTCTTGTTCGTTGGGAGATAACCAAGAGGAGTGTCTACCAGTGTATAATGCTATTACATCTTTGTGCTCAGATATTAATTTTTTATATGTCATATACATGAAGCTATCATGTCGACCAAGCATTGTAGCTCTATTTTCGTTTTCTCTAGCATCATTTAAATCGATTATAATAACTTGGCCTGGTTCTACTTTTAGGTTCTTTGCTTTTGCATACGATATTTCTCTAATGTTCGTATTTAATTTTTTGAGCACCTGAATGGGGTTTTCTACATGTGGGTAATAATTAGATTGCCATTTACTTTTAATATTTGATATTTGTGCAAATACAGGATCTCCATTGAAATCATACGAGATGAAATCTTCTGGGCTAAGCTGTAGAGTACATCGTTTTAACATTAAATAATATAACTTTACATAATTGTCATACTTACACTTTCTTCTGCAAAAACTACTAAAATCGAATTCTTATTCTGCAATTTATCTGATATAATGTCCTTAAAATCCTCTTTATATATACGACTTAATGCTGGCAAAGGGCTGTCACTCCTATAAATAATTTAGTTTTTTAAAAAACTACTACTAAACACTTGTTTTTTATTTTATAGTATAATTTCACTGAACAATTATATTTCACAATTACAGGCCTGATATTTCTTAAATATGTCAAAAAAAGGGTGTAAATATAGAAACATATAAATATGCAAAACAAAAATTATACATACTTCACTGTGTTCCACATTAATATTGGTACATATTTAGAAGAATGCGCATTGCAAATTAAAAATGAAAAATAAAATAATGTTAATGTAGAGAACAAATTTAATAAAGCCATGTTGAAAAACTGAAAATGAAGAAATGAAAGGTTCGTAGTAAGACACGGGATACTTGTCACGAGTTATCTCCACTTATCACGTGAAACCAATTTTATTATCTGCAATCCTTGGTTGATAGTTCATAACGCAGCATAAAAAAATTACTTATCTGAATTGAGCAGCATACTATTATGATACTAATTTCACTAGATTTATCAATAAAATTTAGCGACATCTATCAATGTACTACAGTACTAAAATATGCTTTGACGGATTGTGTCAAAGCACAAATATTATATACGCAAACCAAAGCGGTAATATTTCTAACACATAGAAGGTGGCAGCACAATATACGTCTTGCGTATCTTTTTGTTATAAAGCAGGCTCAACATTAGCAAACCGAGGCTGCAATATATCGGTTAAAGGGGCCTACACAGGGGGGGTTTCAATAGATTGGGGAAAGGAGAAACGCGAACTCTAGCGCTGGCTCAAGATTATTAAAGTAAAGGTTGTCTCAGAACTTCTGACCAATCAGAGCGTGAGAGGGAATATGTCACACGTATGCTTAGTTCAAACTAACATACAAAATTAATATAGATGTTGCACGTTTTTAAATATTTTTATTGACTATTTTCATAATAGATATTTATTTCAAGACAGTTCTACTGAATAAATTATAAATAAAAACCTAAAGAAATTTTATACTGATTTATAAAAAATTTAAGGTGATGGGTATTTGTATTATATTTAATAAATAATAATAAAATCGAATACAAATATAATTGTAGGTATATTTAAATAAAAATAGAAAAACAGTTTGCTATAAAAATATAGTAATTAATAAAATTGGAGATTATATCTCTTTTTAAAAACGGCTGGACGTATTTTAACGAAATTTAGTACAATAGAGTAGAACCAGGATCAAATATAGGCATGGTATCTCAAAATTTTCTTTTTTAAGCGGTGGGTTAAAATTGGTCCTAAAAAACTTAATATATTTTCTTTATAAACAGAACTATCTTAACAGAAAAAAACAGTGGAGTACGCAGAAAAATATTTCGGGGGGGGGGGGGGGATATATTGAATTATTTCACTTATTATTCCCTTCACATCAAAAATGAATGCAAAAAAAATTATTTAGAACGAAGAAACATTCCTTTCGAAGAAAAAAGAAAGTAAAACAAGTAGAAAATCAAAAAATTAAACGAAATTTTTATATCTATAGCCAAAAATCAAACTTCACGTGTATATAACATATACGAAAAACATAGACTGACGTCCCGTTAACATACGGATGACGCGTAGCCTCTCTATTTACTCCCACCACTACAAGTTACGAGACAATCATATACTTTAAGAATATTGAACGAAGTCTAGACAGATTTATCAGTAAATTTTAGTGACATCTATCAATTAAAGTACTAAAATATAATTAGATGGTTTGTGTCAAAGCTCAAATATTACAGACGCAAACCAAAGCGATAATATTTCTAACACATAGAAGGTAGCAGCACATTATTCGTGACTAAAATTACCGAATCGGCGCCACTATCGTCTTCTGAACTCATGACACGCAGGGCATGAGGATTTTTTGATTTCACGGATTTCTTAATATCTCTTAGGGCCAGTGGTGGCGTTAGCTCTTGAAAGATGGGGGGGGGGGGGAGGCAGAAATTTTTGAGTAAAATTTGGGAGGGCCAGGAAATATTTGAAATAATTTTTTCAACCGTTTACACATGAAAATACAAGTGATGACCTAAAAAAAAGTCCTCACTTCTAAAATACATTTTTCTCCAAGCAATTCTGGGGGGGCCAACTGGAGGCCAGAGAAATTTTTGCCCCCTCCCCCGGACCCCTTGCTAGCACCAACACTACTTAGGGCCGATGGGATATCGAGTTTTTGCTTACAAAGATTAATCATACAAATGCCGAAAAACTTATCTCAGGATTTTGTCCTAGTCAGCCCCTAAAGGGGTGAAACTACAATTGGGGTAAATTATACATCCCGTTGTATTACTTGTATTTGTTGAGTCAGAACATTCCTTCTTGGCATATGGTGTCTTTAAAAAATATCTGGAAATAGTTTTGACAGTTTTTTTAAATTTCACTCTTAAAGGGGTAAATGGGTATTTTTTATTCGATAGAACATTCCTTGGACATAGATATATAAAATTCGCAAGGTATATTCCACTAAGAAGAGATTTTTCGTAAGTCGACCTCTAAGGGGGTAAAAAGGGGGTGAAATATGATTTAAGAGATTCCTTAACATCTCTTAGAACCAATCAGATATCGACTTGGACAAAATTCTCAAAATCTCTTAGGACAGATAAGATATCGTATAGGTTTTTGCTTACAAAGGTTACCCATACATAAGTTTAAAAACAAACTGAGGATCTTACGCTAATGAGATCATCAATATACCGTAGCGAAGCACAGGTTTTCAGCTAGTCTTTGATAATATTTGAATCATAGAGTCGGCAGTCGATACCTTTTCCGACTTTCGACTCCAATTCACGACTCCTCTAAAATACTTCGAATTCTCGACTCTCGTCTCACGATTCCGACTCCGACTCCCCATCCCTGCTTGAATAGACGTAGGCGGCAGCCCTGTGGGTACCGCAATTTTAATTGAACTTTGAAATGGTTAATGGTAAATGGCTGAAATGGAAACTATAGTCAGCATGCCGAATAAACAATTTTGTGAAACTTTACCAAGGGTTTTATTTAATAACCTTTTACCTTTATTCGTATTTCATCAAGTACAACTATAAACTTTTTAATATAATAAATAATACTTCATCTAAGTTCTCGTTACTACCTTACATGTATTTTTTTCCGTACTAGAATATTGCTGAATAAACTTAGAGAAAAAAATAATGTATCCAAAAGAAAATTTAGGTTTATGTTAATGAAGAATTTGGTATATTATCGTTCTACGTTTGCTTCATTCTGCCGTAATATAAAGATAACGTGTACATAAAACGTTAGAGAGGTATCAAAAGAATTCCCGTTTTGAATATTTATGTAAATAACTCTGCTAAACGTAACATTTTCTTTTCTTTGGCATTTCATGTTAACATTAAATCTTAATTTCAATGCCTTGCTTTCACACTGTCTGTCTATATATAATAATCGTAATACAGAAGCGAGATAATGAAAAAGGAAAATTAAAACATTACCATTTTTTCGATTAAAGAAAAAGTTGCTGCCGTACAAAAGGATAAAGGATCCCTTTCAAAGAGCAACTTGACTTAAAATTACAGGTGAGAGAATCCACAAGAGCCAATCTCAGTGGCGTACGCAACTAATTCTCATATTGAGTGCTATGAAACTACACTTTTTAAATACATATTTACAATTTTAGCAAAAATGTAATTTTATCAGTAAAATAAATGTATTTCAACATTATTTATACATTTAAATAAAATCATCACGCACTGATATAAGGGAGATCAGGGCTGGTTGGCAACAGGGTGTAAGTTTATACAGGGGCGGCTCAAGACGGTATGCAGGAAATTTAGAAAAAAAATACTGTTACTGGGCGGCACTTCAGGCTTCTAGTAAAAGGGGGGTGCTAAAAAGGAAATTTGAAAAAAAAAACTACTTTTTTTACTGGGCGACACTTCAGGCTTCTGGTAAAAGGGGGCTAAATTTCCTTGCCCCATGCAAGGAAATTTAGCGAAAAAATAAAAACTAAAATGCTTCTAAAATGAGATATTAGTAACCAAATGGAAAATTAAACTTACTACGATATTAGAAATCAAAATAAAGTCGATAATACCTCTTTATTTTAGCTACAAAAATATAGTAAAAAAAGTTTCATTCTGTCTTCGTAACGCTATGATGGGTCTATCAGATCACTGGGTATATCAGTGATGGCATCCTACCGGTTCGGACCGGTTCACGCGAACCGTTTCTTAAAATTATTGAAACCTTAGAGAACCGATTGTTAGAATTGTTAAAAATAAATGAATTACTCTGACTTCAGTTTTGGATCGTGCGCCGTGCCCTGCAGTGTTGCAAATGTAATATTTATTTTATAGGTTATTAATAATACGCTCTTAAAATTATTTCCTTATATTTAATAAATGGAAGTAAGTGATTTGTTTTCACTCTTAAAAATACAGGATAGGTTCCTAGATATCACATGACTTTATAGAACCGCTTCCTGAAAATTTAGGATGCCATCACTGGGTATACCCGTAATATTTTGGGTTTGCGCGTATGCACGTTGCTGGGTTAAAAGAGGAGAATTAAAAGATGGTCACAACCTTTTAAGCCGTTAAATCACATTTTGAAAAAAATGCCATTTTTATGTTTTGGTCTTTAAATAAAATTCATTGATCTTAAGAAGTTTAATCAATAATTTTCGTCATACATATCTTATATAAGAAACTCACGAACAAAAAAAAATCCAAAATTGGACAAATTATTTAAATTTTATACCTTAGCAATCATGCCAATGTCATTGCATTAATAGATTTATTAGTTTAAAAATTACCACCACACTTTATTTTGAATATCACGCATATTTACAAAAATTAAATTTTCTCTATTTATAATAGTTATCAAAAAAATTATTACAAAAATATATGTGGGGGGGGGCGCCTAACCTAATTTTAGGTACCCTTGAGCCGGCCCTGAGTTGATACAGGATTTATAATGACTTTATTTGACATCGGATGAGCCACCAATTGATTTAGTTAACCAATATAAAAAACAAATGCTTGGTAGGTAAATTCCACTATTTTTATTTAATCTCATTCAATACTAGGGTGCATCACTTTGACCCGGAAACAAAGAAACAAATTTGTCTCAAATGAGTAAATATTTTATCTATCTATCTATATCAATGTAGCGGCAAGTTTAATATTTTGTAAAATTGTATTCTTAAAAAAATATCCAGATACAGATACATGCCAAAAATGTATGTATCTAGATACAGCTAGATACTTTTGGAAAAATACTGAAAAATGAAAATACCATATTTCTTACCAAACAAACAGCGCATGTTAATCAGTATTATACAGGCTGTTCAAAAATGACCGTAACGTCACAAAAAGCCCACTAAATTCAAGGTAAAACACTATTCTACGGAATAAATTTGTACTAAACAACGTATGTATTATGTTAGCCATATGTGCGGACGTATGAGCTGCGTATCTATAAGTCTTATAGATACGCAGCTATGTTCTTGTTAAGAGGATGTTCCTTTCAATCGAATTTTGGCCCTAATTAAAGTGGAATTCGTGTAATGTCACGATCATTTTTGATCACTAATAAAATATTACTGATAAGAAATATGTGATTATTATTATTTTTTCTCATTCCATACAAGTTCAATTTATAAACAAAATTTCAGTTGACATTCTCACGCTTACAAATTAAATTTATATGAACATTTAATAATTTATTCAATTTTACGTCCTTTAGGACAGTGTTACTCAACAGGTGGTCCACGGACCACTGGTGGTCCTTAGCAAAATTTTAGTGGTCCGCGAAAGGATTATAAATTATTATTTTTGAGATTTTTGCTAATTTTTTTATGATTTTTTGTTCATTTTCTGTGTATTTTGTTCATTTTTCAGTGATTTTTTATTACTAAGATATATGTAGAGTTTACATATACAGTTTTTTTATTAGTACATTTATTATTAGGGGTCCGCAGTAGAAAATTAAATATTTTACTTGTCCGCGGTAGAAAATTAAATATTTTACTGGTCCACGGTAGAAAATTTAATATTTTACTGGTCCACGGTAGAAAATTTAATATTTTACTGGTCCACGGTAGAAAATTTAATATTTTACTGATCCGCGATATGTTTTCAGTTGAGAAACACTGTTTTAGGAAACACACCTACTTATCTTACCGATTTCAATTAAGAAATGAACTTAATATCCACACTAACATGGCCGGCCTTTGGGTGAGGCGGTCTAGAGCAAGGCTCAAGTGAAGAAATGCCTCAAAAAAAATTATCAAAATGTATTTTCAATCACTGGATACTTTTGAAGGGCCTTAATTTGTCTTGCCCAAGGCTTCACAAAACCACGGTCCAGTCCCAAACCACTTGTGTGGATATAATTTTTCATATGTTGTTAGTAAATTACTCATCAAAACAGCAACAATAGTAATTCAAAAATTTAAGTTTTCATTAATAATGACCAGCGGCGTAGCCAGGATTTTTGTTTGGAGGGGGCCTGAAAGACAGAAAATTATTTAAAATATAATGTCCTCATTAAAAAAAAAAGTTACCTCCAAAATCTAATGACGAGCAAAAAAAAGTCTTTATATCCAAAATCTAAATGAGCAAAAAAAAAATGTTCTCTCCTCCAAAATTCAAGTGATGAGCAAAAAAAAAAAAGAAAGGTCTTCACTTCCAAAATCCAAATAATAATGAGCAAAAAAAAGGTCTTCACCTCCAAAATACAAGTAATAGCAAAAAACAAAAGGCCCACACCTCCTTCCTTGGGGGGGGGGGGGCGTCGCCACTGATGACCCATTGTCCTTAAGTGTTGTACCTACTATTGTGGTAGGTACTTAAATACCTACTATTTTTACGGCCGTTCAAAAGCTACGAAAAACGAGTGAGAATATATATATTTTTTGACATTCCATATAATTTTAATTTGTAAACGTCAGAATTTTAATTGTTTTCTGAATTTTATTTACAATAAAAATAAAATATTTAAAATGATAATTTACAATTAAACTATTATATCAGCTCGGTATCATGGTATAAAAATAAAGTAACGATCAAAGTATCTGAATTACAGATACAAGATACTAAAATTTAAATATCTAGATACAGAAACAGATACATATTTCAAAAAGAATCTAATTCCTATCTAGATTCTTGAAAAAGTATCTAGTTACTGTATCTAGATACTTGTATCTAGATACATTACAACAGTGTTCTTCAACCTTTTTGCACTCGAGGACCGGTGAAAATAGGATAAATATTTCGCGGACCGGCTGAAAGCTAAGACACAAATAAAAACCAATTTAGATAGTATTTTATTATTATATAGGTATATGTTATACATGTATACAATTACAATTTTTAGTGCGACATCTCCTGCTGCTTCTTTGTTAGAAAATTTGATGTACGTGGCTGCAGTTGTTTCTGAGAGACGAAACGCTGCATTAACATCCATTCGATTTCTGTGTTTTGTTTTTATAATTGACATGGCTGAAAAAGTCTTTTCGCATAAATAGGAAGTCGAAAAAATGACCAAAAATTTGATAGCTTTATAACTCAAAGATGGATATTCTTTTTCTAGAGATTACCAAAATTGAGACAATGATTGCATTCTGGTCTTCGGGTCCAGACCCCCCCCCCAGGAATGGAAAAATCATATACTTATATAATACAAACTAAGTAAATGAAAATAAAAAAATCTTTTATTAATAAAAATTAAATTTTAATCAAAATTAAAATATATATGAGCCAACTCCTCTCCGTAAAAAAAACCAGAGTTTCGAACCGTTATTTTTTTCGTTTCGGTTTTCGTTCCGATTCAGTTAAAAAAAATATATCGGTTCGGTTCCGGTTTTCGTTCGGGCAAAAATAACGTTTTTTTGGTTTTCGGTTCAGTTACGAGTGATAAATTTGTAAATGCTTGTATTTGTATTAGAAATTTATTTTCTACTATAATTTAGTAGAACATTTTATTCCTTATTTTGTAATAATCATACCAAGGCCGGTGCCAGGGGGGGATTCTTGGCGTTCACCGTCCCCCCCCCTCCCGAAATAATAGAAGCGCATTTTTTTTACTTACCAGTTAAAAAAATTAGGATTTTTTTTCTGCTCATCAGTTTAAAAAATAATCTTAAATAAAATGTATTTTATATTCACTCACATAAACATTATCTGAACCGAAATAAACCGATATTTTTTTTTCGGTTCAGTTCCGGTTTTCGTTCCAACAAAAATAACAGTTTTTTTCGGTTTTCGGTTTTCGGTTCAGTTCCAGTTCGAAGCCCTGAAATAAAACAATATATTTGTATTTTTTTAAAGGATATTTTTTCGAAATGGACCCCCCCCCGATTAATTTTCTGTGTGCGCGCCTGATTGCATTTTATGTCTGGACACCAGAGTGACATCAGAAGACAACTCGATCAGCTTTTCTTTTTCACGAGGATCAAGTGCACATGACTCTATTTCTTCCAAGAATGGATTATTAATCCAGAGGTTAATAATAATTCGTTACCTTTACGAGGATCCTCATTTTCAGGAAAATGATTATTAAAATTTTTAGCTATTTTTCTTAAATGTTGACTTATTATGTTGAATATGACTTTCTGGTTGGCATCAGCAGCAATCAGAAATTCTTCCAAAAGTGGAAACATTTCTATATTTTCCTCTTGAAAGTGACTCTTCCAAATAGCTAGCTTCTTTTTGAACGCATACATTTTAGGCGAGAGGCGTGTTATTGGGGCTAGTAGATATAAAATAGATCATGGTTCGGACAAAAGTTAGGTTCTGCATCGACTAAAAAAATGTGCTATATGCTCGCGTGTGCATCTAAATGATTCGGTCGAAATTTTTCACGGACCGGCAGGAATTTCCTGCGGACCGGTCCGCGGACCATAGGTTGAAGAACACTGCATTACAACACTGATTGTTCACTAATAGGATAGGTAATATTATTGTGGTTAGTGATTTATTTTATTTGTCCATATTTTTAATCAGTTTGATCATCGCAATTATTTACATATTTCTCAAATAGAGTGCATAATACTGATTAAAATAATATATTTTATAATTATTATTAAAATAATATAATAATCTTTTTTAATTACTTTTGTTGGCAGTGTTCTGGTGTGCATCTGTGATTTTGGTAAGGGTAGATAGACACGTTAAAAATGATTACTATATAAATGATGTTATATAAATTAATGTAATGTAATAAATGTGAAGTTAAAAAGCACGTGGTGCGCACGCACAAATGGGGTGGGAGTTAGAGCAAGGAGGAAGGAACTGTCAGTTGACACGGGTGGTTGTAGTATGATAGTCGCGCGAATACTTCGTTTCATCTAGTATCAACCACGTGAGATTTGACATTCTTCAACATGAACACACAAACAATATACTACTAACTGTCATACCGTTGTTATGGTTCTATAATTTAATAAATAATATTAGTGACGTCATTTATACAAAAATTAATAAATACATTTATTAATTATGGAGAATTCGGGTTATGTACCGAGTGCGGGTCATATGTCATCGCCAGCTCTTGTTGTTTTTTCACAAGCTACTGGAGGCTTAACTGAGGCCTTGCGTATCCAAAGACCGTTTAATCCACAGGTGAGAATATGTGTCAGTGCTCTAATAGCCTCTTAAACCATGCTCAAAAGTAATTAGGAGATGTTTTTTTTTTTATTAAATTATAGTGTATTGTTCCAAATGTAGTTAATTTAAAATTGTGTTCAGTGCTAATACCGTGCAATTCTCTCTACTAAAATATTTTATTTTGTGATATTTCCCTAGTTTTGATGGTAATCTATTCTTATTTGTACTTTAGTAAGTCCAAATAAACTGAATGATTTTTGTTTTTATTTAACTGTAAGGGCTCAAAATGAGTTAATTGTTAGAGGATAGGAAATCCTATATGAAGACCTAATACTCTAACAGCTATTATTTTTATACTATCACTTTGTTACATAATTTCAATTACTTTATAATATATTTTTATTTAAAGAACTATTTCATTTACGCCTATATTTGATTTTATAAACATTTAATTGAAACAAAATATCAAAACATATGAATATTATAAAAACTGAAAAGGTTAAAAAGTTGATCTTGCAATTAATTTTTCTTAATAACTATTCAGACATATTCAGTTTTAACTTTATATCTCTCAATCAAATAATTTCTGTAAGTTTTAATTTAAATTCAATTTTAATGCTAGTAGTTTAAACATTTTTAAAGAAAATTTATGGAAAATGTTTCTAGAATTCTGGCACAGGATAGAAATTAAAACAATAACATAGTACCATACTTACTAATTGTGGTTGTTTCGTGGTTGAATTAGTTTTGGCGCAGTCGGCGTCGGATTCAATCTTGTTGAGGCGTTTTCTTCTTTCTGCGTTCAGTAACACAGATTATTGAAGTCCAGCAAAATTTAGTTAAAACAAAAATGGTTGTTATCTTCAATTCATTTTCGGATTGTCGTTTTGTATCTTCGTCGAAGCTATAAGCCGTTGCTTATTTAGTTTGACAAATCCGGTGCTGGATGTTAACGATTTATTGTTATTAATATTATTATTAACAGCTACGGCGTCTTCCTATTTCCAATCTATACTGTTGTCTATCCTGATATCATTCACTTTTGTTCATATTTTTTCGGATTCCTTCTATTCAGCTTTTCCTGGGTCTTCCTATTTTGCGGCTCTCTCTTGTTGTCCATAATAAAACTTTTACTAATTTTCCATCTCCCATTCATTCTGTCAGTATGATCAACATCCATAATTTCTATAATTCTTTGGTTCCTCACTCTTCTTTGAGAATTCTAGGCAGAAAAGAAATATTAAAATTATAGCACATTTACCTTAATTTGTGGGTTTTCAAAAACCTTAATCAAAGTAGTTTTTGGCACAAGACGTCTAGCTATTAAATGGAATATATATTTTAAAGCAAATATTTCTGGAATTCTAGGCAACAAAGACATACAATTGCCGCATTCAGCAGACTCATTCGTGAAGTATTGGTTAGTAATTTTTTTCACACCGGTCGCCATTTTATTAACCGGATATCATTTACGGTTAGTTGCTCACCGGTGGATATACTGACAGTTGTATATCTGTGGTGAGAAGGAAAAAGGTGTTAAGTCAATTTGCTTAGTCACTGAGGAGGATCATTTAAAGAACAAGTTAATTTTAAAATTACCGTAAAGGCTTACATTCAAATCTATTTAATAATTGTTGAAACAGATATTCAGATATTACATTCTACCACAATTACTTCAAAATAATTTTCCTTTCTTGCTACTTCATTTTGTTTGAATATAGGTATATTTAGATGCGTTAGTTGCTCTACTAAATTCAGTACTAAATTTAAATCAATTCCGCTTGCATCAAACATATGTTCCATTTTTTATAAACTTTGAAACAATGTTTTCGAAAAGACATTGTTTATTTCTTTATTTCTGTCATTATCATCGGTCATTGTTTAGATATTGTAGTTTTCATATATATCCTTCGACAGCGCTGTCAAAAAATGTACATTCAGTAAAATTCACCGGTAAGTTTGTACCGGTAAGTCACCAATGAGTCTGCTAAATGCGGCCAATAATTGTAAATTTGCTTCTCTGTGTTCATGAGCCTTGATTTTTTATTAAGTACGGCATTTTATAGTAAAATATTGTTAAATTCAATAATTTTTATCTAATTTTGCTGAAATAAGTCAAAAATAAGCGCGCGCTCTACTACCGTCGCAAAGTTTCGTCCGTTATGTATATTTTAATTTTTGTATTTATAACATTTTTATTTAATATTAGGATAATGTATTAAGAAAATAGCCTGTATTTTATATTTGGCTTAAGAAAGTATTTAATAAATTGATTTATAATTTTTGATAATTTAAGAAAATAAAAACAAAACATTTTTTGAGTAGTGTTACTGCGAGTATATCGTATTGTTTTCGTTTATTAAATTAGAATTATTACCCTAAAGTTTAGTAATTTTTGATTTCTTAGTACTTATATGGTATTTATTGTAAGAAATTTAGTTTTATTGTTTTGCCAAAATAAAACACTAATGCCCAGTTGCACGAAACTCTTAAAATATGTTATAAGCTAAAACTAGACATAAAACACTAAAATACCTGGATTTTTGTTGCCTTTAAACGCCTTATCTAGGTCTCCTGCGCAATTTTGTAAGATATTTTTATCTTTTGCGGAATACGCTTTTGTTTTTTCATAAAATGTTAAAAGTAACACAATATTTTCACTAAAATTTCCTTGTTTAATTTGAAAAATTGTATAATTTTAAAATACAGTAAGTATGCTCAGTGTCGGCATTAAAAGTCCTGGTGCCTCGATTTATTGTTAAGTTTAGCGCCCCTAAAAATTCACGGTAGCGGTCCCCAATCTTCAGAAAATATTCATCGTCCTATGAAAAATTAAAACAACAAAAATCTCGTAGATGTAATTGTGTAAATAAAAAGTGAATATTTGTATGAAATTGAGTTTATTTAGCAGACTTGCCATTCTGAACAAGTTATCGTAAAAGTTGTTAATTTAACATCGATGTAAATCCAGTGTGAACGCCGTCGGTTGGATTGGGTGTTAAGTCCCATTTAGACATTTAAATTATTTATTTAGCTCTTAATCTATTTTTAAAATATTTAAAATTTTTTTAAAACGTACAACCGCGTTTAGATATGTCCGATTTACCAGTTAAATTAGTGTAAATTAAGCAGAAATTAAGATGTATAACCTCACTTTCTGCACGAGATTATTCTAAACGTGGTTTTGTAAAATAGTTTACACTGTCCATCATCATTGTCTAAGTCTATTTGTAGTTTTTAAATTATAGCCAAAATATACATTATAGAAGTGCTAGGTTTTTCCCTTTTTCTCCTAGCAATTAATAATTGTTACCTATATTAATAAAATTGGAAGCTATATCTGTTTTTTAAATTTTTTTTCGGCCTTCTATTTGGCTTCTGCGTGTTTCAGATGATTATAAGACAGATCTGCAAAAAAAAATCAATTTTTGTCTGTCTGTCCCAAATTCACGCTAAAACGGCTGGCCATTTTTTCACGTTATTTGGTATGATGTTAGAGTAAAACCAGGATTCGAACATAAGCTATACGGCCTATGTTCTATCTCAAAATTTTTATTCTAAGGGGGTCTTTCGGGGTAAAAACTGTTTATTAAGTAACTAAAACTAAAATCTTGAAATATCTCACTTATTATTTAAGTTACACCAAAAATGTATGAGGAAACATTTTTTTTTTTTCTTTAGTGCAGTGTTTAATAAGAAAATAATTTAGGGGAAGTGTTACCTATAAGGTTAAAATAATAATAATAATACTATAAACAGCCTTGCGGCCAGTAAAAAGACAAATACATACACATTAAACAAACAAAATAAACTATACAAAAAAAAAAAAAAAAAATGAACAAAAATAAAGAACATAAAAAGTTTGAAATCTCATTTATCATTTATTTAACAGTAAATATGAATATAAGAAATGAAACTATTCCTCTCTGTTCATTGCATTTTTAATAAGATGTAAAGGTATATTTGGGGACCTATTGGGAGCACTGGTGGATGGGGGGGGAGGGAGTTCACGCGCCTCCCTAGTGAAATGAAAAATTAAAAATATAAAATTATTAACGCGTACTACTGTGCCCGTTTATACTTCCTTTTCGGGATCCAACAGCCTGCCGTAGATGAAAATCGATATGCAGGTGACCCAATGTTTGAGAAGACGATCGTCAGCATTTTTTTCAGATATTCATTAATATTTTGGAAAAATGTTGGCAGTTCACAATATTTACAAAAGATTTTGCACAATATGGTGAAATACAAAATATCTAGTATAAATACTGGAACATTTTTGAAGGGCGGTCAGTACTCATCACAACTCCGGCAGTGCTGAATGAAAAAGAATTTAATCCTTTTCTGAGGTACTCTCCCAATTTTCTCGCTAGTCTAAGCGACCCTTATATCCGCGGAATCGCAGCTTTTGCTGCGGACTGCCACAACCTGCACCAGGTGTGGATACACCTGGACAGCAGTGCCTACCGCTGGTCCTTTCCATCAGAGCCCCCACCAGAGGTAAGCTCTGCTTGGTAGCCCGTGTCGTCGGATAATCGTCGTCACCCCTTCCCCGATGTTGATGCCATACAAAGAGGTACCGCCATCATCCACGTCACCAGGTCCGCTGACCACCGCCATCGGAGATCCAGGTCTACCTAACCGCTCCCAAGGTCCGTGCGCCCACCGACGCCACCTAGAGGACATGACGTGGCGTCACCACCGACGACTCCACTCCTGGAGTCCTCAGGTCCGACACGCCCCCAAGAGGTCACGCCCATAAGAGGCCACGCTCCTTACAAGCCACGCCTCTTCATTTTCAAAAACTCCGATGACCACTTAGATGTCATCTCCATAATTAAACCTGTAATAATATAGTCCGTCTTCATCTAAATAAATACAGATGCAACCCATTCTGTATATTGTTTAACAATCTGGGATAACCTTCTCTTTTCAAGCGACTTGGTCACTACGAAAGGAATGCCAATGTCATATTATCAGCCCGCGCTCTACGAATCGCTCAGCTACGCGGAACGTGGAAGATCGCGCCAGGCCGAGAGAGTGTGACTGCTGTCACATCTTGTGACTGCTGTCACATCTCTTGCCTAGTTGAAAAATTTTGAAAGAATTTTTGTTTTCGTAGATTTGATTAAGAAATCCTTATACTGTCACTCATGAGTCTGTCTATATGTTCGGTAGACACTGTGACAAAATTGCTGGATCTAGAGAATTGAAATTTGATATGTATATAACTCTTTGCCCCACATATAACAAAAATATTGAAAAAATAACATATTGCTTAAAAAATATAAACAAAAATGTGTTTATCGAAATATATATATATATATATATATACATGTTTGTAAAATTTTGAGGGTTATCAAATGATAGCTCTTGGCTTAACAATCACATATATATTTTTTTATCAGTAAAGGATGAAATAATCATCACTTTTTTCTTTTTGATATTTACATCAATATCCGACAGCAGGTATCAATCTCATTTGGGTCGAGGGCCATTTTTATACAAAAGAATAATCTTTTTTCCTCAAAAACCAATCACAAAAAATAAACTACCTTCTTATAAGGAGGCATAGTAAACTACAAATTAAAACTAATATTTCTTCGAACTACACGTGTACACGCACGTAGACCAGCGGTTCTTAAACTGTGGTCCGACCACCCCTGGGGGTCCGCGGATTGTATTTGTTGTTATCTAACTAGTTATTGACATAACTAAACAATAATTAGTAAAAATTCAATTATTTTTATTCAGTTGCAAATTATTTACAGAAAACATATTATAATAAGATCTACTTTGACCAATATTTGACCAAGAAATGCTTGTATGAGTTTAACGTATCATAATTTGCAACTTTTTTTATTCTTTTTACTACTCCTTTTATTAATTTTATGTTTTTTATTCTATATGATAATAAAAATGTTCCTCTATAATTGCACAAGACCATTTATTAAAATAACCAGCAATACATTTTTACCAATATTTATTACAACGTAGTGCCTATGAAATTATTGAGCCAGAAATTAAGTCTCAAGAATGACGTAAAATGTCTAGAGTTTGGATGGGGTCCGCAAAAAAAAAGTTGTTTATGAGAGGGTCCTCGGACTACAAAAGTTTAAGAACCACTGACGTCGACGATCACTGAAAAAGCCAAGCACGAAGACATAAACATGCAAAAATGCAATTATTTTAATGCATTTTCCAAAAATTCGGCAAGTCAAGTGTATATTATATTTGAATGTATATATGGACCGCCTCGATAGGGGTCATAGGTGCCAACTTCAAAAAAGTATTGAGGAACACTGATTTATATCTTCAAATTGTATTTCGTTTATTATATTTGTGTACCAATTACGTATTTATGACTAGAATATGGTAATTTTTTACTAATTAACAAAATTCAGCTTGATACAGAGGCCACGGCAACATTTTTAACCAGGGACTCCATGTCAACTTGATCCGCCTTTGTTTGACGGGTCACAAAAAAATAAGTTGAGGGCCGCATGCGGCCCGCGATCCTAACCCCCCTTCTTATAGATAAGCATCATAAGTGCCCCCTAATAAACTATTTCAGTTATTATTTACTTAATGTCAAAAATATATTCAAAACAGTGGTTTAGAAGAAAAAAAAAGATTTTTTCTGTTCTACTTGAAACTGAAATATCTCACTTATAATTTACGTTACAGCAAAAATTTACATTATAAATCCGTACAAAGTACAAGAACTCCAGCTAGTAACAAATAATAAGATTTATTTTACTACTTTTTTGTACATGAAATTCACTTTTCTTGAGTAAAAAGTATCTTTATTGATTTTTTAAAATGCTATTTTAAGATGTATGTATCTAGAAACCCAATTTTCCATTATATCTTATGGGAAATTAATCCGTTCCCAGATTAAAAAATCATAAAGAAAATGCAAAAATTTAAATAAAACTATTCTCAACTAAATGAAGAAAATGCAAAGAAATGGAGATTGAGTGAATAATATGCATTTTGTATACCATTACATATTCATTTTTTATTTATAAAATTTTCTGTTTTACATGATTAGTATGAAAATCACTTTCCATTATATTGTAAAAAAAGGACAATTTTCTTGTGTCTGGTTTTTTGACTCAAGAGTTTTCGATTTGTTGCCTGTAGTAGTATCCTGTTAGTAGCCTGTTTCTAGTACTAGAAAAAAGTATAATGTGAACAGGCTTTAATTCATTTGAAAAGGAAAACATCACGATTCGTATCTATGTACAGGTTAAAATGGGATATGAAAATAGTTTGTATCTCGAAATGTTCGTATATCGAGAGTTTTCGAGGTCGAGCCACTCTATTAGCAAATTTACTTAGCCACAGTGGCGCACCCAGGGGGTGGCCCGGGCCCCCTCCAAGAAGGAGGGAAATACCAAATTTTTTATCACTATTTCTTATATTTGTTACCTAACATATGGATTCATATATATTTACCTAAATATATGGATTTAAAAAGAGGACCTTTTTTTTTAGGTCATCACTTGTATTTCAAAAGCGACGAACTTTTTATTGTCCGTTCAGCCCCCATAAAAAATTCCACTGCTTAGCCATAACTAGTATTCGGTTAAAATGTTTAAATTGCAACCATCTAAATCAAATATAATATGATCAAGAATATGTCTGAAATAAGATTGCCATCACTTAAACTCCCCTCTTCGGTACGCCAGTGCATATTCTAAAAAAGGGCGCAGTTTGACGGGTTTGCCCCGGCCGCCAATAGAGCTAGCGCCGGCTCTGTATGTACCGTATCTCTTGTTTACATTAATTGAACAATTAACTTTTTTATTTTATTGGAATTTTTAATTTTAGTGATTTATTTGTATTAATGCTGTTTTTCTGAAGCACGGTACCCGATTTCCGGAGCTTAATGGCGGCATTGCTTTTAAAACGAACACTTAATAGTAATAATTATAATAATAATATTAATTTATTCAGTTTTTTAAAAGGACATACATAAATAAGTATATGTTATTTTTTGTGAACGTCCGATATAATAAATGGTTTACTGTATACATATTTGTTGTAATTTGCAGCTACTTAGATAAATTAATTAATAGGTAAATGTTAATAGTTACAGTTGAGCGAGGCCACAGCTAAAGATCTCCATCGACCATTCTCTGGAGCCGGTCTCAGCATTCGTCACATGGAGGCATACAACAGTCTACCAGCTCATCTCTTGCATCATCTACAACCCCAGTTCTTGCACCCAAGTCTTTCCTTAGGTTCCGGAGCTTTCCGACCTTTGGGAGACTTAAAAACATTTCCATCACCATCCGCCTTTGGCCCACCGAAATGTTTGAAAATCGAGACTGGTTCGGATGGTGTTATGGTAAATAGTCATCCACATAGTGGTATGTTTTCTCCCGGTGAAGATCGTCTTATCGGGACTCAGAGAACAGATTCAAGTTCACCGGCGAGTGTGTCTTTATCGCCGCCTGTACCACCACAACCAAATGTTCAACATGTTAAAGAAGAAAGTATGGATGCACAGGTTTCTGAAGATGGTGATCGTCCAGCTAGCTGTACACCTGGACCATGTTTAATGGACACTGACTTTCATGTACACGAAGAAAATAAAGGATTTAGACGTAAGTTAATTTTATTTTCATTATTTTTTAATATTAACAGTAGGGTAAAAGGAATATTTACTAAATGATCCTATCAAAAAGTGTATCGTAATTTTTGCTTAATTTTAAGAGCATGGATCAATGGAGCATTGGGTGGAAAAAAGCGTTATGCAAAAAATGCGTTTTGAAATATAGGTTGCTCCAATCTCACACGGAACTAAATGGAATTTTTATTTTTTTAACTATTGAAGTGGACTTTTGCTTAACAAAATGATCAAAAGCAACAGACCGTTAATAATTACTAGTTTACAAAATCTAATTCCTCTTAAATCAAAGAAACAGACTATAGTAGAACATAAACATTGGTACATAAATATAAGCCAAGGACAGGGAACCTTTTTACCATAGAAGGCCACTTCTCATTTCGGAGATGTGTAACCTATTCTGTAACTTCTCGACAGTCACATGCACAGTATCATGTCACCTATGCACACTGCACTGTCTTCGTAGACTGTCCTTTGTGATGTTGTTTTGTATTCGGCATTATCGAAAATAAGTAGCGCCATTTTGAAATTTTGACAGGGGGTAATTTTGGATAGAAATGCCAAAAGTCTTTCAAAATATTAATAATAATACCGGAAATATATCGAATTCCTTCTTAGAATATTGACTGTAAGATAACGTTGTCACTGGGATCAATGGAGAGGATTGCAGATTCCATTGGATAAATTGCGTAAAACCGCTTATTTAGGTTAATTAAATTTTATTAGAAGTATCTTATATGTTTATTATAAATTAGTTAAAGAACCCAAATAAAATTATAAAAAATAGTTAAATGATCTTCTCATTAAATTACCGAGCTGTCTTGTCTTATCTTCCCCACTTCAAGTACATCTAAAAATTCATAAAACATATATCCCTGGGCCATAACTAAAACATTTTACGTAAAAAGCAACAAAAATATATATTTCCATATAAAAAACAGATTTTAAATCACACTAACCTATAAATATATTCAAACATATCTAAACAACAAATACAAATGTCAAAAATAATATAACTTTTCAAAGAGGACACGTTCGTAGGACACGTAGGTCTCCTCTCAAGAGCGACACAACACTATTAAAAGTGCACTATCAATTAGTTACAGAATACCAACACGAGGTGTTGAAAATCGGAATTTTCAACATGATACTGTAAAAACGATTGTAGAAAAGCTTATATAATAGACTCCCTGTCCGCACATTGCCTCCCCACCTCATTTTTCTTAAGTTATATTTTTCTAAACTTACTGGAACATACTAATATGTATATTCAAAAATCTATAGTAAAAGATGGTTTCCAATTGACGTAGAACGTAGATTTTGTTGTATATATAAGCAGGGGCGGATCGAGGAATTGAATCGGCCCGGGCGATTTAGATGATTCGGCCCGGGCGATTTGGATGATTCGACCCGGGCTCACGAGACTTGTTGGCCATTTATAGGGAACGTTTTAAGAGGCCCGGGTCCCTGGTATAAAACAAAGTATATTTAAGTAAACTTACTTAATTTATATTTTCAATATTAATATCGAAAATAAAAATACAGCCCAAAAAGTTATCGGCCCATCGATGCCCGATCGCTCGATAGGTCGATCCGCCCCTGTATATAAGTATATATTATAGTAAACATACTTACTGCATTGTATTAATCTGTTAATACGAGCAGTGTTAATCAAATTTTAAACTAGAAAGCATAAAGGAAACCGGGTAAAACCGGTATTGAATATTTTAATTTAATTTTTGTTCTTAAACAGAGAACAAAATGTCGTTTCTGTTTCCATGCTTTAAAAAATTCTGGTAATATGTTTATTTTGCTTTCATTTTCGGTTTGTTCTCATCCTCAGGGCCGGCTCAAGGGTACCTGACGCCCCGATGCCAAATTAGGTTAGCCCTTCCCACATATTTTTTTAAATATTTTTTTTTTTATAATTATTATAAAATAAAACAAAATAAAATAAACATATTTAATTACCACTTTTAATATTTTCAAAAACAGCTCTAATGATTTTAATTAAAATTTGTGGTAAAGTGGAAGAACTAATAGAAGAACTTGGTAATAATGTGGCGAAAGGATGTATGAGAAAATTTAATTTTTATAAATATGCGTGATATTCAAAATAAGTGTGATGGCAATTTTTAAACTAATAAAACTTTTAATGCAATTACATTCGCATGATTGGTAAGCTATAAAATTTAAATAATTTGTCCAATTTTGGATTTTTTTTGTGAGTTTCTCATATAAGATATGTATGACCAAAATTATTGACTAAAAGGTCAATGAATTTTATTTAAAAATCAACACATAAAAATGGCATTTTTTTCAAAATGTGATTTAACTGCTTAAAAAGTTGTGACCATCTTTTAATTCTCCTCTTTTAACCCAGCAACGTGCATACGCGCAAACCTGAAATATTACGGGCATATCTCATAGCGTTATGAAAATATAAAAAAAAATTTACTATATTTTTGTAGCTAAAACAAAGATATTATCGACTTTATTTTGATTTCTAATACTGTAGTAAGTTTAATTTTCCATTTGTTTACTAGAGTACGTTCATCTTAACTTCATCACAGGGTATCATAAATTACGTCACCAATAGGGGATAGGCATGATTTTTTTAATTTTTTTTATTATATTCCTCTTGTTGCATATAAACATAAAAAATAGTTTTTAATTTTTTTTTGTAATTTGAAGGCTTAAAAAAATCATAAATGTATGTAGCGCGCGAAAACGACGTGTGACGTCATACCCCTTCTAACTGACGCATGACACTACTAGCTTACCGGCGTACATAGTCTGTTGTGAACTTATTTGTTTGTATAACTTTTATAGGTTATGTAAAGTTAGAGTGATTTTAATTAAAATAAAGTTTAATTCTATAAAAACAATTTATACATGTTTACCGAATTAAATTTTATATTAAAATAGATAACTTATATTGCAGTATTTCAATTATGCCTCTAACGTTTTGTAACTTCATGTAAACAATGTAGTAAAATTCTGACATCTAAATTACATAAATATTTACATTTTACAGAGTTGCAGCGTTTGTTTACATAAAGTTATAGAATATAAAATAAAAATTACTTACAGGTCTGCTTTGACACCACGTATTTCTTCAGCACTGTAGCATTCATTATTTTTCATATATTCCATGAGCATAAATGCATCAATGTTGGGTAAATTATCACTCTGAGCCCTAACAAAATCTTTATCTGCCATTTTAATAATAAATGCGTGAAAAATTGTTTAAAAACAAATACAAAACTCTCGAACAATACAATATACACACGTGTAAAGATTATGTTGTAGCTCTATCTGTGACGTGAAACTCCTATCGTTTGACGTCATACTCAGTCGTTTTTAGTCGGCAACCTTCGCTCTGTGGTCGGCTTATTTCAAATTTACAATATTTTAATTCAAAAATTTGGCTATAATATTAATTAAAATGTAATTTTTGTTTTGTTAGGTGACATAACTAACATTAACATATCAAAATAATGTAGTTTTAAGGAAATACAAATTTTATGCGTATCCCCTATTCTGCGCGGAAAACAGCTGATCACATTGACGTACATAAGGTTTTAAACAATTGTTGTGGAAACCAAACACACAAAATCATGTATTTCAAATACATTTTTACTCATTTTAGTACACGGTATACCTTGAAACGTACGAGAAATAAATAATAATAATGGAAATAAACAAACAACATCGCACAATACGCGTAGTTAAACACAAATGAAAGTAAGTGAAATGTGTTAAGCTAGTTGTTGGTAATGTAATGGACGAAATTTGGTTTCTGCGCAAGGAACTGGTAATATTCGTCTGTGATGAAGTTAACTTGAACGTACTCTAATATCTCATTTTAGAAGCATTTTAGATTTTTATTTTTTCGCTAAATTTCCTTGCATGCGGCCCCCTTTTACTAGGAGTGCCGCACAGTAAAAAAAGTAGTTTTTTTCCAAATTTCCTTTTTGGCACTCCCATTTTACTAGAAGCTTGAAGTGCCGCGCAGTAAAAAAAGTAGTTTTTTTTTTTCTAAATTTTCTTGTTGGCACCCCCCTTTTACTAGAAGCCTGAAGTGCCACCCAGTAAAAAAAAGTATTTTTTTTCTAAATTTCTTTTTTAGACAATCTGATATTGAGAAGTGACTTTACCTATAGAGGCGCTGTTTTCGCTTACAAAATGGCGATTGGAATAGGATTTTTTGACATTTGCCATTTGATACACAAGAATTCACCTTGTAGTTAATTTTCTGTTGCGATTTTAAAGACATTTTATTAAAGTTTTCTTCACTTTAACACTTACAAATAATGCAATTAAATGAGCCACATCCAACAAAATCCTATTCCGTTAAGTTCCAAAATATTCCGCTAGCCGTCACTTCAGTTATTGTCAGTTCTCAATAGACATTGAAAGAAATAATAACGGGACCAAAATTCCACCCAGACAAACTCCAATTGATTCACTTGTTATCTTGTAAATTGAGATTTTTTATTTGTATATTTATTTATTTATTTATAGTGTGTATTTATTTATTTATGTTCTTCTAAATGAAATATTAAAGTTTATAAAAGTTTTCCCAAGCCGGTTTAATTTGCCAGTCCGCCACTGGTCGTTTTGTTGCGATAACCACATATTGAGAAAAAAGAAAAAAAAAACTAGTCCCCTTTGTTAGATCTTGTAAGTTGTAAGTAACAGTTGGACGATAACACTTTTAAGATTTTGGGGTTAGGCGTTGCATTGGACAAATGTTCGAATTTATAAATAACATTTTAAGGTTCACATTTACATACACTTTAGAGGGAATATATCGTAAAACAATGAAGTCGAGAGAGACGTAGTACAACTGTTATGTACAGATTTATTCTAGAACAAATAAACAACGTTTGTCTGCTAACAATTGGATTTCTTGTGCTACATGATGAACGCGTACAACGCACAACCGATGGTTAAAAATAAATCTCTGCATTCCAAAATGCTTCATCAGTACAAACTATGAGAAAGTAAACTTTGGCAAAAATTTTGATAATTTAGGGTTTATCTTAATTTAATGAAATATTTTCACATGTTTCGTAGCAAAACATAAATTTTGCTAATTGGTTCTTCCGTACCTATCTGCAAAATATTTGTCGAATAATTGATGTGAAGTATGAATTTTCTACATTTTAGATTTTTGTAGGTATCTAGTAAGTGACGACAGTTTTAGGTACATTTTCGACTACAATCTTTGTTAATTTAAGTATTAAAAGTTTAAATTTAACCCATTAACGCCTATCGTCATATATGTACATAGGACAGTTGTAGAGCTTGGAGGAAAAGGGTATCACACCACATTTTTTCAAAAAATAAATCGAGGGCTACCTCTTGAGTTTTTACAAAAACTAAGAAAGAAAAAAAAATTTTTTTGGAACAATCTATTTTATTGCTTTTCAAAATTTTAATTTAGGTTTCTAAATATGTGCAATATATATATATATTTTTTAATATATCAAGGTTCATTAAGATTTTGAAAATTGCGCCTATGGCTTCCATTGGTTGTTTTAAGTCATATGCTCCGCCCCTCTGGTTTCGTATCCATGACACATAGAATGAAAATATAATTCCAACTGGTTATTAAATTTACGCTCTTAAAAATTAATTGCAACATTTGTCAAAATATAACTAGAATTTTGACAAAATAATTTAAACAAAATAAAAATGGACAAAAAACAAAAAATAAAATTGTCTCCTCTGCCCAGAAGCTAACTCTAGTTTGCTGCGTAGTAAGCGAGCAAGCTAACCATTAGACCAGGATACGCCTTCTAGTATAGTGTGTTATATAACTATAACTTTTGTACATCATCAACCAAAAAGCAAAAAATGTGTCCAAAAACATAACCTGATAAAAATTCCTGTTGTACTATTCCGGTTCAATGGTTCGAACCAATGTACATTACTTAAATTTTTTTCAGATTTTTAGTTTAAACCATCTGGGTTACAGGGTGTGGGACAATTTTTTTTGCACAATTTTTGCTCATATAGCATCAAAATAATTTATTTTGCAAAAATAAAATTTTAATCGTTAATCCACGTACTAAGGGCTTTCATTTGATACCCTACTCAGAATTTAAAAAAAATATATTCTTTTTTTTCGATGAGCACAAATTTGTTTATATTTTTAGGGGGATATGTTTTTCAGATGTTTTAGTATTTTTCCTATGTGCGGGTTAAAGAGTTGTATAAGCATGCCAAATTTCAACTCTCCAGGTTTAGCCGTCTGGCTACAATTTTTACCGAACAGACAGACAGATAGACAGATAGACAGACGACAAAATGACGGTATAAGGGTTTTTGTCATACCTACAAAACCCTAAAAACAATATGTAAATTGCAACTGCAAAGTTTTCAAAATGGGCACATAATTTTTTAATGTTTCCTATCCTCTTTCGCCTCTGATACAATATTATATTGATTTACAATCGGTTCATTTCACTCGTAAAAATATTCTCCAATTATAAATACAAATAACATAAACACAAATAAAATAAATAATAGTTAATACACGTGTTGTATACAAATGAGAATATAGACATTTGTAGTAACATGTAAATTTTAGTGGATTTATTTATAATTTCACTTAATTATTACAATAAACTAATAAAAAATTGCATCGTTTTATAATTTCACTATGGCTCGTAGCAAAGGTATAGACAGGCCCGACAAGAGGGGGGTTGCCGGGGAAAATTCATCGGGCTCTGGGGTTCGTGGGTTCTAATGGCATTCTATTATCATCAAGTATAGTATTTTTCGATGAAGATTCTGTACTATAAACAATCAAATTTATATTTTTGAATTTTTGTTTTTTAGGTGGCTAAAAAATTGTTATCCCCACCCTATCTCCCAGAAGGGTTGAACTAAAAATCTGAAAAAAATCTTAATAATGTACATTGATGGGAACCGGAATAGTTCAACAGAAAATTTTGATCAGATTGATTAAACGCAAAATATTGATTTTTTTTGTCGTCGAAAAAATTTTTTTTTAAAATTTATTGTGTGGTAGACGCAAATAAAGAAACGGGAAGTAGTTTTTTATTTTTTTTGTTTTAATACAATTTTTTCAAAAAAGTACTAAAAAATCAGTGTCCCGCACCCTTTAACTCTAAGGGGTTAAATTAAAAATCTTGCTATGAACCTGAAACGTACATGAGGAATTTTCGATCCGATTTCGTTTTTGGAAAATATTACAATTTTTGTGTTATTGATTTTTTTTATTTAAATTTTATTGTGTGGATATTAAATGGAAGCTCTTGAAGTGCAGATTAATGAACGGTAATTGATTTTTGAAATATATTTCATTTTGACTAAATTTGGCCAAGTATTAAGATTTTCGTTTAATATCTTAGCTAAAATTTAAAAAAATATATTTGTACTATATACATAGATATATTTTGTTATGGGAAGAGGTACGTAAATTTATTTTGCAAATATCGACTAGGAAAATAAATAAATAACTGGCCGGTAGCTGGGATTCCATTTCTAGTAGAGAATCCGTTAGTTTTTCATATAGTCGCAATATAAACAATGTCTCTGTAGGCGTTATGCTCTTGCGTGACAAAAGATCGCCCGCAGTGTTGCCAGGTCTGGATATGAATGACATATTTGCAATTATACAAAAATAAAATAAAATAAAATAAATGCGTTAAAATATATATTATGGTATTATTAGAGATATATGACCACCAAATTAGAGGAGTTCTAGTGTAATTAATACACGGTAGAAAAAATTAAACTGCAACCTTCTTGTCGTGCCTATTGATTTAAAGGATTTAAAACCAACACTTGTAATTTTATTATGTAGTGACAGGCATTCATCGTTTGGCCTTCTAATAATCATCATTCACTAACTAAAATACCTACAAAACCCTGAAATGTGTGAAAATACAGACTTTACATAATTTTTTTTAGAAAGTTTTTGTTTTTTAAGAGTTTCAACCTCTGACTAAATAGTGCAATTTTTTTCTTGTTTTCGCTATGTTTTACCAATCTGCTGCAACTTAAAGTTCTTGTGGAATTAGGATAATATCATTTTTAATAAGATGTATTCTGTTCAAAGTATTTTTTTATTGAAGTTAAAATCATTCAGATCACATACAAGTTGAACACGTAGCAAAAACAAAACTAAAAGGATAATGTGCAAAGGATAACTTACTACAATAACCAAGAATTTTTATTGTTTTCCGCGAGCTTTCTCTGTTAGGATATATTACTTTCATTTCGAATCAATTGCAATTCAACGCGAGGGGGCTAGGGTGTAACTGAGAGGGGACACATCGAAATATTGCTGGTGGAATGGAGAAATCATTCTGACCCACAATTAATGACATTCGAAATTAAAAACGCAAAGAACAGAAAGCCGTTCTACAATATTTCGAATTTTTATTGAAAAACGATCTGTGAACCACGTAACTCGTAACAATTGACGACATAAAAAGTGTCACATTGATAACTTATCATGTTAATCACATCAAAACTTGCATAATCACTACAGAGCGGGTATTCTAGGTATTAATACGATTTATTATATTAAATTAAAGAAAACAACTTTCTATTAAAGTACATTACAACGTATTATTACTAAAGTGCGGTTAAGTTAATCCTACTTAATTTAAAAAATGCATCGTTTTTTTTTAAATTTCTTAGGATAAAACGTATTAACACCCAGATTGGCCGCTCTCTAATTATCACCTAACTCAGCGATATCCAAACTGTGCGCCGCGGCGCCCCAAAACATTCCAATATTCTTCAAACTGCGTTAATTATACCGATGATTATAAATTCTGATACATTAAGGGTGCCGGGAACCGAAAAAGTTTGGGTAAACACATACCTAACTTAATAATAATACTATAATAATAATAATAAACTATTACAGTTCGTTAGTGAGCACGAATTTAATGGCAAAGGGGCATTTTTTTTACCAGGCAGTGCGAAGAGCAGCAACGAGATTTAACCTGTCAGACTTGAGCCCCGTCCAGGGAAAACGCTGGAATACAACTCTCTCGGGAGGAGTACAACAGAGTTACCAGTTCGGTGAAACGAGGCGAGATAGACATGTTGACAAAAGAACACATGAGTAAAAGTATGCACTCTGTGTTCTTCAAACATATTAAAAGTCTAGAGTTGTCCACCGAACTCACGTTCTCGTTTCTTAAGTCTGCTGGTTTGAGATTGGAAACAGAAGGTTTTGTGTTTGCGTGTCAGGATGGTGATATAAATACTTAGGCGCACAGGGCCCGCATATTCCAAATAGCGGAGTCCACACTCTGTAGATTGTGCCACCACCATCCTGAAACGATTATGCACAGTCTGCTTGTCCATCTCTTGCAGCGTCGAGCTACGTGTCTCGACATAATGCTGCTCTCCGCGTGCTCTACTGTCATCTTAGACATGCCTATGGTATTGACCAATTACCGGTTATACCGCACGTCCCTTCTGGCATAGAATCGGTGGTGGAAAAATCCCAAGTGCCGAATTTT